>OZ005653.1:163611204-164011204 GCA_963930645.1 Salticus scenicus | reverse complement strand
GAAGAAGATGAGGAAAAAATGGGAATCCGATGTTCGTTACACTCTTAAATATTAGTATTTATATATAAATTATTGCCTTGTGTCAAATGAACATCTTTACCATATCATAATGTCTAAGTTAATTTAAAGCATAAAACTGACTTGATATTATATCAAAAACTTTAATTATACAATTTACAATTTTTTTAATAAATTCAAAAATTTCAAAATTTTTTCTAGTTATGAATTATAAAAAAAAAAAGAGAGAGAGAAAAACTTTTGGGTATGAAAAACGGTAAGATTTCACAAAACGGTAAGATGATACAATAGTATAAAATAAAAACAATCCTGACAAAAAAAAAAAAAAAAAAAAAAAAAAAAACTCGCACGATATACATAAAATTAAATGTTTTATAAATAACGAACTCAGCAGATTGTAGGGGAAAAAAGGTCTATTAACGTTTTAAAATTTGATAAATATTCACCTACATTTTTCTGCTGCAAAGTGAAATGAACCAGATGGAAAACAAAAAATTTTGTGGGAAATTTTGATACTTTTATAAATAAATAAATAACTCCACTGAAATATATATATATGTAAATTATGATATTATTCAGAAGGGAAAAGTTTAGTTTTTCCTTGTATTCTTTTATAGGCGTTCATCCGAATTTCTCCAATTAAGAGGCCTCTCTACTTATCATCCCCAGAAGCCAAAGACAATGTTATTCTATGGAGAATTTCGCCCCATTATAACTTATTAACGAATACATATTTTTAAATTCCGTTTTCATATTCAGAAACTTCACAACTATTAAATAATTCATCGCCTTTATATATATATATATAAATTATTTTGAGGTTGTAAAATACGAATTTTCACAATGTGAAATTTTCCGTTTTTGAGCTTAAAAATCTAAAAAAAAAAAATTTTTTTTAGAAAGCGATAAATTGTTTAATAGTTGTTAATTTTCGGAAAGTGAAAACGGAATTTTAAAATATGTATTAGTTAATGAATTATAACGGGGCAAAATTTCCCATAGAATAGCATTGGCTTCGGCTTTCGGAGACGATTGGTAGAGAGTCTCCTTAAATGCTCTTCAAATTTTGCAAAACATTATTATTATTATTATTATTATTATTATTTAAATTAATTAAATATGGCAACATCTAAATGCTTGTAATGACAGCGGTGTTTTAACAAAGAATTTTAATTGCAAAAACAAAAGCAGAACAATGCATCTCTAAACAAAGCTCTTTAAAAATTTACTTAACAAATTCTGAAAAGAAACACTCTTCATTTGTAAATTATTTTTACAGAAATATCACTAGAATGGTATTCAATATTGCCATTCTGAAAATACGAAATTTCGCACCATCATTCATTGACATCCAATATCAAAGTTCAAACGAAACGTTCCAGGGACAGAAAGAAAAATGAAAATGAAGAGAAAAAGTTTGAGTGCCACTTCTGCAGTCACCGCAACCCACAATTATTCGAAAACACAATGCAGACCCCCCTCACCATCGCTCTCTCTTTCTCTCTCTCATTCATTCTGTCCCTTGAAGCTACTGAAAAGGTATTTAAGCACCTAAGCTAAAAGTCGCAGCTACTTAACCATATTGAAAGTCCGAAAAGGTTGAGAGCGAAAATGGCATATCTCAATGACTTCGGAGAAGGAACGAAGAATAAACGTATTATTAACCATTTATCGAGCAGTTTAAATCAGAGAGTTCAAATTTCATTTTAAAGTAGTAATTATGGTAATTAAAAGATCAGTTTCAACAGATTTATGTAGTTCAGGTAAAATTAAGATAAGGAAGTTGATCCACAAGTTTATCTTTTAAAGGGAAATATTGTTTACAGTGAGATGCACTTTACGAAACAACAAAGAACTAAAATTTTAATGAAAAGTTAATATACTTAAAAAAAAAAAAAAAAAAAAAAATATAATAATTTTTAAATGACAATATATATATATATATGCGTGTGTGTGTGTATAAAATTATTTCACTGAATGGAAATAATAAGTTTTACAACTGCGAAATTTAATTTTTTAAACAGTTGCTAAGTGTTAAAAATTTTCAATAAATCTTTCAAAACTGTGTTTTAAATTTACTTTCGCTGTTTATAAATTTGTTTATTTTACGATTTTTATGATACATGATGCATTAATATTACATTTTTATTCCTTCTTTTTGTAGACAGAGCTTCATGTTTTTCTAAATTTCATATATATATATATATATATATATATATATATATATATATATATATATATATTAGTTTTAAAGGTATAATTCGACCCTTTCCATTTATTTTTAATTTAAGAATTTACACGAAAAATTAAAATATTCTCACCGATGCAGTTATCCACTTAAAATTATTTAATTATTTTGATCTCAGGAATATCTCAAAATTGTTGGTGCATCTAACTAAATAAGCAGACAAAAATGTCTTTCACATGCCTTAAATTTTTTGATAATTTTGTGTGTGCTTTTTAAATTATTCAAGTAATAATTTAATTAAAAAATACAAGTATAATACAACCAATTGTCGGAAAACGAATTTAGATTAATTTTTTAGCATATATTCATCGGTATAGATACCCATTTAAAACTGTTTTGATCAATTCTTAAATTTTTAGATAATTATATTTATACTTTTTAAAGCTTTATTAACTATTACATATTCAAGTAATAATTTAATAATAATAATAATAAATACATGTACAATAAAACCAATTGTCTGAAAACAAATTTAGAATAATTCTTTAACATATTTTCATCGGTGCTATTTAAAATTGCTTTGGTCTCAGGAATATTCCAAAATTATTGGTGCACCTAACTAAAGAAGCAAACGAAGATTTCCATATACTAATATGCCTTAAAATTTTAGGTATATTTAGAAAGCTTTATTAAAAGCATGGTGGACGTTAAAAGTCATTAATATTTTACATAAATTATTGACTTTGAGTTGTTAAATTTAGCACATATATGCATTGAAATGCAATATCTTTAATAACATTAAAATTTCATGAAAACTATTTAACTTAAAAGAATTCGTAAAAAAAAAAAAAAAGATATTTACCTATTTATTTATTTATTTATTTTTAATTTTTAAAAAATTCTCTCTCCTAACTAATTTTTAACTTTTCTACTCAACTTTGCATTATTATAGTTTAACACTATATTCTAACTTCCAACTAATATGCGTATTATTTTGATGATTGATTTATAAATTAATTTTCACTTTCTTCTTTATTCAATAAAAGAAAGTATTGCCTTCATAAATGTGCACAATGAGAATTAATTTTAACGAATCATTCGGAAATTAAAAGAACTATTAAAAATAACAAAGATAAACTAGATCACACACACACACACACACACACACACATATATATATATGTAGGAAGTAACCACCCGAAAGGGGCAAATTTTCATTATGGGTATTTTTAACATGTCAATATTTTAAGGGAATGGTTGAACATGAAATCTAAAGTTTAAAATAAAATTATCAACATTTCATTATTTTTAACGGGAAAGAAAGAAAGAAATTCCTTTTTTAAGATATTATTTGTAGAACATGAAATTGATTTTCTTCAGATATTTAGTGTTACATTTATTCGGGATGAAAATCGTCTGTGTTAATTTTAATAAGTAATAATTTTAATACATTTTTTTGTACTAAATGAATTTGTACAAGAAAATATAGAAGGAAGTTTTGTGATGGCCACAGAATTACTAGTTTTAAAACATTTTCCTGATTTAATGCAAGTATTTTAGTTACATTTTTACATTCTAACGTAATATTGTTACAACGGATTAAGTCTTTTCCCCTGCCTCAATTATCCCATTGCAGTAAAAGTAGTTTTACAGGCAAAGTGAAATTAAAAGAGCGGTTCATTTACTTTCAGTGAGGTCAGGCTTGGCGACAAATTTGATGATTTGGAGATGGATATGTTGACCAAATTTGGCGAAAAATAGCAGTTTAGAATTTCCGAAGTTTTGAAGCTTTCTATGCATGGGACCGAGTTCTAAAACTTTCCATGGGTTTCTGGACTGAAATCCCACCAACCTCATCGTCAAAAGGTATAAATAAGAGCGAGCTGATTTTTGCGAAGAGTGTGTAGTCATTGCGATACAGAGTTGTTCAGAGACACATCCTCTGCGATTGCACTTTGGAGATTGTGCTCTAAGCAGCTGAACTTTGTTGGTGTGCCAGCGAAAATTTATGTTCTGGAGTATTTCATGCTATTTGCTTTGTTCCTGTAGAACAAGTGACTATTTTCTTGAACTGTTGGACTGTTCTAGAATATTCGTCAAATAATGACTTTCGCGGTACGAGTGACAGCTTCATTGGGCTGTTTCCTGAACATTCTGAGAATTAACAATATTGGACTGTTTTCGAGAATATTCATCGTAATAACAGTTTTTTTTGTACAGCTTCGAGATATTACGTAGAATAAAGTGCATTTATTGACTAGTTTTTTTACGAATTACTTTCCCACACAAGAATGTTGACAAGTTTTTCGTAATAATATTTACAAAAACCTTTTTTTTGAATCTGCAAAATAATGACCAAATATGGTCAGAATGTATTGTTAAACTATAACAATGCAAAATCGAGGGGGGGGGATATTAGTTAATAGGGAGCATTTAAAAAAAAATACCAAAAACACTAAAAGTTTCAATTTTTCTTTCATCCCCCCCCCCTTTTTTTTTTATTTAAATAGTTTTCGAGAAAATTTAACATATTCAAGTATATTATATTCCAATGCATATTTTTTATAAGTCTAAGACAGTAATTTATAAATAAAAAATTAAATTAAAATAAATTTCTCGTTTGCTAAATTTTTTACCAGGCAGGATAAGAGAAATATTCATTTGTAATTGAGCTGTGATAATTGAAGACACTAGTGGATGAATATGTTATGTGATAGTTTAATAAATTCGAGAAAATCCAACAGAAAAGAGATAATGCTGTTGATAACTGCATTATTAGAATATTTTAAAGAACCAGTAAATGTTTGATTTTTAAAAGAGACCTCAATAAGTTCTTTCACGCAGAAATTTTACTTATATTTATTTACTTACTTTAATTTACTTATTTATTATTATTATTATTATTATATCAAACATGTTTATCCATTTAACTCTTCAATTGTTATGATTTGATCCGAAGTATTTTTAATAAATGATTCCAAAGAATTTTTAATTTAATCTTATAAATTCAAATGTACATAGTATTAAGACTTACATATTAACACACATGAATTTTTGTAGAGATAAAAATAATCAAAGAAACAGTACACTGTAATGTTACGGTGTGTAACTCAAATAATTAAGTTTATTTCTACAAATAATTTATACATTACTTAATAATAATAATATAAAAAAAAAGTCAAGAAAAGTCACCAAAAAGTAAAACGTGAAGTATATTGCGGTGGTTATTACATTTTATTTAAAAAAAAATTACAATAGCCCTTAATAAGTTTAGTGAAAAACTCTCTCGGATTCACAACTTAGCTGATATAATATTCAATGTACAGTAAAACCTCTCTAAGTTGGACACCTACGGTTCCAAGAAAAAGTGTCCAACTTAGAGAGATGTCCAACTTATAGGGGTTAGACATAATGTTAATGGATACATTCCGTTCCGAGAAAAAGCGTCCAACTTAGAGGGGTGTCAACTTATAGGGGTGTCCAACTTGAGAGGTTTCACTGTACTAGAATTTGAAATCGAATTAAGAATATTTCTGAAATTATGTATTTAAATAAAGACAACAAATAAGTTGGAAGATTCCTATTTGTACAGAAATATATCTTCCAAAAAATATATGTCGTTAGTTTAAGGTCTTTAATACCGATCAGCATGGCCAATAAAGCTCTATCTCCAGTACGCTAACTTGCTTTTACACCATTCTCCCGGGAAACGATCTCAAGGCATCCCGCTTCCGCCCCCACATGAAACACCGACGTTTAATCATCGACCCTCCGATCCCCCGTACTCGACTTTTCCCTCCCACCCGCTATTGACAGACGATGATTTATAGCCACTGCTAACCCCCATTCGCAATTTGTATTGCCTTTTCAAGGCTTCGTTGCTATAGATCGCCGATGGCCCCCAGACCCAGGGTGGGAGGATGGAGATGAATGGAATCGTATCCGGACGGTCATTAGGCATCGGGCAGTACTGAAAGCTGAAGTGTGGCATGGCCAAAAGAAGAGGGACCACGTAACAAAAGGGGTTTCCTTTTAGATATGCTCGTGGTTGGCCTTTTAGTTGGTCTGGTGAATAGTGGTTGGGTGAAAGATTCGAACGGTAAAGTTGAAAGAGTCAAGAATTAAATGAAAATGATATTACAATTGACTTTAATTTAAGATTTTAAGAATTTCAATCTGCAGAATTGAATAAAAATTAAGCGATCACACGCAAGCATTGTGCATTTTTTATCTTTTCGTTTTAAAAATTTACATTGTAATATCAAGTATTAAGCTATTACATTACAACAGTTGTTTTTACGTTTTTTCTTGTTATTATTTCGATAAATTAAAAGATAAATGCATTTCTTGCCATATAAATTCTTTCCAACTGATAACTGATTAGTTTGGAACTTCCTGAAAACTGTTAATACATATACATTATTAAAGGGAAAAAAATAAAGCATACGCACATACAAAATATATAATATTCTGTTTAACAAAATAAATAATATTTGGTGCTTTGTAAATTTACAATCTTACAACTAAACTTTTATGTAAGATATTTTCCCCTCTAAAAATATCAACAAAATAACCTAGCTTTGGTAAAAAAGGTGGTTGTTTTCGTTTAAAAATTTTTATAACAAATAACTATCACTTAAAGTGAATGAAAAACACATAAAATTCTTGATTGCTTAAAAGTTTTCTCTAAATTATCAAGGAAGTTTTACATTTAAAACTGTTATTTAAAAACTGATTTATTAAAGTACGAAGAAGAAAAATAAAAATATGAAAATCAAAGCTCTAAGTTACAGTTAATAATTAACAACTTAGTATCTACGCATTAAGATTATTCAATTTATTTCAATATTTCAGAAGAAGATAATATCTCCAGCTCAAAATTGTATAATTTACAGAGTTCATTTGGAAGCTCATGAAACAATATTTACTTCCGTAACATTATTATAATATAAACAAAAATTCATCTATAATTTAAACTTAAATTTACTCTTACAGAGTGTATTATTATTATTATTATTATTATTATTATTATTAGAATTTTTGCCATAATATCAAATGTAACTCAACTAATGAGAATTTAAAAAGAAATATAATATTAATAGTACAGTACAGCACCGTTTACCAGGCCCTGACTAACGGCAGGGCATACGGGGCAGTTGCCCTGGGCCCCCCTTCTGTAAGGGACCCTCCCAATAGACATAAGCAGAAATTTTGTAACCTAAAGACCTCTTATGCCACTGCAAGGGCCCCCCCCCGAATAAGCTTGCCCCGGGGCTCCAGGTAGTCTATGTCGGGCCCTGCCGTTTACACATCTTTTAAGGGACGAACGCGAAAGGAAGTGTAAATGAAAAAACGTATAATCAAAATTAAAATAAAATATAATTTTGATTACTACAAATATAATGGGACTAAAGCAAAATTTATGTGAAAATGCTAATTAATCAAGTTTTTTAATATAGTAACTGGTATATTATTTTATAGTAAAATTTATATTTGAAGATAATTAAATTAAAAAGTGATTTAAATAAAAAAAAAAAAAAAAAAAAGAAAAGAAAAGAAAAAAATCATAAAAAGTAAGAAAAATCATGCCATTAATATATGATTTGGGTACTAATTATATATCGCATATCTTGAGTATTGTATATTATACGAACTTGCATATTATAAGAACACAATTATAATAATACAGCATATCTTTAATTATAAGTATTATACGATTTATGTCCATACAAGTAGTTATTTAATTACATTAAAAAATCTATAATATTCGAATGACACTGTAATTGTCTGCGAGTATTAAAAATTGCATTGTGAACTGAATTAATTCTTCGATCAGGATTCTTTGATCCTTTCTGTGTTCCTTCATTTGAAATGCTTTCTAGGAAAAGTCCATTTATTTAGAATGCAAAATAATGACAATTCGAGAAATTTTTTTTTTAATTTTAGAAAAGTGGAAAACACGTACAACCGATATTGAGCGGTGTATAAACGAAGCTTTTTTGCATTAAAATGAATAGGAATGAATCGGGACTTCAATAAAGGAGATATAAATGTAAAAGTCGTATAAAAGAGAGACGTATAAGCGGTGTTTTACTGTATTATCTCCAAATAAAATCCCTCATAATACCAGAAACACAAAGAATCCAGAAGCACTGGCAATATCAATTATCATTCAATAAATTATATTATAGTTTAATATATTGTTTATGCTTGTGATTATATATACTGCAACAAGATAAATTTTATTTAATTTTAATAATGTCTTAAAATAATTTTCAGACGGTTTTAGTATAATTTCATATTACGAATTGATTTTTAAGCGATTATAAAATTTTTATTTTTCAAAGAAATAGTAATTTTTTTTTTTCCCTTTTTTTTTTTTTTTTTTTTTTTTTTTTTTTTTTTTAAATCTGTTAGTAATATTAATTGAATAATTTGAACAATTTTTTTAGAAAAAACAGAATTGCAATTAATCCTCGTGGATTATATATCCCTTTCCGACCCGAAACATTCCCCCCTTAAAACATTACACTCTTCTGTTTTTGCAAACTGAACAGAAAAGTATGGACTATAACCGACATGTGTTGATTAAAAATTGTACTTTACACTTTCTGCTAATTAGTTCAATTGTTCATTTCCTGATTTTATTACATACGACTGTTCCAGATGCAAAAAGGTAAGTGGATGTCGTGGATGTCTAACCCGCACGATCGTATGGCCTGGGTCGGAAAGGGATATACAGTGCGTATCGAAATGATAGGTCCACCCGCAATTTTCAAAATTTCGAATCTTAATTGAGAATAAGAATCACTTTTTTGGTAGAGATAATAAATCAGTAAATGTTATAACTATTTATGAAGAAATTTCTTAAAAATAAATAATTCCTTTTTATTTTATGCAAATTTTCATTTTCAGACCGTTTCAAAAAGATAGGTCCGCCTTCAGAAATTCTGCACCAATCACGTTTATTTCCAAAAAATTTGCATAAATATCGTTGCTTAGTCTTACTGCGGGATTATCCTGGCTGCTGTGGAGGTATTTAAACAGATTTGAACATCACGTTGTAATCAAACGAAATGGGTCGCCGTTGCAGTCTTTCGCTGGTTGAGAAGGGGAAAATTGATGCATTTAAAACGTGTGGAAAATTGAATAGAGAAATAGGAAAACTTTTAAACAGATCACATAATGTTTTAAACAATTATTTGCGACTTAGAAATGCTTATGGCAGGGAAAAATCATCTGGCCGCCCATCAAAAGTGACATCCCGACAAAGAAGGACTATCGTAAAGGAGTTAAAATCTAGAAATATGAGCTTATCCACTGTGACAAGACAATAAAACCCTCCAATATCAAAATCTATAGTCCATAGAGTGGTAAAGAAGTTCGGCAATATAGTTTACGTGAAGAGGAAAGCGTCTCAGAAATTGACTAAAAAGCACAAAGAAAAGAGATTGAATTTCTCACATGAAGTGATGTCCTGGAAACAAGATTGGCATCGTGTGATATTCAGTGATGAAAAGAAATTCAACCTGGATGGTCCAGATGGCTGGCAGTACTACTGGCACGATCTGCGTAACGATAGACAGATATTCTCGAAGAGGCAAGCTGGTGGCGGTTCCGTTACGGTATGGGACGGATCCGGAGGTGCAGGAAAAACTGATATAGCATTTGTAGACAATCGTTTTAATGCTGCAGGCTACCAACAGCTGCTTGAACAATATTTTCTTCCACAATCAGAGCACATTGGGGGCCCATTCTTCATGTTCCAACAGGACAATGCTCATGTGCACACTGCAAAGTCCACTTTCGAATGGTTTCTGGATAATGGTGTACATGTTATCGATTGGCCACCTTGCAGCCCCGACCTGAATCTGGTAGAAAGCATGTGGGGTATACTCGCAAGAGCGGTGTATGCAGGCGGAAGGCAATACAACAGTACTGCAGACTTGAAAAAGGCTATTTCCTCCGAATGGTCAAAAATAGAGAAAAAGTGTTTGCAAAAACTTGTAGAAACCATGCCGAATAGGATTTACGAGCTTATTCTGTAACAAGGTGGAAAAATTATCTTATAAATCTTATTAATTTAACATTAATTTGATGATTGGTTCAGTGGACCTATCTTTTTGAAACAGCTTTTTCATGTAATTTTTGTTTTCCTTATTATTCCTATTATTTGTATATTATTCATGTATTATTTTACATTGAATGAAGTAATGTAGTTTATAAAATAGTACTTTGTACACAATAAAACCTTTTTTACCAACATAACTTTCGTTTTTACTGGTGGACCTATCATTTCGACACGCACTGTAGTAAAAATTAATGCAATATAGTTCAAATATTAAATAAAAGAAAATTATTTTTTAACAAAACGTCCATATTTCTAAAGATTAAAATTACTCTGAAATATTTTTATAGCAATGTGATTATTCTAATTGTAATATTATGAAAATTATAAATTATTTTACCAGAAATTGTAAACAATCCCTTAGGCTATAGTGACCATATTAGAGTACCTTCATAATATATTACCATTAATAACTGCTGCAATTACCTAATTACAGAAGTATAGTTTATGCTAAATAAATGAGGACGCTAATGGCAATAATTATGATAAATAATTTTTATTCAACAATTTTTTAAAATTCTGAAAAACGATTTCAAAATATGGACTGTCCTCGAATTTCGAGGACATATGGTCACTATACCTTAGGCTAACATTGCGTCTTAAACTACGATATTATTGCAGAGTATTATGTACATTGGTTATAATACTGGTAGTAGGATAAATAATAATTAAAAATAATATTCTGAGATTTTACTATGGGTATTTCATTAAAATTTTATTTTATATTTCGAGTAGGATATTTAAGTGGTAAGTTTTAAAATAACATGATCACAACAGAATAGATACACGATACCCGTATATAAAGTTCTGAAACTAAGCAGATACTTAATAACAATCAACCCATGAATCTTACTCAGAACAAAATTAATTCTTGTCACAGAATCAACAGGTTGGAGCTAAAAGGAAAAAGCCAAATCGGATGACATGTATCACACTACTAACAGCATAGACGTCTAAAATTTCTTCCAGGCAGAAGGAAATGAGGGTCCATTTCAGACGAACGACACTGAACGACACAAGAAAAAGTAAATAAATAAAACAAAATTCCCGAAAAAGGAACGCCGATAAAAGCGGCTTAGTAAAAGGGGGGAAACCCATGTAATTAAACAGGAAATTACAAACGGTGATTCGAAATAGGATTACAGTAGAGCAGGATTTATGAGGAACCGTTTCAGCAACAGCAACAAGTGTGAATTTCGTAAAGAATTTTCTACCTTTTCAGGCGGCGTAAATGAAAAGTAGGCGGGGGAGGTTGATGTGGTTTAAGTAACGCCGTGGGGTCCGCGAAGAAAAGTTAATATCCGTTTTTCTTTTATTTTTACCTCACGGGTGATGCTTGATATTAAAAAAGGAGAAGGGAATAAAAAGGGAAAAGTGATCCGGAATCACAGTAATGAAGACGTGGATGTAAAGAAAGGGAGAGAGAGAGAAAGTCTTTGATTCAATGAATATTTTTAAATTACATAATTATAATAAGTGTAACTTAAGTCTGTACTTGATCAATTCATATTTATGTTTAATTAGAAATAATATTTCAGTAAAGTGTAGAAAATTGTTGTGAAAACGTGTCTCAGCCTAATACAGAAGAATTATAATATAGCAACTGGATTAGAAATTTAAAATAAAATAATATCATGGCAAGCTTTTTATTTACTTTTTTTTTATTTAAAAAAAAATAATTTTAATTGATTGTTAGCATTTTCAAAGAATATTCTTAATATTTTAAGGAATTATTAGTACTTTATAACACTGACGCATTTTTAATATCTAAATATCTTCAAATTTTGCGATGCTGATACGCCTAGAAACTTTGCTATATATTACGGAATCAGGGTCGTAACAAATTCCTGGATTACAGATGTAAATTTTCAAACTTTTTTTCTTTCTTTTTTGAGAAAAACGCATTTAAAATTTCTAATCTTTTAATTAATTAATTAATTTTTATTTTTTAACTTGACATTAATAATCTTTTATATATTCAATAATATATATGTATATATTTTAAAGGCAAATTTTCAGCTTCATAATTTTCACATAATTTTTGATTTAATATGTTTCCTAGTTAGTTCAAAATTGTTCTTTTTAATACACCATTCAATTGTGAAAAATAATTCTAGTTTCCTACGCAAATCGAACAATGTTTTAGATGTGACAGTGCTTTACTGTTAAATAAATATTATTATTATTATTAGGATAATATTTATAATGTACTAATTTAAACTTAAAAAAAAAAAAAACCTCTGACATCAAGAATTGTAAATTTATTTTAAAGAAAGTTAATATTGTTTTTTAAACGATTAAAAGACAAAATTTAAATATTTATATAGAAACGTAGTTTTAAGTTCTGTGATTAGAAAATGACTCGAAACTATCAGTCCATCACCAAGTTAATTTTTTTTTTTTTTTTTTTTTTTTTTTAATGATAATAATAATAATAAAATTAAAACATTATATATATATACATACTGTGACTAAATTAATACTGTGACTAATTTTAATCGAAATAAATCTCAATTAAAATTTATTTTATGTTGGTATCTTCATCTATCTTTTGTCTGCTGAGTGTTACAACGGTACTAAACAATTCAAATTATTAAACATATATATTTAAAACAATTAAAAGTATAATTCTTAGTACGAACAATTTTGATTTTTTTTCTATTTTTTCTTTCTTTCTTTCTTTCTTTCTTTCTTTTTTTTTTTTTTTTTTTTTTTTTTAATGCTCCTTTAAACGAAAAATAAAATTAAATAAAACAGAAAACAAATTTGGCATCCTTCCTAGAAATATGTAAAAACGTGTTACCAATTATTATGAAATGAAAAGAAGAACATTAAACAAAATTTATTTAAAGTTTTGTGAAATTTTTGATTGCCTTTTTAGGAAATATTAAGCAAAAACACGCGTATTTATTTAACCCAACATTTTTCCAAGAATGATTCCGAAATTCTAAAAATAATAACTAGATAAATTTTTCCGCAGACGATATATTATTTTTTGAAGTAATTTGTTATTGCAGGATGGCAAAGTAGAAAAAAAATGAAGAGCGAAAACAGGTATTCGAGATAAAATTTGCTACGTGTGTTCCAGATTGATCTTGAAATGCAAGCAGAAACAAAACAAACGACCAACATCACCATATGCAAATGCAGCGTGTTATTGTACATCCCTAGAGGGGACAACATAGAATAGGTACGTCCTAACCAAATTAGGCGTCGGGTACGCCAAGACGAGATAGAACTAAATTTATGCGATCTAGTAAAGTATGAAAAATGAAAACATGGCGAACGAGTAAAAAGAATTTTCGTGTATATGTACTCAACATACTACCGCACCTGAGACTTCAATTACTGTGCAGAGAAGATTTTTACGGTGGGTGAGTAAATAAATAAATATAGATATATGTAGTAGTTTGCTTCAGATCTATAGGCTTAAAAGATTCCTGTTCTATTAATTTTTCTTGTTGACTTTTCTTTTTTGAAAAAATAAATAATAAATAAATAAATAAATAAATGAAATGATGGTATAATTAATATATATATATATATATATATATATATATACAGTGAAACCTCTCAAGTTGGACACCCCTATAAGTTGGACACCCCTCTAAGTTGGACGCTTTTTCTCGGAACGGAATGTATCCATTAACATTATGTCTAACCCCTATAAGTTGGACACCTCTCTAAGTTGGACACTTTTTCTTGGAACCGTAGGTGTCCAACTTAGAGAGGTTTTACGGTAAATATATATATATATATATATATATATATATATATATTATTTAAACTATATTGTTTCTGGATACACTCTTAAAATTATTATTATTTTTTTTTTCGTTTAATAGCATAAAATTTGCATCAGAAGTTGAGTATTTGTGGTAGTCTGTATCCGTGGTATACAAACTTTTCGAACGTTGAATTAATTAAAACTCATGAAAATAAGCGTAGGTGCACTTCATATACAAATTTATGAAGTGTACACAATTTTTTCAGAAATATGTTTTAATAATTAAGTAAAATATCTGAAAAGAAAACTTTCATTTCCTCGTCAATGCGTCAAATACATTGAAAAGTTCTTCTCCACTTTCCAACAAATTTGAAAAGCTTTTGTTACTATGGTTTGTTTGTCTGCCCGTCTGACTGTCCACACTCTAACTCTAGTAAATATTAAAATAATAATAATAATAATAATTGGTGTATTTTATTTAAATTTACTATGGCACATATATTTTCTAACATTAGTATATGTATGTGTTAACAAAACAACAAAATAGGTAGAAATCAGTAAAGCTGAAAGGATGGAATCAAAGTATACTTTAAAGGCTACTTAAAACAAGTACGAAAAGAAAAAAAAAAAAGAGCGAAAAATGTTTTTGCGGTTTTTTTTAGTATACATTTAATAAATTCAATGTAATAATAATAATAATAATTATTATTATTATTATAGCAGAGTACAATTGGTACAACTTTATTAGCACAAAACAACAGTCTATCTCGTATAATATATCAAAATTAACAATAAAAGATAGTTAATAATAGTATACAGAATTTTTCACAATAAACATAACGTAAAATATTTGGAAAGAAATTAAAACTTCTTCACACACCATAAATTTTAAGTCAGCACAACCGGTTTCGAAAGGACGTAGCCTTTCTTCATCAGGTGCAAACACGTGCTACTGCCTTGGAGGCAAAAGTAAGACTGAGACTTGTACGCCAGTTTTCGAATTTAGTTTTTGGTAAAATATTTGATTGAAATATTTTCTAAATCTCAGTTGTACATATAAAAAAATTGGATTAACTTTTTCAATGTTTATTAAATAATTTAAAAGGATAAATAAAACGACGAAATAATAGAGATTTACATTACACGGTAAATACACATTAGTAGTGTAATATTGACATTTCTGCGCCCGCTGCACCGCTGCACGGGCATGGGGCGTGGGGGCTATGCTGCCGCGCCGTTATCTTATCAGCATCCGGGGTTGCATGAGGCTGTTATCTATCTGACCTCCACAGTCTTAAGAAAGGAAATCGTTATCTTTAATGATAATGAATATTATTTACATTAATTAATGAAGAATTATGGTAATTTGAAATATTTTAAACTTAGAAAAAAAAATTATGATTTTAAGAATTTCTTATGTTTGATCAGAGCTTTTTTTAAAATCCGTTTAAACATTTTTCTTATACGACCATGACTTTCCCATTTAGAAATTAGGTTAAATATTTTTTTTTTAATAAAGAGATAAGTGCATGATTTTGTGTTATATGTAGTAATAATTGTGAAATCCACTGCTTATCTTTGAAATAGAGTATTTAAAGAACTTTATCAGTGCACTTTCTTAAATTACAGGATGTTGATATTATCTTGGAATTTGTTTTTTTGTTTGAACTTCCATTTTATAATAAAATAGTTATATGTCAAATAAATAGAGATTATTGTAAATGAGTTGTCTTAGAAATTTTGTGAAAGAAAATTGAAATAATGTGGTAAGTGCGTATTTTCGGATATATGTAGAAATAGTGATTATCTTTGCAATTCAGGAAATGGTTAAACATGTATTCATGAGATCTTGATTATACACTTTTAAATAGATAATGAGTTGTATTAGAAATTATGTAAGAAGATATTTTTATGTACTTAATTGTTAGATAAGTAGTTTTCGTTTAAATATACGTGATTTAGGATGAAACATTGATAGTGAATTCGCATAGATAATTACTGAGTTGCGATAACTGATAGCGTTTCCCAAATATTTAAAGTGTTAACCAATATCAGTTTTTTTTTTCGGATAAAGTCTATTGATATATTTTTATCAACTTGCTACTTTTAGTGAAAAGTTTAATTAAGAATTAATTAATAATTGCGTCGAGGTTTTGAATGTGTAATGATAATATTTTTAGACATGTACTCATCTTTGATATGACGTAGAATTGAACCCGTCACCTTTTCAACTTAAGTGCTCATAGAGGTATGAATTTACATTAATTATCGATTTTAAACTTAGAAAAAAAAAAAAAATGTGATTTTTAAAAAGAGAATTTTAATGATCGATGGTGTTAGTCGATCTGAGAGAATTTATTTTCTTTTTTTTTTCTTTTTAATAAAGAATTTAACGAGAGGCAATGTATTTCGAGGACTTAGCATTTTTCGCGATGGTCGGTAAATTTAATTGAATGAATTTAGGTGTTGTCATTCGGAGATTTATATTAGTAAATTTTTATAGAACATGTTGATTTAGGAGAAAATAATTATGGTATTATAAAATTAAGTGTTTTTATATACAGATATTTTTGAGCTACCATGACCCAATCGAAAGCATGTATTTTTAATAAATAGTATTATAAAATTAAGTGATATTTTTGAACTACCATGAAGCATGTATTTTTAATGATTATAAAATTAAGCACTTAATACGTCATACTACGATAAACTCATTTTGTTTGATTATCTTATATACTTCTACTAAACTAGTTAAAAAAACTTTTTTGAATTATTCACCTTAAAGTGAAAATACTATACTACAGAGTTAACATTTATTTAATTCATTAAAAAATATGCTTCTTGAAAATAATGAGCTATCTAGAAGTATTTTTCATTGATATATTTATTTAATAACATTAATTTAAGAACTTTATTTTATAAATTAACTCCTATCAACCAATAACATTTTATCACACAACAGAGTTATAGTAGATTTTATTTAACTTATCATAAGCTAAAATCAAACCAGGCACTTCTTAATCTTATATTCATGTATTTGCATATTTTGTATATTTATGCATCCTTAAGTATTTTAGTTATGTAATATTTTAAAATGTGATTGGAAAAAAAATATTTCGCATTATAAATGTAATTTAAGTTTATGCACGCACACACATAGAAAAATTTAATTATTTATTTTTTAATCTTAATAGATTCAAACGGAAATTTAAAAGTTAAGCATATGTACATTGCAAAATTGATTAAGATTTAATATTACAAACTTAATTATATTGAGTGAAATTATGATATAACTTATTAAATAAGTAATACTTGTAAATATTACAAAAATGTTGATACACATTAAGGTTTAATTGTTGCTTAGTTATATTTTATGTGCATATTTAGTACTTTTTGTGATGTAATGTAGCTTATTAGATGTCCAATAGTTATAAATGATGCAAAAATGTTGAAATACATTAAGATTTCTTACTTACTTAGTTATATTTTATGTGCATATTTAGTACTTTTGTGATGATATGCAACTTATTAGACGTACAATAGTTATAAATATTGCAAAAATGTTGAAGTACATTAAGGTTTAATAGTTGCTTAGTTATATTTTATGTGCATATATAGTACTTTTTGTGACGTAATGTAGCTTATTAGATGTACAATAGTTATAAATGATATAAAAATGTTGAAGTACATTAAGGTTTAAGAGTTGCTTAGTTATATTTTATGTGCATACATAGTACTTTTTGTGATGTAATGTAGCTTATTAGATGTACAATATTTATAAATGATATAAAAATGTTGAAGTACATTAAGGTTTAATAGCTGCATAGTTATATTTTATGAATTTATATAGTACTTTTTTGTGATGATATGTGACTTATTAGGTGAACGATAATTATAAATGATGCAAAAATGTTGAAGTACATTAAGGTTTAATACTTGCTTAGATATATTTCATGTGGATATATAGTACTTTTTGCGATGTTATGTAACTTTTTAAATGAATAATACTTATAAATATTGCAAAAATGTTGAAGTACATTAAGGTTTAATACTTACTTAGTTATATTTTATGTGTATATAGTACTTTTTGTGATACAAAATTTTCTCGGGGGATAGTAGTTTTCAAGCGATTTTAACCACAGGAATACACTCTGTTTAAGATAGAAATAGATGCACTAGTATTGAACATGCTGGCTTCTTTTATGGTCACGTGATCCAATCAGAAGCATGGATTTTTAATAATTGTAAAATTAAGTGATTTTAGTATACAAGTTTCGGAAAAAACCATGAAAAACCTCAAACGAATAGTCTACAAGCTTTAAAATCTGTGATGCGCAAATTATTTGTTTTAACATGTTGATAAACTGGATTACATTAAAAGGTTTGGGTATTAAAATGATACATATTTGGCGAGATTAACAAGGTTATAAAAAATTTGGGTGCTTTCCTAGTGTACGAATTTAGGTTATATTTGGCGTGATTTCGCCGATAATTACAAATTTGATGGTAATCCTACAGTATAAATGCAGTTGCAAAGAAATTTTTGTCAGTTGCTGCTGTATTTTTGAGGAGCGCGCACGTTTAATTTTGTAACTTAGATTCTGTGTAACACCGTACTTTGTAGTGAGAGATGGATTTATCTGAAGAAACACATATTTCACATGAGTTGTCATTAAGCTTGGATACTAAGAAAGTACCAAAAACTTTTAGCTGTGTTTCTTGCAGTATGGTATTTAAACGAAAATGGGATTTGGCTCGTCATATAAGAATTCATCTCAACGAAAAATCTTTTATTTGCAATGTATGCCAGAAAGCATTTACCAGATCAGATAAGTTAAATAGACATTTAAAAATTCATGAAAAGACACCCATAGAATACAGATGTGAACAATGTACCGAATCCTTTAATCATAAATATCAGTTGCTGCTGCATATTAGAAAAAACCATCGAAAACCTTTGTTAGAACATCCATGCGGTCAATGTGCAGAAACATTTAGACAGAAATATAAATTATTGAAACATGTTAGAAGAAATCATCGAAAACCTCTGCCAGTACATTCTTGTAATGAATGTGCAGAAACATTTAGTCAGAAATATAAATTATTAGAGCATGTTAAAGAAAGTCATCGAAAACCCTCATCGCAAGGTGCATTAAAGCAAACGATGAAGTCTGACCGAGATTTGCTTAAGGAGAAAACTATACATTTTAAAAGAAAAAATGCTCTTAATACTTTTTTTACAATCACCACATTCGATAATAAAAACAATGATATGGATTTGTTGTCATTTTTTAATAATTTAAGAACTGACATTTTAAACGAATTAAACTTTCAATTAAATGAGAAAAAAGCATTTAAATGGTACACAAACGCAAAAGTTATCCTTAGACGTACCTCATCAGTTGGAGAAGAAGAGTATATTTCACCAAATTTTAGATCAAAAACTATAATAGCTCTTTTATCAAGTGATTTGGATAGTGATCTTGAAAGGGGTTTTAACAAGATGATAAAAAGTTTTGATGAATTTAATCAACGAGGATCTGGTTGGATATTATCAGAAATTATCAAATTAGAACTTTGTATGGCAAAATATCGACCCTTTTACTAAATATTGGTTGAATCTTAAAAATTATTGTAAGCTAACAAAAACTTTGTCACAAAAACGATTGTGTAAGAACGATGTCTGTAAAAATACTTATATAAAAATTATATATATATATATATATATATATATTTTTTTTTTCAGTTTATTACCTGATATGAAAGATTTTAAAGACTGAAATTTTATAAAAATTTTTAAAAAGTGAAAACTTTGTTACAAAAACGATTGTATAAAAATGATATATGTAAAAATACTTATATAAAAATTACATTTTTTAGTTTATTACCTGATATGAAAGTTTTTAAAGATTGAAATTTTAAAAAGTGGAAACTTTGTTACAAAAACGATTGTATAAAAATGATATATGTAAAAATCTTATAATTTGAAAAAATAAAAGTATGTGTATAAAAATTGTATTTTAAATTATTTATTTCATACAAAAATTTTGAAGTCTAAAATTTTAAGAAAAGTTTGAACTATAAACATTATTTATAAATTCACTTATATTAATGTAGAGGTATTTAAATAGAAATGTTTTATATTTATTTTAACTAAGTAATATGTTTTTTTTTTTTTTTTTTTTTTTTTTTTTTTTAACTATATATTTTATAAAAACGAAAAATATTATTACATATATAAATTGTTATTTTATAGTAAATATAATCTTACCAATTTTAGAGATTGCATCAAAAAATCACAAACTTTGCAATTTTAGCATTAACCATTTCACATATAGTCTACGGAAATACTAACCTACTTAAAAGTTTAACTTTACTGCATATCTTAAACTAACTTATCAGATATACTGCATATATGGAATTAGAATGAACAAATTATCTGTTTTAGCACGTTGATAAACTGAAATACTTTATAAGATTTAACCATTAAAGTATCATATTTGACAAGATTTAGAATTCTTTTAGCGAAAATTTTTAATGTATTTGAGGATAAACTAGAATATTTTTCAAGATTTGGCTATTAAAATAACATATCTGCTAAGATTTGGCGAGATTTTTTTAAATGTATTTGGCAATAAATACTGATTTGGCATTAAACATAGAGTATAAATTCAGTCTCAGAGGAAAATTTAATCAGTTGCTGACTTGTTTTCGTGGCTCAGTTTTCATATAGCATTTTTAAAGTTTTACTTTGATTAATTTTATAATGGATCTATCTGAGGAAGTACAAGTTTCTGTTCATCAACAACCCTCTTCATCATGTTTTGAAGATGAGAAGTTGTCTAATCGTTTAAAGTATAATGTCACTTTACACTTTAAGGATGCAAAGCCCTTTATTTGCGATATATGTAAGAAAGCATTTAGGAGATCGTACGGTTATAAAAGACACTTAAAAACTCATGAAAAACCTTGCATAGGATATGGGTGTGAATACTGCATGGAAAATTTTAGTCGTAAACGGGATTTTTTAAAGCATAATGCAAAAATTCATAAAAAGACTTTGCATAATCACAGTTGTGATGAATGTAGTGAAGTGTTTAGAACTAAACAAGATTTATTGAATCATAAAAAAATGCTACATCGAAAGGTTTTACCTGAATATCTATGTGTAGAATGCAACGAAAGTTTTCGATATAAGTATGAATTATTACAACATAACAGAAAAAATCATCGTAAAGATTCTTCTGCTTACGTATGTACAAAATGCAATGAACGAAATACTCTCAACTTAGACAGTGAAAATATGAACTTAACGAATTTTTTGAATAATTTGAATACTGCTTTTTTAACCAACACCTATTCTTTAGCCAAAAGCTTTCATGATGAAAATAACAATACGTATTTTTTAATATTTTTAAATAATGAAAATATGAATACCGAACGCATAACACAAAATATTGACTCACCAACCAACAACTTTGAGAGTGTAAATGCGAACTTAACGAATTTTTTAGATAATCAAAATAATGTTTTCGGTTCATCAACCAGTGAAAATGTGATCTTATCAAATGTTTTGGATAATAATGAAAATGCATACAACGTTTTACCCACTGCTAATGGAAATATGAATACTGAATGTTTGACACAAAGTAATATTTATGACTCACCAACGAACAACTTTGAGAATATAAATGTGGACTTTACGAATTTTAATGTAGAGTGTATGAGTAATCAAAATAATTTTTCACCGGTGAGTGTTGATAACGACTTGTTGACATTTTTGGATAATTTTAATGTAGAATGTATAACTCAATGTAACCTTAACGATTCAACAACAATTTAGATTTTTATGAACCTGTTTTTATATTGATAATAATAATGTAAAATAAATTATTTTAATCAAAAATTGTGTTTTTATTATGAAATTACTTTCTACACATCATTTTATATTACAATAGATACGTTAAGTCACGAAAAAAAATCTTAACATGTGTAAATATATTTTTGCTTTCTTATTAACTAAATCGTTTAATACAATAAGACTTGGTGATTTTAATTCGTTTTAAAGAAATTCTCCCCCAACAAATTGGAATGGGACGAAGTGACTTATAAAAACCGTAAAATAAAGAACTCTAATATTGCTGATTTATTAAATATTTTCTTCGAATAAGAAAGTGCCTATCAATGCACAGGGCGAATTGTTGCAAGCTCTTAATGATATTTCTAAAACCTTTATTAAAAACAAATTTTTGTTATCTTCTGTACCCAAATGTAGCCCCACCTATTGGTTAAATTTTTAATATAAAACACTGGTCTCTTTATTTATGTTTAAATAAATGATATAAAAACTGGACTTACCTCAACACAGTTGTTAATTTGCGTCCTTCTCTTCTACTCGCACGGTGTGAAATGAGCGATAACGCTATTTCTTATCAAGATCACGTGGTAAGCTTTCTTATCTACTATGTCACGTGACATTGTCTAGTATGACGTAGTAAGCTACCTACGTCACATGACATTGTCTACTATGACGTAGTAGATAAGAAAGCTTACCACGTGATCTTGATAAGAAATAGCGTTATCGCTCATTTCACACCGTGCGAGTAGAAGAGAAGGACGCAAATTAACAACTGTGTTGAGGTAAGTCCAGTTTTTATATCATTTATTTAAACATAAATAAAGAGACCAGTGTTTTATATTAAAAATTTAACCAATAGGTGGGGCTACATTTGGGTACAGAAGATAACAAAAATTTGTTTTTAATAAAGGTTTTAGAAATATCATTAAGAGCTTGCAACAATTCGCCCTGTGCATTGATAGGCACTTTCTTATTCGAAGAAAATATTTAATAAATCAGCAATATTAGAGTTCTTTATTTTACGGTTTTTATAAGTCACTTCGTCCCATTCCAATTTGTTGGGGGAGAATTTCTTTAAAACGAATTAAAATCACCAAGTCTTATTGTATTAAACGATTTAGTTAATAAGAAAGCAAAAATATATTTACACATGTTAAGATTTTTTTTCGTGACTTAACGTATCTATTGTAATATAAAATGATGTGTAGAAAGTAATTTCATAATAAAAACACAATTTTTGATTAAAATAATTTATTTTACATTATTATTATCAATATAAAAACAGGTTCATAAAAATCTAAATTGTTGTTGAATCGTTAAGGTTACATTGAGTTATACATTCTACATTAAAATTATCCAAAAATGTCAACAAGTCGTTATCAACACTCACCGGTGAAAAATTATTTTGATTACTCATACACTCTACATTAAAATTCGTAAAGTCCACATTTATATTCTCAAAGTTGTTCGTTGGTGAGTCATAAATATTACTTTGTGTCAAACATTCAGTATTCATATTTCCATTAGCAGTGGGTAAAACGTTGTATGCATTTTCATTATTATCCAAAACATTTGATAAGATCACATTTTCACTGGTTGATGAACCGAAAACATTATTTTGATTATCTAAAAAATTCGTTAAGTTCGCATTTACACTCTCAAAGTTGTTGGTTGGTGAGTCAATATTTTGTGTTATGCGTTCGGTATTCATATTTTCATTATTTAAAAATATTAAAAAATACGTATTGTTATTTTCATCATGAAAGCTTTTGGCTAAAGAATAGGTGTTGGTTAAAAAAGCAGTATTCAAATTATTCAAAAAATTCGTTAAGTTCATATTTTCACTGTCTAAGTTGAGAGTATTTCGTTCATTGCATTTTGTACATACGTAAGCAGAAGAATCTTTACGATGATTTTTTCTGTTATGTTGTAATAATTCATACTTATATCGAAAACTTTCGTTGCATTCTACACATAGATATTCAGGTAAAACCTTTCGATGTAGCATTTTTTTATGATTCAATAAATCTTGTTTAGTTCTAAACACTTCACTACATTCATCACAACTGTGATTATGCAAAGTCTTTTTATGAATTTTTGCATTATGCTTTAAAAAATCCCGTTTACGACTAAAATTTTCCATGCAGTATTCACACCCATATCCTATGCAAGGTTTTTCATGAGTTTTTAAGTGTCTTTTATAACCGTACGATCTCCTAAATGCTTTCTTACATATATCGCAAATAAAGGGCTTTGCATCCTTAAAGTGTAAAGTGACATTATACTTTAAACGATTAGACAACTTCTCATCTTCAAAACATGATGAAGAGGGTTGTTGATGAACAGAAACTTGTACTTCCTCAGATAGATCCATTATAAAATTAATCAAAGTAAAACTTTAAAAATGCTATATGAAAACTGAGCCACGAAAACAAGTCAGCAACTGATTAAATTTTCCTCTGAGACTGAATTTATACTCTATGTTTAATGCCAAATCAGTATTTATTGCCAAATACATTTAAAAAAATCTCGCCAAATCTTAGCAGATATGTTATTTTAATAGCCAAATCTTGAAAAATATTCTAGTTTATCCTCAAATACATTAAAAATTTTCGCTAAAAGAATTCTAAATCTTGTCAAATATGATACTTTAATGGTTAAATCTTATAAAGTATTTCAGTTTATCAACGTGCTAAAACAGATAATTTGTTCATTCTAATTCCATATATGCAGTATATCTGATAAGTTAGTTTAAGATATGCAGTAAAGTTAAACTTTTAAGTAGGTTAGTATTTCCGTAGACTATATGTGAAATGGTTAATGCTAAAATTGCAAAGTTTGTGATTTTTTGATGCAATCTCTAAAATTGGTAAGATTATATTTACTATAAAATAACAATTTATATATGTAATAATATTTTTCGTTTTTATAAAATATATAGTTAAAAAAAAAAAAAAAAAAAAAACATATTACTTAGTTAAAATAAATATAAAACATTTCTATTTAAATACCTCTACATTAATATAAGTGAATTTATAAATAATGTTTATAGTTCAAACTTTTCTTAAAATTTTAGACTTCAAAATTTTTGTATGAAATAAATAATTTAAAATACAATTTTTATACACATACTTTTATTTTTTCAAATTATAAGATTTTTACATATATCATTTTTATACAATCGTTTTTGTAACAAAGTTTCCACTTTTTAAAATTTCAATCTTTAAAAACTTTCATATCAGGTAATAAACTAAAAAATGTAATTTTTATATAAGTATTTTTACATATATCATTTTTATACAATCGTTTTTGTAACAAAGTTTTCACTTTTTAAAAATTTTTATAAAATTTCAGTCTTTAAAATCTTTCATATCAGGTAATAAACTGAAAAAAAAAAAAAATATATATATATATATATATATAATTTTTATATAAGTATTTTTACAGACATCGTTCTTACACAATCGTTTTTGTGACAAAGTTTTTGTTAGCTTACAATAATTTTTAAGATTCAACCAATATTTAGTAAAAGGGTCGATATTTTGCCATACAAAGTTCTAATTTGATAATTTCTGATAATATCCAACCAGATCCTCGTTGATTAAATTCATCAAAACTTTTTATCATCTTGTTAAAACCCCTTTCAAGATCACTATCCAAATCACTTGATAAAAGAGCTATTATAGTTTTTGATCTAAAATTTGGTGAAATATACTCTTCTTCTCCAACTGATGAGGTACGTCTAAGGATAACTTTTGCGTTTGTGTACCATTTAAATGCTTTTTTCTCATTTAATTGAAAGTTTAATTCGTTTAAAATGTCAGTTCTTAAATTATTAAAAAATGACAACAAATCCATATCATTGTTTTTATTATCGAATGTGGTGATTGTAAAAAAAGTATTAAGAGCATTTTTTCTTTTAAAATGTATAGTTTTCTCCTTAAGCAAATCTCGGTCAGACTTCATCGTTTGCTTTAATGCACCTTGCGATGAGGGTTTTCGATGACTTTCTTTAACATGCTCTAATAATTTATATTTCTGACTAAATGTTTCTGCACATTCATTACAAGAATGTACTGGCAGAGGTTTTCGATGATTTCTTCTAACATGTTTCAATAATTTATATTTCTGTCTAAATGTTTCTGCACATTGACCGCATGGATGTTCTAACAAAGGTTTTCGATGGTTTTTTCTAATATGCAGCAGCAACTGATATTTATGATTAAAGGATTCGGTACATTGTTCACATCTGTATTCTATGGGTGTCTTTTCATGAATTTTTAAATGTCTATTTAACTTATCTGATCTGGTAAATGCTTTCTGGCATACATTGCAAATAAAAGATTTTTCGTTGAGATGAATTCTTATATGACGAGCCAAATCCCATTTTCGTTTAAATACCATACTGCAAGAAACACAGCTAAAAGTTTTTGGTACTTTCTTAGTATCCAAGCTTAATGACAACTCATGTGAAATATGTGTTTCTTCAGATAAATCCATCTCTCACTACAAAGTACGGTGTTACACAGAATCTAAGTTACAAAATTAAACGTGCGCGCTCCTCAAAAATACAGCAGCAACTGACAAAAATTTCTTTGCAACTGCATTTATACTGTAGGATTACCATCAAATTTGTAATTATCGGCGAAATCACGCCAAATATAACCTAAATTCGTACACTAGGAAAGCACCCAAATTTTTTATAACCTTGTTAATCTCGCCAAATATGTATCATTTTAATACCCAAACCTTTTAATGTAATCCAGTTTATCAACATGTTAAAACAAATAATTTGCGCATCACAGATTTTAAAGCTTGTAGACTATTCGTTTGAGGTTTTTCATGGTTTTTTCCGAAACTTGTATACTAAAATCACTTAATTTTACAATTATTAAAAATCCATGCTTCTGATTGGATCACGTGACCATAAAAGAAGCCAGCATGTTCAATACTAGTGCATCTATTTCTATCTTAAACAGAGTGTATTCCTGTGGTTAAAATCGCTTGAAAACTACTATCCCCCGAGAAAATTTTGTATCACAAAAAGTACTATATACACATAAAATATAACTAAGTAAGTATTAAACCTTAATGTACTTCAACATTTTTGCAATATTTATAAGTATTATTCATTTAAAAAGTTACATAACATCGCAAAAAGTACTATATATCCACATGAAATATATCTAAGCAAGTATTAAACCTTAATGTACTTCAACATTTTTGCATCATTTATAATTATCGTTCACCTAATAAGTCACATATCATCACAAAAAAGTACTATATAAATTCATAAAATATAACTATGCAGCTATTAAACCTTAATGTACTTCAACATTTTTATATCATTTATAAATATTGTACATCTAATAAGCTACATTACATCACAAAAAGTACTATGTATGCACATAAAATATAACTAAGCAACTCTTAAACCTTAATGTACTTCAACATTTTTATATCATTTATAACTATTGTACATCTAATAAGCTACATTACGTCACAAAAAGTACTATATATGCACATAAAATATAACTAAGCAACTATTAAACCTTAATGTACTTCAACATTTTTGCAATATTTATAACTATTGTACGTCTAATAAGTTGCATATCATCACAAAAGTACTAAATATGCACATAAAATATAACTAAGTAAGTAAGAAATCTTAATGTATTTCAACATTTTTGCATCATTTATAACTATTGGACATCTAATAAGCTACATTACATCACAAAAAGTACTAAATATGCACATAAAATATAACTAAGCAACAATTAAACCTTAATGTGTATCAACATTTTTGTAATATTTACAAGTATTACTTATTTAATAAGTTATATCATAATTTCACTCAATATAATTAAGTTTGTAATATTAAATCTTAATCAATTTTGCAATGTACATATGCTTAACTTTTAAATTTCCGTTTGAATCTATTAAGATTAAAAAATAAATAATTAAATTTTTCCATGTGTGTGCGTGCATAAACTTAAATTACATTTATAATGCGAAATATTTTTTTTCCAATCACATTTTAAAATATTACATAACTAAAATACTTAAGGATGCATAAATATACAAAATATGCAAATACATGAATATAAGATTAAGAAGTGCCTGGTTTGATTTTAGCTTATGATAAGTTAAATAAAATCTACTATAACTCTGTTGTGTGATAAAATGTTATTGGTTGATAGGAGTTAATTTATAAAATAAAGTTCTTAAATTAATGTTATTAAATAAATATATCAATGAAAAATACTTCTAGATAGCTCATTATTTTCAAGAAGCATATTTTTTAATGAATTAAATAAATGTTAACTCTGTAGTATAGTATTTTCACTTTAAGGTGAATAATTCAAAAAAGTTTTTTTAACTAGTTTAGTAGAAGTATATAAGATAATCAAACAAAATGAGTTTATCGTAGTATGACGTATTAAGTGCTTAATTTTATAATCATTAAAAATACATGCTTCATGGTAGTTCAAAAATATCACTTAATTTTATAATACTATTTATTAAAAATACATGCTTTCGATTGGGTCATGGTAGCTCAAAAATATCTGTATATAAAAACACTTAATTTTATAATACCATAATTATTTTCTCCTAAATCAACATGTTCTATAAAAATTTACTAATATAAATCTCCGAATGACAACACCTAAATTCATTCAATTAAATTTACCGACCATCGCGAAAAATGCTAAGTCCTCGAAATACATTGCCTCTCGTTAAATTCTTTATTAAAAAGAAAAAAAAAGAAAATAAATTCTCTCAGATCGACTAACACCATCGATCATTAAAATTCTCTTTTTAAAAATCACATTTTTTTTTTTTTTCTAAGTTTAAAATCGATAATTAATGTAAATTCATACCTCTATGAGCACTTAAGTTGAAAAGGTGACGGGTTCAATTCTACGTCATATCAAAGATGAGTACATGTCTAAAAATATTATCATTACACATTCAAAACCTCGACGCAATTATTAATTAATTCTTAATTAAACTTTTCACTAAAAGTAGCAAGTTGATAAAAATATATCAATAGACTTTATCCGAAAAAAAAAACTGATATTGGTTAACACTTTAAATATTTGGGAAACGCTATCAGTTATCGCAACTCAGTAATTATCTATGCGAATTCACTATCAATGTTTCATCCTAAATCACGTATATTTAAACGAAAACTACTTATCTAACAATTAAGTACATAAAAATATCTTCTTACATAATTTCTAATACAACTCATTATCTATTTAAAAGTGTATAATCAAGATCTCATGAATACATGTTTAACCATTTCCTGAATTGCAAAGATAATCACTATTTCTACATATATCCGAAAATACGCACTTACCACATTATTTCAATTTTCTTTCACAAAATTTCTAAGACAACTCATTTACAATAATCTCTATTTATTTGACATATAACTATTTTATTATAAAATGGAAGTTCAAACAAAAAAACAAATTCCAAGATAATATCAACATCCTGTAATTTAAGAAAGTGCACTGATAAAGTTCTTTAAATACTCTATTTCAAAGATAAGCAGTGGATTTCACAATTATTACTACATATAACACAAAATCATGCACTTATCTCTTTATTAAAAAAAAAATATTTAACCTAATTTCTAAATGGGAAAGTCATGGTCGTATAAGAAAAATGTTTAAACGGATTTTAAAAAAAGCTCTGATCAAACATAAGAAATTCTTAAAATCATAATTTTTTTTTCTAAGTTTAAAATATTTCAAATTACCATAATTCTTCATTAATTAATGTAAATAATATTCATTATCATTAAAGATAACGATTTCCTTTCTTAAGACTGTGGAGGTCAGATAGATAACAGCCTCATGCAACCCCGGATGCTGATAAGATAACGGCGCGGCAGCATAGCCCCCACGCCCCATGCCCGTGCAGCGGTGCAGCGGGCGCAGAAATGTCAATATTACACTACTCACATTTAAATTGATTGAAAAAGCATATTTCAACATTTTAAAAACTATATAAAACTTACTTTCGGAAGCTCTTAATTATAATTACAAAATTACCTCTGTAATTAACGTACGAACAACATTTATGATTAATATTATTTACGATTTTGTTATTTAGTTCAAATATATGCTATCTCGAAAAACAAATGTTACGTTAGAATAAAATTATGAACATAGGTGTACCTTAAAAAAAGTGTGTGTGGATAAACCATGTATACTATATAAGGTCCATGTGTGTGTGTGTAGTTGTGTGGTATTGGAACGTTCAAAATATTACCGATGGATATAATTAAAGTTATTTTTTTGCCAGAATTTTTTCTTTTTTCTAATAAGAATTTTTTGATGTAGATTTATTTAAAATATGGCAAACTATGTGAGGAAAAAGAAGAGGGGAAAAAAAAAAAAAAAAATAACAATAATTAATGTCATAGAAAAACAATTGGTTTTATGCCATTTTAGAAATGCATACGCGTATGTGACGCATAATACCATACACATCATTATAAATATGTATATTAAAAGACTATTAGAAAATTATGCATCAAAAAATAAAAATAAAAATCAGAAATTCCGTCTACATTCGTTTATCGTTCAATATGTAAAAATGTCGTAAAATTCTAGTCATCCGTTTTTCGAAAAAATGTACGCATTAGTGTAAGAAAAAAAAAAAAAAAAAAGAACTGAATTAGTTTATATATATATATATATATAATATTTAAAAAAATATATTAAAAAAATTTAAAAAAATTATGTTTAAAATATAAAAAAAAAAAATAACTATAGCATGGGAAAAAGTGAGGGAGGATTTTTTAAATTGAAATATATCAAATAATAATAATAATAATTAATAGAAATATAGGGGGAAAATAATAAAAGTAAGTTTTTAGTCAGGTACGTTAGTTCCTATTATTGTTATTGATATTTCAATTTTTAAAGAACAAATACGTGCATGTGTTTGAGACATAGTAGCAAAAGCCCATCACAAGACAAAGAATTGTTTTCGCTTATGCAATTAATTTTCGCCGACCGCCTTTGAAATTTGTCAAGAAAGCAAACAACAAATCCCAACCGATCCAAAAACAACAACGTCTGTTAAAACACATTTCTCCTAATTATGCCTAATAAATATGAAACATAATCCAAATACATAACTCAAATAAGATGATGGGGGAAATATTTATTATAATAACATTGGATAACTTATAAAACACGAGGTGTTAGGCTCAGCACACAGTTATTTAAATGGAACACTGTTCTTTTCACTTTCGTTTCCCATGAGAGAAAGGAACTTCGCCAAGGTACAATCTAAACGAATTAGATAAAGCAGTATGTGTAATACCAAGCTTGACTAACCCATGAAAAATGAAAACAAGAGAAAAGAGAAGAAAAAAAAAAAATATTCCCATGTACACAAAGTCTTCACCACTTCGCACCTGAGATCGGGCTTCAACCTAATTATTCCGCTGAGAAAGACTTTCTTGAATAAATATGCATGCCCTACAATGCAAAAGATGCCGAGAGGGTTATTTGTTTCAATATAAGATTGCGGAAAAGTAGGATGGAGATTAAGTGGAATAAAAAGAAGGAGAAAGAGCCTTATTTTAAGGTGGGGTATGACACAATAGTTTTCTACCAGAAAATTTTGCAGCAGAAATTAAGGTAGATCGTATAAAGTTAGTGTACCGCAGATTATTTATACTGTAAACATAGATAATCCAATATTTATTTATTTATTTATTTATTTAATGAATAGAATAAGGTATAGATTGGTAGAAATTAGGATCTTACTTCATACCTTTATTCATTGATTTCGAATTAAAACCAAACATCTAACATTTTTATGCAATTTTTTTTTCAATATATTTTACATTTTTTAATCGATTTTTAAATTTTTGATCATTTTCTGCTTGGTAGGTAGCAGCACTACTTTGAAATTTAAGGGGACTCCCTCCCTATCGTCATCGGAAGCCAAAGCTCATTTTCATTCTATGGAAAAATTAATGAAACAAAATTTAAAATAAATAAATTATTTTACTTTGTTTACGACATATATCTGTCTAAAGGGACATTATAGAGACATTTGGAAGTGTATTTCTTATTCTTTTAGCCAAAAATAGAATTTCTAACTAGTAGTATTAGAAACAATGGGTATTTGCGACTAAAAATAATTGTTAATTCAAAATAAAAATTACTATCTTATGAATTGAGGAATGAATAAGCACGTCTACTTGTTAATATTTATTTATTTTTTATTTTATATATATATTTATATATATATTATGATTGTATGGTTCAAGGTAATGTGAGGGAAAAAAAAAAAAAAAAAAAAAAGAAGAAGAAGAAGAAGAAGATTGAGTGGGTTTAGCATCGCACAACAGCTACGCAGTGTGCAACTCGTGATGGTCTGGAATTTATTCCAATGATTTAGAAGAAAATTAAAGCATATTTATTTTACAGGAACATCGTAAAAGGGAATGGACGCATAGTTTACACTTAATATTGTATTTTAAAATTATGATTATGTGTTCGAGAAAGTGATAGAAATTATCAAATGGACAATATCCGTTTTCTTGGGTTCGAGGCTAAATCATACCCAACATGTGACCTCCGATTCTCCATTTCCCTATGAATTTCCCTCTAGTATACAAATATCTCCCTATATAATGCAAACATTTCCCCTTAAAACACAAATGTAAACATTGTAATTCTGTATTTTTCCCTGTAGCAGTCACGTGCCAAGGGTTTATTACGTAACGCAAATAAAGTCCATTTTCCTCGATTTGAAAAACAACAATAGTTGCTGTTAAGCAGTGGCGGCTCGTGCACCGAAAATAGGTGAAGGAGCACACTGTATTTTACACTGTATTCGTTTTTAGAATATAAATTTACATTTAAATAAGAAATTTTTAGTTAATTTTAGTTAAGACCATGCTTAATAAAAAATATGCATTAAAAAAATTAAATATTATTTTTGAGCTCTTCACCTATTTTCGGTTCACGAGCTGCCACTGCTGTTAAGATAAAAGAAAAGTAAAAGAGCCTGCACTTCTTATTCAAAATAGATGCATCAAATAGAAATTTCACCACATGGAAGACGTTTTTAGCTAAGAAAAAGGATAAAAACAACGATTTAAAAAAGCGACTATTAATGTGTCGTCAGTGACAGCATGAAAAAGTTACATTTTCTCAAGTACATAATAGTTCTTCATTGACTTCTCAAATAAAATACTGACACGAACAGGAGTTAACGCGTAACGAAGTATGTCATATTTTATATCAACTTCATCCCCATCACCTGTGTTTACGAAGCATTGGCAAACGTCTCAAGTGAAAAAACAAACCCTGTCATTCTGTAGACAAACTTCAAAAGACACCGTCACACCTTGTTACCATTTATACACCGAGTTGGTCGACCAAAAGTGCATCCAGGTGGTTAATAGCACATGATAAATGGTGCATTTTTCCTTCTTGGCGAGGTATCTGTCTCTGGAAGTGAACAGGAGCATCACTTATCCAGGAGACAGGTAAAAGGAGAGAACACGTTTAAAAATACTCTCCCTTGGCCAATGACTCGTGAATGTGATAACGAGATGCAAGGTTTTTCTTTTTCACCCTCTGCGTGTTATGTCACACACGCATTTATATATAAATAGAAGATCCAGAAACAAAGAGCTTGACTGTACAGAAGAGTTTAGGTAATGTGAAAACTGTCAAAAAGGTGTCAAGTGAAGAACAAATTGCTCGATTGTGATCTAAAATACTGGATACTTTTGCAACTAAGTTGATTCTTATCGCACACGCAGAAGCTGTTAACTTACAATTAACTGGAAAACGAATTATGTGAAAGAATTTCTTCGTTTTTTAAGTTTCTAAGTAAAAATCACTTGTTACTTGAAAATAATTGAACATGCAATCTACGTGTTTTTATTACATAATAGAATAATCACAAAAGCTTTTTTTTCATGTATATATAGTTGCAACTAAAATAAATAAATAAATAATAATAAGGATTTTTCTTTTTCTTTTTCTTTTTTTTTTTTTTTTTTTTGATCGGAAAAATACTATTAATTTTATTCGAGATTATTATTGTTATTTTCGTTTCAGAAAACTTACAATACAAACCTTTAATAACGTAGTCCTCGTTTAAACTGACTCATAACTTTTTAAACAAAATGTATCTTAAATACATAACATATTACTGTTTAAAAGAAATAAGATAACAGATTAAATAAAAATGGACTTTGATATAACATCTAAAACTACCAAATAAATAAAAATCATAAGAAAAATTTAAGTTACAACAAACTTACTGTCAGCGCAGAAAGAAAAATTTTATTTTTGCATGCATATATAATATTGTGCAAGCGAACTGCATAGAAATTGTCGGCCACATAGAAATCGGCTAATAGAGTTGCGAGGATAAGAAGTGTACGTATATAGCCAAGAAAGGCCATGTACCCATTTATTATTAATTTTAAATTTAAAAAAATAATAATAATAAATGTTTTTTTTTTTTTTCTTTTACAGAAAATTGTCACAAATCAAAGAAATGAAAGAAATTTAAGTAGCCTCCGTTTTCATTAACACATAGCATTAAAAAAAAAAAAAAAAAAAAAAAAAAAAAAATCAAACCATCACTAAACAAATCCGTTTAACAGTTAAAATGAAATAATAATAATAATAAAATGGAAATATTTCAACAGATTTCTTGAAAATGAAATAAGAAAAGACATTTTTATCAGACATCCATTTCTTTTTTTCGCACTCGTCACAGAAAACGGACTTGATATACGAACGACTATGAAACAATGTGAATTGCGTTTGAGTTTTAGACAGGTGAATTCCCAGTCGATCCATTCCTGAGTAACTGCTGCTCTGTTTGGGGAAGGTCAGAATTATAGATGGATCCCAGAAGTGCGGTGAACCTGGAAGCTGACCGTTGTCCACCAAGATTCCAGAAATGTTTCAAATGACCAAAAAAAGAAAAGAAAAATCAGTAACGTCTTTATCTGGGCACCGACTGATTGCTATTCTCTTGGGTAAAATTGTTCGACAAACAGCTATTTTCTAGAGAATGTCGAGAAATGGATGTGTTGATAGTACAGAAGAGATTTCAGCGTTGTGCTATTTTTCTCAAAAGAAGTTTTTGCCTGGTGACAATTGTTTGTAAAATATGTTAGTTTTAAAAGGAAGTTTGCCCACGGAACTGTTCGTGTGTAACTGGTTTTGTTGCAAAGATTTATAAACGAACAAATGTTAGATAAATCGTTTTATTTTGGAAACTAGATAAATATAGAATAAAAAGAAATTTCGAAAAAGAAATCAGTTGTAAAATGTAATTTAAACCTTGTGAATATTTGTCAGCTTTCTCAGGAAATTTAAGGTTAGCTTACTGGAAATTTTAATTTTAATTTATTTTAGCAATTTCATTTATTTTAAAATAACAATGTACTTTTTTCGTTATATAATTTATGTTATAAAAAGGATACATGCATTTAGATGTACGAAAAATATTATAAATCTGCGTTTAGAAGTTTTTTATTTAATTTTTACATTAAAAGGCTTAAATGTTTTAACGACATATCAAATAAATGTAGTATATTTATTTTATAAAGGTTAGTTAATAAAGATTGTGCAATTCCAGGCATCCTTATAGGCATACTTAATGCTTCTTCAAGTGGGACAAAACATTTGCAATAATTTAAAAAATAAAGGGCTCGCAATGTATAAAGTGATAAAGTACTCATAATTTTTCTGGCATATGTTCAGAATCAAAATTTTTGTAATCGGGTTGCTGTTTTTTAAAGTTTTTTATTAATAATTAGAAACAAAAAGCAGTAGAAATACAAAATATAACATTTTTCGGAAGCATAAATTTTGTTCTAATAGAAGCAATAAAATTATTTATTTCATTATTTACAAAAAATAATAAATAACTAATTTTAATTTTTAAAATAAAATTATGTCACCTTACGAAACTCCACAAACTTATTAAAAAAAAAAAAAAAAAAAAAAAAGAAAGAAAATCGAGAATCACAATAAGGAATTGGCTATTTACAATTTATAAAGATGAAATTCCTAAATAGAAGGAAAAAAAAAAGTTATTATACGTTTTACAATTAACAAACAAAGTCAATAACAATCAATCCGAAACACATGTCCAAGCATGGGTGTTTATAATCACTGTTACTTCAATTAATATTTATGGCATGCATTCTGTGGAAAAGAACAATTAATAAAGAATGCTCTAAACAAATTCCCATGCTATCTCTTAGGTACCAGAAAACTCTGCAGCAACATATTTGTTAGACCACAGTAAAAGTAGTTCATTACTTCAGTTTATTTAGCTAGACCATGAGTAAAAGCCTGCTCTTGCCCCTTTTTCTGCGTGAACAAACATCGGAAAGTGACAGAAATATGTTACACAAGGACAGGTGAATCCTCAGGCGACTCATTCCAGAAAACCGCGGCACTATTTAGACTAAGCTGAAACTATGAATGGTTCCCAAGAGATGGTCAACCTGAAACTGCCTCTGTCTACCTAGACATTGAAAATGACACAACAAAGCTAGAAAGAGAAATAAGAGCGGGAAAAAAAAAAAGCAAAAATAAATTCAGATACATCTTATTTCCTAGTGAGTCGACTGATTGCAATTCTCAAGGGTACGCTGTTCGAAAAATAAGTTTCCTTGTAGTATAGAAGGAAGTGGACTTCAAACAAATAGAGAACTATATTTGGAAAAGGTTATTGTGTAGTTGTAAATAACAAAACAAAACAAAACAACAAAATATATATATACAAAAGAAATTATTTCAATAATTATTTTGCAGAAATTTTTAATTAAAACATGTTTTTATTGAAATTATTCATTTTGTTACGAAATTGTTTAAAAAAATGTAAATTTTCTGCACTATTTATAGCAATATTCTATTTCATAAATACAACAACAATATTAATTGCATAAGAAAATGAGAAAAAATAATGAAAGAATATACTTATGACTTTTTACTAGAAGCCTCTTAAGAATGTTTTTTTCTCTAATAGTTACGTATATAGATCATTTAAATGGTGTCATTTTAGCTATCTGACTGTAAAAAGAAAGTTACTGGAACATATATTTGTACTAAGCGAAAGACATAACTTAGCAAACGTACATCAACGTAATGGATAAACCGTTACACCAAGCGTTAAAAACATTCAGACTTAACATAATATCCGTTCTCCATTACATAAACGACGCAAAATCACGGTTACACTATTAACTCCGCTCCATCCATACCTGCATACCAAAAGGAAAACAAACAATCTCACTTCCTAAAGCGTTCAATAAACGCAAATGGATAAACTGTAAGAGAAAAAAAAAAAAAAAGAGTAAAGCCAAGTCGATAAATCGGTCCATTACGTTACGTTCATGTAGGTACAAATAACAAAAAAAGAAAAAGAATGCTAACGGTAAAAGAACCTTTTCAACGATGTTGCCAGTCGAAACTTTTCCATTTCCCAGATCCAAATGTCACAATGGATAGGCCATCCACAAGATAAGCTTTGATGGCTGGTGTACAGAACCTGGTAAAAGCAAAGAAGACCCCCATACCACGCGCTATCGCAATTCTAGACCTTAATGCCACCGCCGTGAACATAGAATTGCCATCCAGGAAAACGGTTTTCAATAGAGAAGACAGGAGAAATCTCCTTTCCAGAATTTTTTTTTTCCTCTTCCGATGACCAAATGGGCATCGGAGTTGAAATGACGCACTGAGGGGTCATCAGAAAGTCTTTTTGTGGGCCTGTGACCTACGAATCTAAACATCTAAGGTCAGTCGGGTATTCCGTTTTCCTTTTTTCGTCCCATCTGTATCCTCCCGTTCGAATTAAGATGCTATCGGGTTTATGCTGCAAGAAAATCCGTTAATGGTTCGATCAGGATGTTAAGGAATGTAATCGAGTAAAAAATGTGAGCAATGGAGGAAATAAAGGGAGAGGTGAAGCATATTTTAATCAAAAAAGAATTAATTGTCTTATTGATAGTTATCAACATTGAGTGATGAATAAATATTGAGACTAAAAAGCAAATCTCATATTTACTTTATATATAGCGAGCGAGAGATAGAGAGAGAAAGAGGCCATAAAGTATTTTTTATTATTTGGAGGCATTTACAGCAAAAAATAATGAAATGAATAAAATAAAATTTCATCTACAAACTGTGGAAGATATGTGAGATGACTTTCGCAAACAAAAAAATTAGTACTAAAAGTCACCGATACAGGGAAATTTTGGCACTACTTTCACGTACGCACTGATGCATTTGTACAATCAAGGTGGAATATGCAAGGTAGAGCTGTTAAAAACGAAATAAGTCGATATTTTAAGTAAATGCACGCGGAAAATGGATTATGCAATGCGTAATGCATTATTAATGTTAAAAAAAAAAAAAAAATCCACATGCAGAAATGAATGACATATCGTTCGGTATTTATTTAAATTCGTTCACTTATGTTCGTTCACTAATGTATTCGTTCACTTAAATTCGTTTACTTACCATTTTTTACTTTTTTCGTTTTCGACCGTTCCAAATCATATATATATATATATATATATTTTTTTTTTTCGATTGTACAAATTCAATAGAGTCTACGTGAGCGCTAAAATTTCTCCTACCGCCGACTTTTGATACTAATGTTTTCTTTGCAAAAATCATCTCCGATATCTTCCATGGTCTGCAGATAAAATTTTGTTTCATTTGTTTCATCAGTTTTGCTTTTGATGCCTCCAAACAGTGACAGTAATTCTATGACTACTGTATAGTTTCACTTAATTCAAAATTCCAACAACGTCTGGGAAACAGTTTTATTGAATATATATATATATAATTAAATTGTTATTAAAAATAAAATAAAGTAATAAGAATAGAATTTCTTTAAAACAAATTTGATATTTCCTAAAGATTAGAATTTAAAATGTTACAACAGTAAGAAAGAGGTAAATATATTGCAATTGTATATAGCGCATTTTTCAAGATACAACTCTTTTTAATGAAGTTAGCTCCAAAATTTATCATTAATTGAAATATTGAGAAGCATATATATTTCAGTGCTTTGCACATTTTTACATCTCACATTGCGTCTGCCAATATGTTCTAGGATAAATAATAATAAACTTCTTATTTTTAGTTTATTATTTTTTCCTTTTCAAACTGGTTGTATTATATATTATTTATTTCTAACTGACTGTATTAATGCATGGTTAAACGGAAAACTGTAACTTTATTTGAAAAAAAAAAAATAAAAATAAAAATAAATAAAAAAAATTATAATAATAATATTTTTTTTTTTTTTTTTAGCAAACGATATTTAAAAATTTGTTTTAGTTTTGCATGATAAATCAATTTCATTTATTCTCGAATAATAGAAATACGAAAATGCAATGACTACAACTATCATACCAAGATAATTGTGTCAGGGTTAATTGATAAATATACAAAAAAACGTTATTCTATAATGATTAAAAGAAAAACTAGTTGGCATAGCTGGATTCTGTTCAGTTCCCCCATCCTAATATTTGTTCGCGTAAATTTTTGCCATAGGGCACACTATATTCATGATAAGAGAAATGAATTTGTTCGATCGCTTCAGACTGAAATGCTTCCAACTATTAAGCTACCCATCATATAATTAGATACATTTACCTTATCCTAATTTTCTAATTAATTTTATTAGGGTCAGTTTGTTATTTTAGTTTTCATGAAATCATGTATTATCTCCAATACAGTGATCCCTGTAATGCAAGTCTATGTGAATTATCTGCTTTTCTGCCATTATAAGGAAATCTTAAATTTCGAATAACTTATGAAGTTTTCAAATTAGAATATTCATATTGAATGACCTTTAAGCTAGTATCATAAATGATATTTTAAAAGTGGTTTAACATCGTCACGATGAAAATATTCCTCTTAACGCATGTTTATGCAAAATTTTGTGCTAATCCTATTTTTTTTCATGTTAAGAAATTCGTAAGTTTCGAATAACTCACGAAGTTTTGAAATTAAAATATTGCAAATTAACAGGTTTTTTTTATCGTTATCATAAGTGATATTTTAAAAATTGTCCGATCTCTCTACATCCCATTGTTCTTTAGATATCATTTGCACAGACTAACATACCAAACAACGTAATAATAAACTGACTAATCTACGGACGGAAACTACATCAGTTTTGTGATCGTTGGATTCGTCGCACCTCAAAGCATGTAAAAAAGTAAAGAAAATTTTTAGGAATACCTTAGATTCTTCTACTTTTTTTTTTTTTTTTTTTGTAAAATTTAATTTAAATGTATTAAAAATGTTGCTAAAATATATTATCAGCTTGTAAAAGAATGAGGGGAGAAAATAACGCTTTATTTTTTAGGCATATATATGTATTTATTTATTTTTAGCAATTTTTGCTTCTTTCATTTTAAATATATAATATAACTAAAAGAAAAGGAAAAATAAAAAATAAATAAAATAAAAAAGGACAAAAGGCAAAAATAAACCTGCTGAAAAAAAAAAAAAATGCATAAAAATTTCAACAAGTTAAGATATTTCCCTGCGTATTCAAGCACATTTTACTATCAACATTATGAAGCACGCTAATGATGTGGTCATTGATCACAAGAACATAGTAAGATGTGACGACGAAGAGCTCCCACTTAACTAGATCCTAAGGCTTTCAGAATAGATCGAAATGATTTGTCTCCCAATGACACACTCTAATGGCCTAGTATTAACTTGGCTAACAGAATACATACTCTCACGGATGATCTAAAGCGATTCCTCATCCTCAAATGATACGTCAATTTATTCCTCAAATGCTTTCACTTACAGACTTTGTAAGAGCTCATTAACAGGTTTCTGTACAGTTTGATTTACAGATCAAATTAACTAAAGGAGCCATATTTAACTGGAAGTATGAAATGACGTGAAATTTTAGATTGAATTTAGAATTCATCATCCGCTATCAGTTGTAAGATATCAAAAGGTGCAGGGGAAAAAATATATTTAAGTTTTTAATTAAAATAAATAAATAAATAAATATAGCAATTAACTATTTACTAGGATATTATATATAAATAAAGTATTACATATATACAACAGACGATTACACATGTTTTTTAAGTGAAGATAGCATTTAACACAAAATCAGCTATTTTGTCGACTTTATCGTATTTACATTTCTGGCAAGTAAATGGATGCACGTGAAAAGAGTTATTATTATTTCCTTTTTCTTAAACTTAGAAAATAAACTGGATTTAAACATCGAGAAAATTATCATAAACATTTCTTACTTAGAAAATCCTTTTTTTTTCTTTTTTCTTTTTTTTTTTTTTTTTTAATAATAATGTGGCGTTTGGAGCTCGGAAGAGGTAAGTTTGAGATCAAAGTAATCCTAAAGTTTTTTCTACAACTAATCCCACCGGACAGATAAATTTAGGACGAAACGTTAGTCTCCAATTTACCTCTGTTTTTCTCCTCCCTTACTTGAAAACTCAGGAGTTTTCCACTAATAAGAAATACTATATCATAAATAGTACAACATTATTTATAGGAACATAAGAATAACTTTACACTGTATTGTATTGTATTAATAACTGTAATTTCAAAAATCACTAATATTCAAATTAGTGGGTTTACCAATTACACTGCACTGCAAAAGGAAAGAAAAAAAGAAAGAAAGAAGAAGAAATTTTGAACCCTGATACAATTCTTGCTCATTCTTATGTAAAATGACCTCCTGAATCCGAATATGACTTCCATTTCGCCCAGTCACCCACCGTTTTCTCGGGACACCACCCCCTCCCCCAATTTTTATCACTGTTCGGTAATTTTATGGCCGTGAATTTGATCTGGAGAATGAAAAAAAAAATAATTTAACACTGAAAAAAAAAAAATATGAATGTATAATGTTTAATAAATAACATTAACAATAAATTAAAAAAATGTAAGAAATGTAATACATAATTTCTGTGGTAAATACCCCCCCCCCATCTTAAATTTTCTCCTTGCCGCAAATGTTCATATACTCTGTAACTCCCTCAGAAGATATTTAACAGTTAAAATAATCTTTCATCCCCCCAAAAATCAAACCTATATATAGCCATAAAATTACGGAAAAGTGATAAAAATAGGGGGGGGGGGGGGGGCGTCCCTAAAAAACGATGGATGGTAGGGCAAAATGGGCGTCATATTCGGATTCAGGAGATCATTTTACATAAAAATTTGCAAAAAGAGTGTTGGGGGGCAATTTTCATGCAGAGCAGTGTTACTTTTGTATATTAAAGCTACTTAGAATCTTCATAAAGATATCAATATGATTTTTTTTTAGAAACAATAATTTTAATCGGAAATGTAAAGTGATATTATAAAACCAAGGCACTTTTTATAGGGGAAAAAAATATTCACAAACTAAAATATATTTATTAAGCATAAATGTTTAGCAGAATAGTTATTAAATGTATATTTTTTGTTTATTTGATGAAAATGAAATATATGGAAAATTAACTGAGGTTAATAGTTTCAGTAGGAAACTAGCAAATCCCACAAAATCTTTAGATAGTAAAGGTAATAAATTCATACCGTTGCGAGGCCTGTGGCATTTCACACGCTATTCATATACTATAATATATGCACGACCCCTCCGAATCCCCAAGCTATGCATATATATGAGCTTACACATTTGTGCACCAATTCATTGCAGGAAAACTGGGCAACGATCGCCAATACACAATCCAATCGGATGTTATCGCGGTCAAGCGAACCAATATCTGCGATAAGAGAGGGGGCAAGAGCTCCCCCTTTCAAATGGGAAAGATATCTTCGATACCAATATACCCCAGTCTAAAGGGGGCTTTTGTCCATGACCAAACGTCGATAAAATAAAAATTGCGAACAAGAACATAATATATTCATATACTGAGCAGGATTCTGAAGAAATCGATGCTAATTTCTCCAGAATTTCCACTGGATTAATGGGAAAGGGCGGTAAAACCGGGCACTTCGGTTGGGGCATTTTTTTAATGAATGGCTCTTCCCACAGAATTGGATTTTTATAGCCGCTTTCTGAATAAGTTTATTTGAAATTTCTCAGGGTATATTGAAAGAGGTGTATCTGAACGAGGAGACCATGTAATAGTGGTTCGTGATAGAATATCAATAGTTTGAAGAAAAGGATTTTATAAAAATACAACGGAAGAAGAGGTGTAGATTTTTTTCAACCTTTGCATCAGGATTTAGGTATAAAGTCTACATATTAGATTATATTTTTTCTTTTAATTATAAAGATTTTGAGACCTTTATTAGTTTGTAATGACAAAGATAATAGCATGGAAGCATATTGGATACCGATAAACTGCTTGGAACATTTATTGGTCATTTAATTATCACTTGATTTGGTAAAGATAGTAAAAATTATTACCTAAGAGACTTGTTTTGCAAAAAATATAACAACGCTATAATATATGAAACTGAGTTTACAAATCGTTAGGAAAGGTTTGGAATAATTAATTGCAGTGAGTGTGAAATAAAATATAATAAATCTAAATTACACTATTATTATTATTATTATTTTCACTAAAAGAGATTATAGAAAATATAAAAGGAACTTAATTTAATACTGGTTTTTCTTTGACTGTATTATTATATAAACGGATTATAACCTGCTATTAATTTTAAATGGGGTAAAAAAGACAAATAAACTATCTATATAACATTTTCAACATGGGACACTCCCTCATGGTAAGAAATAAAAGAAGTTCAAATAAAATAAATAAACAAGTAAATAAGAGTTCCAATAAAGTAAATGCTAATCATCTTGATACTATTTAAGATAGTTCCTAAAATTACAAAAAAGGAAACAGTACAAATTTTCTATTATTCTGTTAATTAAAAGAACATACTCCAAAGAGTCCTATTTTCATAGTTTTCCGATTCCAGAAATAAAAATTATTGACTGCGAATACAAGCGATGGAAACCAAATTGTAGAAATATTACTGCAAGCAAAACACATTATAACACCCATTTCAAATAAGTGAAATTATTTTATTAATTCGAAATATTATGTTCAACATTGCGCAAGAAACTAGAAGTACCAATGAGAAAATCTAATCTTCATTGTACTGACATCTCAACATTAAAAATAAAGTACATAAAAGGTCGCATATAACGTTTATATATGTGGATATCTGAACAGTTATAACCAAATGACTCACTTTCGCGAGTTCCCAAGGAGTTTTTACTGTAAAATAGACTAACTATGAAACTGACAGTCAATACTCTGGTTTTACTGGGCAATTTATTTTATATACATATCCGTGGAAAATTACACGTCCCCAGCCCAGGAGATAAAAACTGTTTCTCCCGTGGTCTGCATAGCAAGCCTTATTTGTTGTACTGATCATCTGAAGCCGAGACGAATGTATAGTATCATCTTTTGCAGCAGCGGTTCAAAATGTACAAACGGTAGAAGTTGGGGATGATACCACGTTTAATCTATCTGGATGATCTGCGTGAGAAAGTCGACATGAGTCGCGTGGATTAATTTATTCACTGAAGCATAAAAGTGGTTTTTTTTTTTTTTTTTTTTTTCCCCTTTTCTTTTTTCCTCCCTCTACATCATCTGGGACATCTCTCAGAAACTTTGATTTGAAAAGGATGGGAAAGTTGTGAACCTAATGTGGGTTTTACAGATAATTAGACATAAAAAAAAAAAAAAAAAAAACTAAAAATGAAAAGTGTAAAATATATAATTAGTGTAAACGGGAACTTATATTTTTGATATTCTGTAGCAAAATATGGCCTCCTCATTTATATAAGTATATATTCTTGTGTAATATATGAGGAGATGAATTTTTAGACAAAATCTAAGCATTAAAAACATTGAAAGGTTGATAAGATCATCATTAGAAGTAAAACGTTAGATCCTTAAATTTAAAGCAAAGCTTTTGATACACATTAGAATATAGAAGTGTATATATGATTAATTGGAGATAATAGAAAGAGTATACTAAAAATGTTCCTATTAAATTATTAAATTTTTATCAAATTTATATTAGATTTTTTTTTTTTTTAATTATAAGTCATATACAGTGAAACCTGTCAAGTTGGACACTATTTCGCAGAACGGAATGTAACCATAGGTTTAACATTATGTCCAACCTCTACAAGTTGGACACTTCTTTAACTTGGAAGTTGGACATTGAAATTCTGCCCTATGTTGAACACTTTTACCCGATGAGACAGGAAAAAAAAACGAAATAAAACTTCCATTTTCTCACTCTTTTTTTAGAAATTTTACCGATCCCTTTTAGAAATAGCTATAAATATCTTTAAAAAAAAAAAAAAAATGTTTCTTGCCACAATATATTTACCTCTGCCTTATCTTATAAAAAATATTTCTTTTCTTCAGTTGAAACATTCATAAATTACTGTAATTTAGTACATAATGCAAGAGTCTTTCTTTTTATTGAATTGCATGTATTGTCCTTTCTTTTTTCTTTTGAAAATGTTCCACAGAGAGCCTACAAGCATGTTTTGACTTAGACTGTTTCAAAATAGGCATTAGAAAATACATTTTGGTTATTAGGGTTCCTAATCATTTGTCCCTTTTATTTTTCCTACCAAATTTAACTTGAGTGTAAAATTGCACTAAACTTAATATGGGAGAGATATATAGTGAAAGTCGATGCTGATTCAATTTGGATGCATATCAGCTGACAGGTGTTGCTGCTATGCTGCAGTTTTCCCCGTTCACTGAAAAACTATATATCAGTTTCTAGAGTGAATAAATTCTCCAAACTACATATGTGAGATGGTCATTATGAAAACTAATGTTATATTAATTTGGATGTACATCAACAGACAGGTGATTCTACTTTTACTCACATTCTCCGATTTTTCATAGGACTGTCTCAATGTCTAATGAATAAAATTGCACCAAAATACATATGCAAAATTTTGATTGTGAAAAGATATCTTGATTAAATTTTCGTGCATGTTAACTGGTAGGTAGCGCTGTTGTATAAAAAAATATATAAAAAAGTATTATAATGGGCACAGCATAACAGTTTAAATTTTAAATCGTCAAATTAATTATTCTGTGTATATAAGTCATGAATACTTAATTGTATTATATTTAGGGGTGATTAAAAGTTAAAAGGCATGCATAGATACAATTTAATTAAATCGAAAAATGTAAGTTGGACACTTTTTCTTGGAACCGTAGATGTCCAACGTCGAGAGGTTTTACTGTATATACAAAGCATTAAGAAAATTATTATCTATAAATATTTTTCTTTGCATTAAAGTTCCACATGATAATTCAAAAACATACGTAAAAATGAAAAGGATTATCATTCAAAAATATTAGATCAAATGTGATATATTGTTAGTATTTTTTATTTAAGTTTTTTTTTTTTTTTTTTTTTTTTTTTTTTAATTTCTATTTTTTTTTTTTTTTTTTTTTTTTTTTTTTTGTAGTTAAATTTAATTTATTTAATTTTTCTTTAAAATTTAAATCGCAATAGTCAAAAGCATACAAATTTGGAAATTTATAAAAATGACGTTTATCAACTAAAAGTTAATAAATCTCAACGTAGCACAATAAAAATATCTCATATTATATATACCTTTGTTTCCACGTCAGAAATTTGAAACAATTATTTTCCAACTTTATACGTCAATAATTCCTTGAAGGAAGGCGGTCAGAAAAGTATCAAAATGAAACATTTATTTATTTATTTTTATAGAAAAATAAAAACTACAAATTACAGAGTTTTGAAAAGGAACAACTATTATTGAAGTACAAAGTCGAGTAAAAATAACTCCGCTAAGTAGCTAACAACTAAAATGGGAACAAAATAAAATAAAAAGTATGAAATAAAATGAAATTTTCGAAAATGATGGAGTAAAACGGTAACTGTAACTTTTTTCTCCATGTCCAAAAATGAACTTAAATATAGGGTTCGTTTTATCGATAAAAGTAAAATATAAAAACAGTACTGTTCAAGGAAAAAAATACAGAAAACGATTCCTATGGACTCCTATACGTAAAAACAGAAAAAAAAAAAAAAACCTACCATTAAAGTTAAAACTGCTTCTCGATCGGGCGATTGCTAATTTGTCTTAATTCAGCCTCGTCTGTAATTAATATCTTAGTTCGAAAGTCCTTATGAGGAGGGTGGGTGGAGGGTCTTATAATGAACCGGTGAAACCCGTGGAGTAAGCGGGGGGGGGGGGATTATTTTTAAGGAACGGTGTGATTTAACGATAAAACAGGGGGGCCAGGTCACTGGAAAACTCACGCCAGGTTCGGCGCGCTCAAATAACAATAATTTAGCGGAAGACGGCGCTAAAATTCTTCGAGTGAAAACAAAAAGGCAAAGGCAAATCAATTAATCTGAGAAACAGTGCATAGAGAGAGTGTGGGGGGTGCACGGGTTTCGGGGGGCAGTCAGGCGAAACAATACCTTAATGGAAGATTGATTGTTCAACGCTCGCTGTTGTTCCTTTAGAAGGGGGATACTTGCTGTGCAGGAAAACACTAGTGCAGGAGGGGGGAGTGCAAGGAAATGGCACCTTTAAGGGAAAGGCTGAAATATTAACAACGGTGCACTGAAGGGGAAGAAGTTTAAACTTTGTTCAAAACGTCGTTCAATGAGTTGAGCGATTGAAACCCCCCTCCCGAAATGTATAGGTTACGTTACAACAGAAGGCGGGGGTTTGATGTAATTTTGGAAAATATACCCACCCCCCTCTGAAGCGCGATGATTTCTTTTTTCCTCTAATATTTTTTCGCAGGGGGGATGAAAAAGAAAATTTTTTCGCTCTTATTGTTGTTATTATTACCATCGCGTTCTCGTGTTCGAGAAAAAGAATTGTTTTTCACCCAGGCATTTAATGGCAAACTTTATTAAATTTATTTTGTAAACGGTTTTTAGTTCCGACTTGTTACCAATGATTATTCAGGGAGATCACGCGCGGGGCATGTTATTAAAAGCGATTTTTCTCGCCTTTCTCGACGCCCCGTGTATGCTCTGATTATATCAATTAGATGCCGGAGTTAGCCATTATTCACCAGCACCTCTCAAAACACACGACGTGCATCAATTCATTGTTGGGGATCGTTAACTTTTTATTTTGCTCTCTCTCTTTTTTTCCATCCACACTTTTGCTTCCTTTTCGTATGCTTTCGTAATTTTTTGTGGAATATTTAATCATTCTAAATCAACCAAAGCTAAAGTTCGCAATGTATCGATAAAAACGTAGATTTGAAACAGCACATTGCAATTACAACGATTATTTATAGCAAGTCCTTTTTTTTAACAGGGGAAAATTAACAAAGCTAATTTCATCGCAGACGATAAATAATATATTTGCCACCGCGGTCGAAATTAATTTTTGAATTTTTTTCTGTCGAGTAATGTGTCGAGATAATAAGGTAATATTAATATTTAACAAATGTTAACTGCATTTAAATGAAAAAAATTCATTCATATATGGGCGCGTATTTTTCTTAAAAAAGTGTCATTATAGGCAACTGCGTTAGAGCAACAAAATGTTGCCTTTTTGTTTTAATATATGAAGCGGAAAATGAGAAACAATTTTCAGTTGCAAAAAAAAAAAAAAAATAATAATAATAATTTAGTATAGCGAATACGAAGTCTGATATAACATCAATAATTAATTCAAGTATACAGTTACAAGAATAATTAACTTTAAGATGTGAAAAGAGAAAGACAGAGAAAAAATAATAATAATAAAGTAAAATAAAAGTGTATTCCATACTTGTTATAAACAGCGAAAAATATTTAATAAATGAAGTGATATCAAAATTAAATTTAGAAAAAGTGGCACAAATAAGGTAGCAATACTTAAGAAAAAAAAAAAAAAAAAAAAAAAAAAGTCAAATGAGAAAAAGAAAAACACTTATTAGTATAGATATTTTTAAAAAGTGAAATACATAATTTATTAAAGATGAAAAACTAAAATTGAAATCTCAATACTTAAAAAAACAATAAAATAACACAAAATGGTTTTGGTTCAGCTAGATGATAAAGTATTTTAATAAGTAACCTTTTAATTATTATTATTATTATTATTATTATTATTATTTTGGGGGGGGGGTCATAATTTTTATCTTTTCTTTATAAATGTTATAATTTCTTCAATTTTATTATACATATATATATGTATATATATATATATATGTTTTTTTTTTTTTTTTTTTTTTTTTTTTTTAGTGTGTGTGTGTGCAAATTTATGAAATATTAATTCTTTTTCTTAAATTTTTAATTAAAACAAACAGGAAATCTAAATAAAAAAGTTAAACTAAAAATGCTGAAGTATTTAGCAGAAAATTCTAGTAGTTATTCATGACGGCCATCTTCGAAAATTTTTCGTTCATTTGAGATTTGAGATTAACTTTTAATTTAAAAAGTAAAATACTAGCCATTTTAAATAAAAAGATAAATTAGTGCGTTATTAATTTTTTTTTTAATTTTTAATAATAACGCTTAGTCTACCTTTTTAATTTATTAATTTCCGCATTTAAAATAAATAAATAAATAAATAATGTGGAGAGTGTTTTAATTCTAGCTTTCATATAGCTGATCCGCAAGTCATTCTAGAAAATAAGTGACATTTCATCGTTTGAATCCAGTTCGCGCTTGCCGGCTAAACCAGTAGGAATTTTCCATGGTTCTCTCAAAACTCGCGTAAATGCAGGTAGGTTCTCTCTCTCTCTCTCTCACACACACACACCAAAAAAAAAAAAAAAAAAAAAAAAAAACATGGAGGGCGTTCTACCTATAGGCCTATGACCCACACGTAGTCAATAATCTAGACGTAGTCAATAATCCCAGCACACGTAGTCAATCCAAAACACAAACGTGACTTCGTCACTATAAGATTTTATCACTTGTAATGAATTGGTTTCTTTATGAAATCATCCGTAGTGACAAATGGACAGCCTGGACGTTTGTCACCACAAACAATCTCTCTCCTAGAAACAAAATTAGCAACAAATACTAAACACTTAATTAATAGCATTGCATCAGTAAACAAATTTTAACTGATGATGAATACTGATGTATACATCATAGGTTATCACTTTTTAATTTAAGAAATTTGAATATATATACATATATATATAAGGTCAAGAATTAGATAATGTTATAAAATTTAGCAATGAATAGATACATGATAATTTACCAACAACACACACATAAAATTTATTATAATTCAATTTAAATATTAACACATTTTTTTAATGATTCATTTACCGTAAAAATTAATAAATAAGTCCATTTTAAATTACTTACGTTAATGTTAACATTTAGGACCATAACACTATGACAAACTAGGAGTGATTTTTATGCGAAATTCGTGAAAGTTATCATACGTAAACCAATAATCTTACTTAAAAAAATATGAAAAAAGGTAACTGGAAATGAGAATTGGAATAAGAAATGCTCAAAAATAGAAACATTCATCCTTCAAGGAACATGTACTTATACGAGCAGAGAAAATGCAAGATTTCGGAAAACTGTATAGCTACTCCAAGCCTCCAAAAATACAGTTCATGTCCCTATTTTGCGACAAAACCCAAATTTAAAGAGTATTGAAATAAATTATTAAAACAACCCTGCAATAAAGCAATATATATATAAGAATTATCCACATGTCATGCGGACTCCAAACTCAGAGAGTAACACATAACAAGTTGCCAACAGAACTATTCTAATAAGAAAAATAATAATATTGAGACTAGTAACGATTAATCTATAAAGGTCCTACACATGAGCAATTTCATTTCTCATATTTCTTGAATTAATAATGTAAGATCAGTAAGATCACCGTTAACTAATGTCTCATTATCACCAGAGGGCACTGGAGGTTATGGGACTTTTTTTTCCCTCTCTTTTTGAGGCTTTAAGAGTTAAGGCTTTATAGGACCACAAATAGTTCCTAAACTTTCATATAAATTTATTGAAAACTATCTTAATGTAGTAAAAACTTAAACTGACTGATTTTATGTAACGTACAAATAAAAGTTCTCAGTGCATCGTGAACTGGCTTCTAATTTTTAGTATTGAAAATTTTTCATGATTATCGTAATCAGCTAAAATTATCCTCATTTTCTGCTTGCGTATTATACAGCGCCTCGTATTACATGCGAAATTTTTTCCTATATCGGAAATATTAATAAGATTTCTTAGTGCTAATATATTTTTCAAAGAACAGCAGACGGCACTAAATGACTAATGCTCAGCATATACGTCGGGGGGAGGGGGGGGGGATCACTTTTAATGCAAATTATTCATTATTTTATTTTCCCCCACCCCCTTCAAAATAAGCATTGTAATTATACCAGGTATTTTCATATAGAAATTAATTATTATAATTATATAAGAATAATAAAAATTAAAAGAATCACCGAAGAATTTCTTTTTTCATTTTCACATGATATTAGTCTTTATCAGAGCCCCAAAAGAAAGGAACCTCCAAATTCTTGCGGATTATACGTCGCCGCGGATGGCAGGGAATTAGGGTATTTATGATTTTATTGCATTTAGATAATACAATTTGAAATATTTTAACTTTCTTATGCATGACATTTATGTACACTTTTTACATTAATCAGCACTAATTCATATTTTTTTTAGCAATTAGGTTTTACAGAATGTGTTTCTAGTCCTCAACACCATTAGTATGTTTCTCGATAAAATTGTTTTGATGAACTACTGGAGAAGAAAAATTATGGTCTAGAGTCTTGCATCGGGTAGGGTACCCGTGAGTTGTCCGATTGAGGATCTAGTGCGGGCCGAGATTGCATTAGTTTTTTACCCGCGGGTTTATCTACAAAATACTTTTCTTCGAAAAAAAAATGAATTTATCCTTTTGAATGTAGAAATTTGATGACACTATTTTCTTCCATAGCAAGCAACATGGCTCATAACGCGAGTTTAATTGCCTATATACTGAAGTTTTGTTTATAATTAGATTAGAAATTTTTAACGAAATTGTATATGCCAGTTTTAATATAATTATATACTAGTAATTGTTTAAGTATTATTTATATCTCTGAAATATTTTTTCAATAATTTAATTGTATTTTGTGCAACAGAATTTAAATTCAGTTCTTTTTATAAAATATAAAAAATAAACGCAATACTGTATTGCGGGTCGCGTTTTGGGACAGAAGCTTCGGGTTCGGGCTATGTTGCGTGTCGAAAGTTGCGGGTCAGGTGCATGTCATTTTTACCCTATCCGCGCAGGTTTCTAATATTGCCGCTATTTTCTTTCGGGAAAAAAAAAAATGATGGCCTTAATTTGAAATTTTGTATATATATATATATATATATATATATTTTTTTTTTTTCAAACATTATAAACACATACAGAAATAAATAATGGCAATGGTGGGAGACAGTACACAATTATGAGTAGACAATTAATATTTTTTGAATGAGTTTTTCCAACTTGAAGGGACTTTTTCCTTCAATAATATCCATCACTAATTTTTTATTGCAATGTGTGTCTAATTGTACGTCAGTCTAATTAACTATCATATGCAACAAACACCACTTTTCTAAATTAGTGGTGATTATTAAATAAAAACGGCCCTATGAGCTGGTAACACTGATTTGAACTCAAATGGCAACTTCTGGAGATACTAGCGTTGTGGGAAAATTATAAATGACTATGGTAACTGGTAAAGTAGGATCATACTTTCGTAGTAAGTATTATAAACATTATACGAATATATGTGTGAAAAACCTTCTGAAACATTTCACAGGAAAAAAAATGAAATATCACTATATACTATATAACAGAAATTCAATAATTTTTAGCGTTGTGGAAAAATTACAAAATTACAAATGACTATGGTAACTGGTAAAGTAGGGTCATACTTTCGAGATAAGTATTATAAACATTATGTGAATATATACGTGAAAAACCTTCTGAAACATTTCACAGGAATAAAAATGAAATATCACTATATACATATAAGAATATAATAGAAATTCAATAATTCTATTACAATACGAAATTATAGCTCTTTATTACAATTCGCATTTTACAAATAATAGACGACTCGATAAAAATAAAGAGATTTTTTTTTACTCTGAATTTAATTTACTAATACATTTGATAATTCTTTTGTTTATTTATTTTTGAAATATGGAATTTTCAAACTTTCACAAAAATACTTACGTAAAACATGACTTGAAATATAAATTTTCTTAAATAACAGTATTCAATATAGACAAAGAAGTTAACACTTAAACATTTTTTTTTTTTTTTAAACAAAAAGGAAGAAAGAAAGAAAGAAATGAAAAGAAAAGAAATCTATTTTTTGTATGTTAAAAAATGGATAGAGAAATAATTTTACTGTTCTATTTTACATGAAATCTAAATCGAATTTGATAAAAAAAAAAAAAAAAAAAGAATAGATTTAAGTTTTTACGCGTGCTTTAAATATGTATAAAAACATGAAAATTATTCATTTACATCTGTATTTTACTTTAACATAAATGTCATTACAACAATAAATTAGTCAAAGGAATAACTTTTATTCAATATAGTAATGATTAAGCTAATACCTATCAGTTTCTCTGCTCAATATCTGAGAATTAACTGATCGCATAGCTAGTACCTAATCGAGCCCATTTTACACGTAAGTTAGAAAAGTGAAAATTACATTGATGTAATTGAACAGAATGTCTGCTATTTTCGTTAATGTAATGAAAAGGGTGTGATAGAGCTTTGGCTCATTAATTATCCCAACCCTTACTCTCTTCCATGTTTTTATTGAATAAAAAACGAGTCAGAGAATAAACAGGAAGCGACAACAGACTTGGGAGAAAAAAAAAAAATACAGAATGGTTAATGAATATGTCAAAGATTTTTTTTAAAAATGGATGAAAAGCATCATCTAAAAAAGAGCTGTCGTAAATGGAGCATCAAAGGAAACGCCTGGGCATTAGTTCATGGCACACTGAAGCACAAATTTTAAGCTTTATTTTACAATGGCATGCAATGATGCTTCAACGACTTTTCAAATTCGTTAGGATTGTCCATTGAAATGAACGACTAAGTGAAAGCAAATGAGAAAAAAATGGCAGACAATTAAGACAAAAAAAGTAATTAGGTGAGATGGGAAAAAGTTGACCTAGGATTCCTTTTTCGCTGCGCCTGTCTCTATACTAAGTTGAACATAATATTTAACTTTTTTTTTTTTTTTTTTTTCAGCGGAAAATTGTGAAACTTAGAAAATATATTTTTTCTCTCCCTCCTTTTTGCTTACATTTTTATGAAGAGGCTGACATGATTTCTATGAAAAACAAATACAATAAAAGAAAGAGAATGTATGCGCATGTTCAGCAATAAAACTAATAATGATGATGCACAGAGCTAACTTTATGTTTTTAAAATGTATTTTAAGATTTCTTCCCAAAGACAGAAAAAAAAAGTCAAGATATTTCTTGTATATATATATATATATATATATATATAAATCTATGTTAAAATATATTAAATATCAAAATTTAAATTTTTATAAAACTAAATACGAATAAATCGGTTAACAAACAATTGATTTAAACACATATGGGGGAGACTGGGGCACAGTGGACCACTTTTACACTTAATTTTTTTTCACCAAAAATAAAAGAACAAGGTACCTGAAAAAATTAGCAAACATTCTTTAAACCTTTCTTGTCATTTCCTAATTATTTTTTTAATAACAATACTTCTAATACATTACGAATAAAAAAATAAATTGTGTGTACTCACAAAGTGGACCACAGTGGTCCACAACCCGGGGTACAGTGGACCAACCTCTGTTGTTCATGTTTAATTAATATAAATTACTCTTTTTTTTTTTCATTCTAAAATTAGTTTCTTACGCAATTCTAGTCTAAATAACATAATTCGAACATTTTCATGAAAGAACATTACCAAAATTTAAAGGAATAAAAAAAAAAAAAAAAAAGAAAGAAAGAAAGAAATCAAATTAGAGTAAGAATTCTATATCAGATTTCCTTTATGTTTTACGTGCCATCACTAAAAACAATAAGACATATTTTTAATTTGTTTATTAATGTTATATAGTTATAAAAATTATGAAATATAAAATTAAACATTATGTTACTATTCAAACATTTTTATTAATTATTTTGAGATATTAATACTTTACATTATATATGTGAGATAGGTTTAACTAAAATTATTCTACTTTTATCTTTTACATGTTATTCCTAAAAACAACAACAATAAATTTATATAATCTACTATTTATTATATCACATAATCATTTTATTTATTTTTTTAATATTAAACAATTCAAATAGTTATTAAATTTAGATATTCATAATTATTATACTACTATTCAACTATTTTCCCTTTTCAGAAATTTATTTTATTATAATAAGATTATTATTTTTTTTTATTAATTATTTTTTAGTCACATTATATTTGTATATATGTAAATGCAACTAAAATAAATAATGTATTAAACATAATTTGGAGTTTTAGGCACATTGGAAGGTGGTCCACTGCGCCCCATGTCCAAACAAAACAAATAATAATATTAAAATTGTATATAGACTATAAATATGCTAATAATTTTTATAAATTTAAAAACAACAATATCTTAGCTTTTCTTAACTATCCAATACTTGTAGTCAATAGTTCTGTCCTGATAAAATAAAAAAAACTTCAGACTTGAAAAATTACTTTGAGCAACTCAAAACATAAAAGTTGTATAAAATGACTACCATAGCATTTACCATGGGTTTTTTTGGATGTATGCCATGTAGGATGTAGTACCATGCTTCCATCTATGAGTCTCAATATAAACTATAAAAGTTAAATATTAAGATATTTAAATAGGGGTGGTCCACTGTGCCCCAGTCTCCCCTAATTTTATTCATTTTTTGTTTGTTTGTTTGTTTCTTTTGACTCTATGAACTATTAGTTATGTTTTTAGTTGTAATTTTATTTTTAAAAAATAGAAAAGAGGTACTCTTTAATATTTTTTACCTTTTACATTCTTAAGGTAGCAAAAAATTTAAGACTGAAAGTAAGAGATTTCATTAATATCGATATCATTAAAGAGTAATGTTTTTATTCAATTATTTAACCCAAAAGAGCCAATCCTGATCAAGTCTTTCTGTTTTATGCTTTTTTTTTTTTTTTTTTTAGTTCTTTTAAGTTGGAACAAGAATTTAAAGTGAATTCTTTATTAGATTATATTAAACATATACAGGGTGTTTCAGAAAGGTCTCCCCAACTTTAAGGGGTTGGGTTGTGAAGCTTAAGGCCGATTGACTACACTAGGGTGTCCTAGGCCTATACGTGGGATGTCTAGCCCTAAGGTGTCCTAGCCCGTATTTATGCGAGTTTCGGAGAAAACCACGGAAAAGTCCGATCGGCTACGTCGACAAGCGCGACCAGAGATAGAAACTGGCACTTGCCATCTACCAGCTTTGAGCGCAGAACCACTCGACCACTGGTGGGGCTTGCAACTTTGAAATGACATAATTACGAAACAGTGAGAGACAGAAAGTTGAAACAAGTGGTATGTTAGACAAGTAGGTCTGGAATTTTCTATATGGATAAATTACGAATTATTTTCTGAACAAGATCTTTTTTTGCATTAAATTTTTGTAGAAAGGTTCTCCTTGTTATTGTCGGATTTTGACCTAATCAGTGGTATTCTAGTAGAATAAAAACGTGTTGTTCCAAGGAATATGACATGATGCTGTTTAATTTCTCATAATAACTAATTTGGTACAATTCTTTTACACGGATCAGCAATGAAACAGACTGACGAACGAATTTTCTGAGTACGTACTATTTAAAGCTTCGTTAGGGACCCTCGATAGAGAGAGACTGGACATTGGCGCACCGGCTTTTTGACAAAATTCTCCATTTTAGTGCCAGTTGCTCTATTGCTTATCATTACGCTGAAAAGAAATTTTGATTATTTTACCTAAGCTTTGCTTTACCTAAGCTTTACCCTACCTTTGTCCCTAAGCTTCGTTAGGGACCCTATATAGAGAGAGACTGGACATTGACCGAAAGTCGGCCATCTTAGTGCCAATTCGGAGCGATCCCCGTAGAACGTAATGCTTTTTTCTTCGCGATTGACACTTTACTATACAACATAAATGAAAGGAAATTGTGCTAAATTTGTGCAGAAAGTAATGCAGAATATAAATATGTAATTTTTTTTCGGCTTAGAGAAAAAGAATTTGAAGAAAAACGAATTTTATTTTAACCTTCGACATGGTTACTTTTTCAATTCCTATCGGAAAACAGAGGAATGTTTTGTTGTATATTTCTATATTAAGCAAAATACGTTGATTGTGAAAGCAATTCTACCTTAGTGAAAGTAATTCTACCTTATTTTTTCTGAGGACATACATTCTATATATAAAAAGTTAGAAAAATTTTAACAAAAATATGGTAATCTTAGTTTTTGTCAAGTAATTCCTGAATAAATATAAAACTACGGCAGAAGAACAGAAATTATTTTTTATTATTTTATAAAAATATTTACGTAATATTTTTACAAGCTAAAGATACATATTTTATTTATTTCAATTACGTATTATTAATAATAATGACTTAGTTAAATATTAAAAATAAAAATTTTATTAATAATAATTTGTAAAAATAGTAACTAATATTTTTAGAAATTTAAAAAATATGTTTTTAGTTATTTTACTTACATTTGCGAATTTCAGTGATTTTTTTTTTTTTTTTTTTTTTTTTTCTCTCTCTCTCTCTCTCTCTCTCTCTCTGTCTCTCTCTCTCTTTTTTTTTTTTTTAATTTTTTTTTTAAAAATATTGTGTAAATAAAAATAATTACTTATTTAAATATTATTTATAAAATTTATTATGACAATTATTATTTAAAAGAAATTTATATTTCGTATGTTAGCAAATAATATAGACATTATTTTCTTTATTTTTATTAAATTATTATAAGAAATCTGACACATTTTGCATACTAGCAAAAAATCAAAAAATATATTTTTATATAGTTACTTTAAATATGTATTTTAAAATATATCAGAAAAATACATTGATATCTAACATATTAAATGTATTACACTACAGAACTTAAAAACTAATAGCTAGCAAATAAATAATGTAATTATCTCATATGTTAGGAAATAAATACGTGAAACAGTATGCAATAAGAGAATTCAAAGTATTTAAATCATGATATAAAATAAATAATTATGCATTTTTATCTTTTAAAAGTATTCCAAAATTAAAGCAGTTTATCTCCCAACAAAGTAAAAATGTAATAAATAAGTTATTTTTCGATTATGACGTAAAATAATCGAAATTTCTTCTCAGCGTAATGATAGGCAATGGAGCAACTGGCACTAAAATGGAGAAATTCGTCAAAAAGCCGGCACGCCAATGTCCAGTTTCTCTCTATCGAGGGTCACTAAGCTTCGTGTGCTTGTGGCGCCACCTATTAGTCAATCTTACAACTATTTCTACAAACCGGTGTATAACAAATACCAGGTCTGTCGATCCAACATACCACTTATTTCATTTTTCTTTTTCTCATAGTTTCGCAGTTATATGCCATTTCGAAATTGGGGAGTCATTTCTGAAACACCCTGTAATTCTAAAGTTTAACGAGAAAGAGAGAGATTAAGTTTACTAATTCTTTCTACCTATGCTTCTTAAAAATAATAATAATAATAATAATAATAATAATAATAATAAAAGAAAAGAAAAATAATAATAATAATTTGAAAGAAAAACTTAAAACTTTGCATTCTTTGAGATGGTTAAGTGAAAACGAGATGAAGAGAAGAAGTTAAAAAACTCCTTCTTTACGATTGTCGTATTGTATGCAACATTCATCATATCTGCACATTTTTAGTTATTTTTTTCTTTTTTGGAACTCCTCCCGAGGATAGTTCCCACTGGTGGCCTAATTGTTAGCGTTCTGACCTTCAATTGCCAGGTGCAGAGCTCAAATCCTGGTTTAAGCATAAATATTCATAGTAGTAAAAATTCCATTTTAAACTGTAGGTTCAAGTCTAATTAACTGCAGGGTGCAAAAATTGACCATTGGTCAACAAATGGAATCAAATCGAGGCCTAACATTAACTTAACAAAAAAGTATTGTTAATTTGGGCGAAAATGAAAAAAAGCGGGAGTCACTAAATTAACATGTTAAATTCCTTAATATTTCTTTTTGAATACCAAACGTAAGACGCCTACACATATTTCTCGAAAACTTACAAAATTTATTCCGTTTATTTTAAAAACTTCGCTCTTGAAGTACCGTTATTTGTTAAAATACGGAATAATGTATTTCATCACCATTGCCGAAAACAACAGAAACCAGTTTCTTTTTACTTTCCGAACACTATAGTGAGGAAAGTATTGTAATCATGTCAAAAATCCGAATTCGAGATTTTGATGTTTCTATACGTTTTGAGGTCCCCTGAGTCCGTTTTCACTATTTTTACGATGATGTATGTATGTGTGTGTGTATGTGTGTATGTCTGTGAGTGAACACGCTAGCGTCTAAACGCTTTGTTCAATTAACCTGAAAGTTGGTACGCATATTGTAAGTCACCATAGTACGAACCCTATAGATTTTGGTGAATCTAGCACTTATAGTTTTTTTACAGGGACACAAAGAAAAATTCTTTATCATTATGGCGTATGGGAGCAAAATCTTAAAAGTGCGATAGCATCTAAACGCCTTATTCAATTGAGCAAAAAATTTATACACATATTATAGGTCACAAATACTCAATCTGTATAGATTTTGGAGAATCTAGCACTTATAGTTTTTTTACAGGGACACAAAGAAAAATTCTTTATCATTATGCCTATGGGGCCAAATTTTTAAAAGTGTGATAGCGCCTAAACGCCTTATTAATCTGAGCAAAAAATTTGTACACATGTTATAGATCACAGTTGAACTAACTGTATAGACTTTGGTGAATCTAGCACTTACAGTTTTTTTACAGGGACACAAAGAAAAATTCTTTATCATTATGGCCTATGGGACTAAATTTTTAAAAGTACGATAGCATCTAAACGCCTTATTGAATTGAGCTGAAAATTTATATGAGTATTATAAATCACTGTTGCACTAACTACAAGCATTTTGGTGAATTTAGCATTTATAGGTTTTTACAGGGACACAACGAAAAATTCTTTATCATTATGATCTATGGGCTCAAAGTTCAGTAGCGTTAAATAAAACATCGTGTAATAGATGGAGAAAGATACTCAAACACTCTATTATGGTTTTCTCTCTTTTGTTTGTTTAACAACTCCTCTTTCTTTACTTTATCTACAAAACTGTTAATTACTCAATGTTCGGAAAGTCGAGTGGAGTCACTCCAGATTTTTTTGTTATATTAAAAGAACCGCGCGGTTAGACGGGCGATGCCTGGATAATATTATGTGAGGTGATATTTATTTATTTAATGATTTTTTTTTTATAAGGTTCATCTCCTGATTTAAATTAAGTTTTGATAATACTCTCCCTATACTGCTTATTTATTAAACCAACTAATGTAATACACGCATTAAGTTCAAATCTGTTAAGCAGCAACCCCCGCCCAACCCCCCTTTTTGTTTAATGCATAATTATTAAAGAAATGGACATATGAACATGACATTTGGGTGATACGTCCAGGACCAATTAAATCAGACATGTAGAGTAAATGACAGAACAGGCGGACAAACGGAAGCCATATGATAACGGAAGTTTTATGACTTAGTTCGAAAATTGATAAAAAGAAACTCGCAAATTAAATGATTTTCTTTATTCAAAGGAAACTATTATTCTGATAGAGGAATTGCCACCATACAATTAGGTACAATAACTTTCATGCAAAAACATTTATGGTTGTTTGGACGAAATCTAAAAATGAGTTTAAACTGTCAAAGTCTTATAACATCAGCTGAAGTTTTACCGTTACCATAAATTTAAACGCACTATAATTCTAACTGTTGCAATCTTAAAAATTTCCTCATATTTAGAAGGAAAAAAATATATATCAGACTTTTGAACACGATGCGTGAGCTTCAGCAAAGGATAATTTAATAAACTCGCAAAGTTTTATTTTTGACATTTCTTATAACTGATGTTGTTAAATTGAAGGCTACGCATTGCAAGTCTTGCAGAGGATAATATCACGACCGTCTAGACATTTATGAATATCAACAAAAGAATCTTTATTTCATAAAATATTTTGTTGGTTGAATCAGGGTTTTTATCAAATTTCGAAATAGTTCTCTCCAGTCAAAACAGTTCGTAATCCACTAGCAAAAGATTTCAAGAATCCATGATATTTTAAAGAAATTAAAATTGAAACAAAAAAAGAGGACAACAATTTAATGTATGAATTTGTCAGGTAAAGATGTTCAATGAACCCGGCATTAAATCTATTCTATTATTCTCATGCTTTGACGGATATAAAAAAAAATTTTAAGTTTTTTTTTTTTTTTTTTTTTTTTTTTTTAATATAAAAGATATTAGTCATACGATATTTGAAACATTCAGAGTAAATGAGCTCTTAATATTTTCATGCTAACTACAGAAATAAGAGAGGAAACTTATAAAAATTTTCCTGCAAGGTAATTTTAAGAGCGGACAATACTTAATAATTTTACCGACAGTCAAGTTCCATCTCATTCTGAGGGAAAATTTGTTTCCATAATCACTCATTACCTAATGTATTTTTAAAATTCCATTTTCACATTCTGGAAATTATTAACCATTAAATCCGTACTCGTTTTTTAAAATTTATTTATTTTTGAGTTAAAAACTACGTACATTTTCCGCATTTCTTTTTTACTTTCCGAACACTATAGTGAGGAAAGTATTGTAATCATGTCAAAAATCCGAATTCGAGATTTTGATGTTTCTATACGTTTTGAGGTCCCCTGAGTCCGTTTTCTCTATTTTTACGATGATGTATGTATGTGTGTGTGTATGTGTGTATGTGTGTATGTCTGTGAACACGATAGCGTCTAAACGCTTCGTTCGATTAACCTGAAAGTTGGTACGCATATTGTAAGTCACCATAGTACGAACCCTATAGATTTTGGTGAATCTAGCACTTATAGTTTTTTTACAGGGACACAAAGAAAAATTCTTTATCATTATGGCTTATGGGAGCAAAATCTTAAAAGTGCGATAGCATCTAAACGCCTTATTCAATTGAGCAAAAATTTTATACACATATTATAGATCACAAATACTCAATCTGTATAGATTTTGGAGAATCTAGCACTTATAGTTTTTTTACAGGGACACAAAGAAAAATTCTTTATCATTATGCCTATGGGGCCAAATTTTTAAAAATGTGATAGTGTCTAAACGCCTTATTAATCCGAGCAAAAAAATTGTACACATGTTATAGATCACAGTTGAACTAACTGTATAGATTTTGGTGAATCTAGCACTTACAGTTTTTTTACAGGGACACAAGGAAAAATTCTTTATCATTATGGCCTATGGGACTAAATTTTTAAAAGTACGATAGCATCTAAACGCCTTATTGAATTCAGCTGAAAATTTATATGAGTATTATAAATCACTGTTGCACTAACTATAAGCATTTTGGTGAATCTAACATTTATAGGTTTTTACAGGGACACAACGAAAATTTCTTTGTCATTATGATCTATGGGCTCAAAGTTCAGTAGCGTTAAATAAAACAACGTGTAATAGATGGAGAAAAATACTCAAACACTCTATTATGGTTTTCTCTCTTTTGTTTGTTTAACAACTACTCTTTCTTTACTTTATCTACAAAACTGTTAATTACTCAATGTTCGGAAAGTCGAGTGGAGTCACTCCAGATTTTTTTGTTGTTGTTGTTTGCTAGAAAATAAAATATTTAAAATGTAAAAAATAAACTTTTCGGAAACGAGTACTAATTTAACGATTATGAAAACGGAATTAAAAAAAAAAAACTCATTATAGCTAATGAGTAATTATGAAAAAACAAATTTCCCACAGAATAACATGGGCCTTGAATGTCGGGGAGATTAAGTATTGTCCGTCCATAACAGTTTCGTTCTTTTCGCATATGAATTTATTTATTTATTTTATTTTTTTTACTTAAATATACACCAAATATTGCGAATTTTATGTTTTAAAATAAAATGTTGTTACTATTATTTATCTAGCTGTTGTTATAGTAGTTAGTTTAATTAATTTTTCTTTAATAAATAAATAAAAACAAGTAAATTACGGTTGTTAGGGATTATTTAAGACATTTACGAATCATTTGCAGAAATTCACAAAATTTGAAATCATTACTAATAAAATATTAAGAAATTTAAAAGTGTAGAACTGTCTAGCAGATAACTAAATTGGTCAGTTTTGATGTTTGCACATGTAATCAGATTGTTTTATACATTGACATAACGGCAAATTTGTTTTCACGTTTATACTGTCAGAGTTTTCCCCAGTCAGTTTCATAAGGTCATGTGTCCTGCCAGTTTTTATTTTTTATTTTTTTTATTTTTTTTTTCCATTATTTTTTTGCTATTTAACAAAAAATCTATTACCCTGTCCTATCATCTAAAAAAAAAAAAAAAAAAACATAGCACCCTTATTGCCTTTTGTACCACAGAATTTTTGCATAATTCTTATTTACATAGCAAACATAACTATTTTTTTAAGTGAACCTTTTAACTTTCTAAAGTACTTTTCTATTTCAATCTCTCCAAAAGCAAGCCTTTTTTGCTCATGTCATGTCTTATATTATAACGGGAAGCTACTTAAAGATCAAATCATTCATTTTTAAAAATGAATTTTAGCGTGTACTTACTAAACAGCTTATTAAAATGGTATTAGTATTAATTGTTGTAGCCAATTAATGATATGGATCAAAGGAAAAGGAAATATTTCTCTCGATGAGAAATCTTTTGAGGGGATCCTAATTCATATATACACGAGTTTAGAAAGGAAAAAAAAAAAAAAAAAGAAGAAGAAGAAGAATACAGTGATGCTAAATCATATACATATAAATAATACTATTGTTTATTCGCATTCATTTATATAATACTTAACAAGAAAAAGTGAAGAAAGTAAAGTACGAGTATGTTTATTGTCTGCATACTTGTGACTGAATTGTGAAAGAGTTTCCAGAAATTTAAATGTTAAATGTGGCATTAAGCATTTAAAACCAACTCCAAGAAACTAAAAAGTACCCTTTTGTATTAGCAGTACCCTGCCTTTCTTTTTTCTTTTCCTTTCTTTCTTTCTTTCTTTTTTTTTTTTTTTTTTTTTTTTTTTTGATAGATATGTCGGAAATTCTGATGTTTTAATGAGCTTTATATTTACAAAATTACGAACTATTTTTGTTAACAACCATAACTTATATTCTTCAAATATTGTTTTCTCAATTAACAGTACACATTGTAATACATTATCGTAGGAGTGTTAGAATTGAAAAATTCTTTATTCTTTGAAAATACACTGAATCCAAAAGCATATATCTTAAAATTTATTATTTCAGATTCAGGACTGGTAAATATGCAATATCATCGCTATTTATAAAAATAACTAAAATTAAACTACTTAAATTAAAAACTTTGAAACTTTTTTTAAATAGATTCAAAATGCTAAATATTTGAAATGATTAAAAAGAAAAGAAGAAAAAAAATGGAATAATAAAAATTCTACCGAAGCAAAATAGACGGTAAATATCCTACAGCCCAAAATAAATAAATCCCCAACCCCTTCTTCTCATTCTTTCTTCTTTTCTTTTCTTTTTTTTTTCTTTTTAGTAGGTATATTCTTTATTAAAAATCATAAAATATGCCTCACAGATAATTTTCGTTGTACATGCGCTCATATACAGAAATATTTTTCTTCCCAAAATATTTAAATGCAAATGAAATAAAATAAACAAGCATTTATCATATGCAGTGTAATTTAAATAAAGTACCTTTAATGCAATTACACTTAAAAGAAAAAAAAAAAAAAAAAAACTAGCGCAACGGTTTGTTTAAGCAATGTTTTTACAATCTTCATACCTTAAGTAACGGTGACATATGAAATTCGACTGTTCAAAGATAACAAATAGAACCTGTCTAAACAATCCGCACTCAAAAAACATCGCACAATTCAAACACTCACAAGTTAAATTGCATAAACGACAAACAGCATACGAATTCAATTTCAATTTCAAAGCCATGCAAATATGTCCTAAGTTATTGGATGCCGGAATCTAAAATTATACGCATTAAATTTAGTTCGTCAAGGCAAAAAGAAACGCATTAAAAAGTCTCTTCTTCCCTCCTCTTCCCCTCCCTCCTTTTTCAAACTTCGGATAAGGGGTGACGAGGGGAAAGTGAGATCTTTCCAGAGTTCGAAATGTGAAAGATGGTGTCCTCCCTTATTTTGTAAAATTAATTTTTCTTCTACCGTAAGGAATCGTTATCGGGAAAAATCGAAATATTGTGGAGTGTCTTTGAGGTTCATGTGTTATTGGTGAGGTATAATTTAAAGGACGTATCTGAATAAGATGCGAATATAATTACTTTTCTTGGATGAATGAATGCAATATGCAAAAATAAGCTTTATTCAATACACATTAGTCACAGGTTTGAAAGTTGAAGAATTTTTATTGCCGATGTAAAGGGAGAAGGGAAAGAAATACTGATATTAAAATTCTGGGGGTTTCTTTTTTCACCATTCATCTGAATTATCAGTTCGATGATGAATTAAAGCACGTTGAATGAATTAACATATTTCAGAAGCTTGTCTTTAGAGAGTACAGTTTCTATCTGTTTTTTGTTTTTTTTTCTCTTCTGAAATTCATTTCTTTGAAGATCTATAAAGATTTAGAATAAATGATGAGCCTTTAAAAATTAAATTCTATCACATTTACTATGCATGAGGTATCAATCTGATTCATATAATATGGAAACAAATACATACCACTTAAAGTAACAGAAAAAAATAATTTTAATGTGATTTTTAAACTATATATTTAATTGTAAAATAAAAAATTTTAAATTAAATAATAGCATTCATTATAATGCATGTAATATATATATATATATAAAAAAAAAAAAACATAAAGTGTCTCAAAAGGAAAGGTAAATAAGAGGGAAAGAAATATTAAAAAGCATTGCCATTTGGAATGTATACTACGAATAGCAATAAAACAATTCGTATTTTTCCAAATGAAAAAAAAAAAAAAAAGTAATTCTAAGAATTTGTTTTTTACATTATTTCTACATTTAATAGATTTTTTTTTTTTTTTTTTTGTTTTCGGTAAAAATACAATAATTAGATATATAATCATAAATAAAAGGATGAATTACACGTACATATGTTAATACAAACAAATTCGAAAAATTTTCTTTAAACGAAAAGTATTAAAATATTAAATAAATTATTGAGATCAAAAAATAAAATAAAAGAAACTATGTGTAAAAAAAAAAAAAAAAAAAAAAAAAAAAAAAAACCTCTTTGACGTCTCAATAATTTGTAATACACATTTTTCTTGCAAATTAATTTTATGTATATATGTCATTATATATGTCTGTTACATTTAAAATTATTTTTAAGATATACATTAGTATGTCTTCATAATTTGTTTAATTACTTTTTGCTCACAATGAGTTAATTTTTATGATGACTTCAAAAAATAGATTTTTTTTCCCCATAAAGGCAAAATAGTTCATTAAAATACAAAAGTAAATGGCTTTCAAAATGTCCGCTGTTGATAAAACTGTCAGTTCCAAGAAGATACAAAATGAATCATCTGTACTCAACGCAGTATCTATATATTCTTTCATCTTTCTTTCATTTATTCAGTTATTTTTAGAAGAAAAAGGTACCTCAAACGTAGAAATTGTCAGAACATGCCCGAATGACAAAAAATTAATGACTTTTTGAATAACTGCTGGTTGCAACAAGTTTTTCGGGGGAAATATCAACCGTGAATTAATTAACGACCTCAAATTAAAAAAGAAGGAATTTTCAACAGGAGCTGTTCGCTTTTTTGTTATAATGACAGCATGCCTGTTGCATTTTATTTACTTATGCTCATCTACCTCGACAGATACAGACGTCACTTGCATAATATTAGGCACTGATATGAATATCATTAAGAAAAGATGTTTTGAAACAGTATAACTTTTACATTCATTCGAACAAGCGGAGAGATACGAATAATATCTACATTTCCGCATGGGGAATTGTGTAATGGGACCATGTGTTATCTAAGGTGAATTGCAGAAATTAATGAAAGTTTTATGGAAAGAGAGGAAAAAAAACTGTTTAGACTAATTGGATAGGAAAATAAGTGTATCATGCACAAGAAAGTAATGAATAAACTTTTCATTTCAAAAATATAATGTAAATGTTTATACTGGTGTCATGTGGCCAATCAAAAACTTGAAGAAAAAGAAATAAGAAAGAAAGAAAAAATATATATCAGTTCATTTGTTGTAAAAGCCATATTATAAAGATGTTTCTTTACTATTTATGTTTTTAATGAGTTAAGGGGGAGAAAAGAAGAAGAAATTCTCTTTCAACAACGTAAAAATGCACAAAACTTGGAAGATATTACTTTCGGCATATTTGAAAAACGAATATTTTCAGTTTTCATTTATCAGCAAATAAGCCAGGTTTCTATAAATATGAGTTAAATCTCCGGATCTATGTAAACGGACTTCAAATGGAAGATATATTGAGTTATAACCGAAATGATTCTTTATTCGTAAAATTGTTCAGATAATTAAGGTAATATTTTGATTATTTATAAGCATTTTCCCATTATCGCTTCCACTTTTCTCTTCAAAAGTAATTACGAATTCTTCTTATTCTTATTCTTAACAAAAACATATTGTAATATTTTGAGGAAAACAGAAAAAAAAAAAAAAATGTATAAATTTGTCAATGTTCATCTTATTTATAAAGGTTTCCGACTAGCCGAATATTTTTGTTATTGATGTTATTGTTTTCATTGCATTACACTGTTGACATGCGTGGGTTTCATTATTCATTACATATGTCAATGTTAATATGTTTCTTTTGTATGTTACATTTTATTACTTTATATAGTTACCGCAATTTTTGAAAAGATTTCGTAATATGTATATATATACAACTAAGAGACAAAAAAAAAAAAAAAAAAAGGCACTTGAACATCTTTATTTTTCCTTCCAAAAAACGTCAATTTTAAAATTTAAATGTAGGGATGTAAACAGATAGCGATTTTGCCGGATATCATACATCTGAAACAGTAATGTCTGCTGAGTTCGGATGTGCGGTATCCGGCAAAATCACTATACGTTTCATCCATAGTTTTAAATGATTAAATTAGACATTTTTCAAAGAAAAAATAAAAGTTATCCAAATGCATTTTTTTTTTTTTTTTTTTTTTTCTTGCCTCTCAGTGTAAGTGTTACAACGTTTTGCCATAATTCGAATTTGACCTCATTTTGCTCATGTATTATTATACCGACACTTCTGAACATTTTTAGACAAATGCTATAACCAAGTGTAACTTCGGCTCACTGTAACCATACACATTACATTAGGATGCATAAAAGTCAAAGTCGCACATAGTGAAAAACTTCATTAATTTGTGAATTTTAGAATTTTTAAAGGATCTTTTTTCGTTACAGAGTTGCGAATTTTTCCGTACGCCTCTAACTAGCATTTCATATTTCATATTTGAAATTTTTTAACATTCCAACAAAACCTAAAAGAAGATCAGGATATGAGATTTTATTGAAAATTAAAAGACAAAACTGAAAAGTAAATTTCTGGGGTGAGTGTAACCACGTGTAACAAACTAAAAGCTTAAAGAAATGTAACAAATTTGAAGCTATATTCAAAATCTACACACAAAAATTAGTTTTCGTATCAAACTGTGAAACTTACAAGTACAGCAATGCTGGCAAAACTTCGATTTTGGAAAGGAACACCCTGTCGAAGAGTAAACTGTAAGCATTTTTTCAAACATCTAAAACTATCACTTTTGCATATTTGATTTAGTTATCTAAGGCTAAATATAATAAAGGAATGTTTAAAAAAAAAAAAAAAAGAGACATGATGACTACTAGATCCAAATTCAATTTATCAGCTGAGTTACAGGCCGAGGTTACACTTGCCCTACTTTACCCTATATATGTTTTCCTCAAAATGTTTCACATTTTTGTTTATAAGTGCCATTGCATTTTATTGTTTTTCAGATAAATATTCTAAATTATTTTAAAATTTTATGCAAAAATGGTGATAGTTTGAGGTTTCTCTCTCTCTCTCATTTGCCTTTTCTCTCTCTCTTTATCTATCTATAATTTTATCTCTCTATCTCATGCACACAGACGTACATACACATATACATAAAAAGAAGGAGAGGGAAAAAAAAAAAAAAAGGCTTGAGACAAATAATGGTGTATTTTTACCTTTATCTTTTTCTTAAAAAACAAAAAAATTAGTAATAAATTTTAAATCGATATTTTGATGGCTATCATTCAAAAAACATTTCACATGGTAATGTAAAATAATATAACGCATGTAAGGCACGCATTAATCTCTTTAATAAAACTTGTTTTTAAATGTATTTTAAAAATCTTAATTCTTAAATCTTTTTAAATTATAATAATTATTACTTTTTTATAAGTAAAGAATGAAAATTTAAGAAAAAAATGCACACTCATTCAAGCACCAAGCTTTAAAATTTTTATCCAGTCATTTTTCCAAAGCATAACACCAAATCAACAGACGCTATGAAAAACTTCCAAGTTTTGTGACCGCTCCCCTACTGGGAGCTAGAAAATTAAATTTAATGTTATCAGGGGAATAACTTTTTAAATATATAGGGAAAAAAATAAGAGCCTAACAACTAGAAAAGAAAAATCTAAAATGAGAAGCGTCCCGGACTTAATTGATGAATTTTTAATAGCATCCATTGAAGTGAAGGGGGTGAGATGGAAAGACAGGGGTTGGCAGAACATATTTTTTCTTGACTTCTTTTAACGCAGATTTTGGATGAGATCGAATAGTACATAACGTGTTATTTACTTTATTTTTATTTTTATTACTTCTTCTTTTTTTTCCGTTATTAGATAATTTACAATACTAACGAAAGGCAGAGAAAAAAAAAAAATAAATAAATAAATAAAAAAAATCAGCAAGCTCCTGTACCAACAGATGTTGTTCTATCTTTTAAAGGTGAGTTTTTATATTGTTCTTTTCTTTAAGGTGGATATCTAACACATAATGTTCTTGATCAACTTACTTGCTTTGTTTAATGGTGTTAAATAGTTTAAAAAAGCTATGAAAGGATGTTGTTGTTTTAAATAAAAAAGATTTTTTTTTTTTTTCTCCTTGAAAGAAATAAGTGAATTTGAATTTTTCGTAATTATATTTTTCCGTTTAATATCGTGTAAACAACAAAGAATATTTCTGTGATATATATATATATTTTCTCTCTCTCTTAAAGATTACAGTGAAATGAAACACTATGCAAGCATGTCTCTTTATACAGGAATAAATAAATCTATAAAATCTTTTAATTTATGACACTCGTAGAGTAATTATAGCATGATATTTGGTAAATATAATGTTGAGAATAGTACATTATTATAAAATTTTGCTTACGAGAGATATAATATTTAATGCCAATTTCATTCAAAAAATAATCAGGATAAATTTTAGCTCACAAGAGGTACATTATTAAGGCCAATTAGATTAAAAAATAATAATAATAATAAATAAATAAAACTCTGATTGGTAATTAAATATGAATAAAATACTCACGCTGTTATCACTTATTAAACTCGCTCACGCATGCCCTGAAAGAATGAATTTTTCCATTGAAATAATAATAAAATAAATAAATAAATAACTCTTGTTTCTCCTCTGAATTCTGAAACTGGATATTATTATTATTTATATCATATTATTTAAAGAGTAAGACTTACTCCATAATTCACTTTTTGAAGATCAAAGGAATTATTCAAGAAAATATAATGAAATAACACACACACACACACACACAAAAAAAAAAAAAAAAAAAAAAAAAAAGAAGAAAGAAAGAAAAAAAAAATCAAACTGCATAACAAAATGCAACTAACATCGTTGCTTTCTTTATTCTATTCTATTTCTTAAAACAATTTTTATAGATGCCACACGCACCATATAAACTTTAAATTTGACATCTACTTTTTAAAGTAGCATGCGATCATGTTTTATATAAAAATTAAATCATTAAATTCATTTTTTTACTTATTTTTATTTCATTTTGCACGCGCACTTTTTATTTCCTAATTCAAAATTATTAAAAAAAAAAAAAAATGATTTTGATGAAATTCTGGCAAAAGCAGAATTTAGTTTAGGACGGAGGACTATCAGTTTTTTTTTTTTTTTTTTTTCAAATTATAACATCGCTTTTAAATTTATTCAATTATATTTTCGATAAATTTTAGACTTCGATAAATGTCCAACTATCGAAAAATGATTTTGATAAATGTCCAACTATAGAAAAATGACGCTGCAAAAATCCCAGATTGAGACTAATAGTCCTCAGTCAAAAAAAAAAAAAAATCCTTCAGAAACTAATAATTTTTAAGAAGAACTCAACAAATTAAAAAAGAAGCGCATCAAAATAATTTGAATTGGAATTAGAAAGTGCTCAAAACTTGAAGAACTTCATCATCAGGGAACATACAATCAATATACACATACAAGCAAGAAATACAAGAACATACAAGCAAGAAATATTGCAAGATTTCAGAGACTGTATGGCAGTATTAAGCCAAAAAGTACAGTATGTGTCCCTTTCTTGCGAAAATATCTAACATTTAAAAGGAAATAGAGCAATAATTTGAACAAATCATAGATTTAACATATCAGAAAGTAAAGAAAAAAAAAAAAAATAATAATTTTTCATTTACATGTTTTGCAAATTCCATTATATTATGTGCAAGAATTTTATTATGTACTCTCTTTGAACAACAGTTAAAATTCTATTGAACAATACTGAAAGAAAAATAAACATTCAGTTTTAAATGCTATGTCATACCCTCCAACATACTAATTAATATTCCGTAGTATTGTTAGCCCCGCTTTCTTTTTCACAGTAGTGTATTTTTTGAGTATTTTTCTTCTTATTTAAAATCGTAATTGCATTTGGAGAATATTACTCTGAAAATTTATTGGTGGGAGAAAAAGGGCGGGACTAACAATACCACGGAATATTAGTTAGGATGTTGGAGGGTATGTGCTACGTATTTTGTATTCATGAATTACAGGTATCAGATTAGCAAAGACTAAAAAAAAAAAAAACGGGGGGGGGGGGGTAAAACTACATGCAAAGACAAGACGTTGAAATAAATACTGGAAATTTGATGAGAATATCTTAGAGTAATATTTTTTTTTTTTTTTTTTTTTTTTTTTTTCAATATAAAGTAAAAATGATTATGATTTAGTATTCAATCAAGTTTTACTTGATTAGCTTATGTAAGAAATCTACATCAAAAAGACAAGAAAAAAGAAAAGAAAAAGAGAGAGAGAGAGAGAGAGAACTCAAAAACTGATAAAATATGTATCATTTACAATTAATTTAAAGTGCAACTTTCCCAAATAGTTTTCTAAAAGAGTAAATAATGTTCCAAATTGTTTGAAAAATAAGTGCGCATCAAAATCATTGGTGACATATCATAGTATTTCTCAAAATATCTTTTTTTCAAAAACATATCAATCTTGTTACCGGATTCAATATTACAAGGTACTTAATATAAGTTCGAGTTAAAATAAAAATAAAAAATATATGTATGTATATTTAAAAAAAGCTTTCATAAAAACAAAATAAAGACAAAATGGTTTTGGATATCAACTAAAATTGACTCTCCACATGCTGCAAAGAAAAGAAAAATGACAAGGGAAAAAAAAAAAAAAAAAAAAAAAAAAAAAAGATATATTCTTTATCACTTCCAAAAACACCATGCGCACAGGTAATGCACCAGCTATCTGGATGTCTGCTTTCAATATTTCGCGTCTCACGTGTTGCGAAAGCTTTTAATAATAGTACCTTCTCAACAAACACCCCTCTCTAGTACCCCCGAAATTTTTCTTCATTGTGTGCATGTGTATTTGCAACGAGGATAAATTTGAATAACATCGCAAATGCAAATTTCAAAGCTCCCCGTTGCTAGGCTTCCAGTAAATGACAATTTAAAGCTCGTTACGACTTTTCATCGATTTCTTATTTTATTACGACTTTCGCTAGCTTTTCTTTTACTTCATTTTATTTTTATTTATTTATTTTATTTTATTTTATTTTTTGTAGGTATCGCGGCGATGCCAATATCAAGAATGGAAGAATAATAAAAGCGTTATTCCGGGATACACGCTGTCAAGGCTGTTTTCAAATCACTTTTTAAAGTCCCACCGATGAATAGCGATTGATAAAGTAAGGAATTTCAGTGAGGGAGAGAGGTAACAGTAATTTTACTTTATTTTTATTTATTAACACCCCCGAATCTAAAAAGCGGTGGTTTTATTGACTTGTACATGGCAGTAGATGTAAAGGAAATTTACAGTTGTTAGTAAATTAAATATTAAAAAATTTTTAGTAAAAAAAAAAGTAAGAATATATCTTTAGTTATACAAAAACTCGAAATACATTTTATTACACACACACACACACAAAAAAAAAAAAAAAAAAACTTTAATTTAATTATCATCAATATTTTTTTTTATTAACTTTTAATATTAAAGTAATATTTTAAGTGTATATTCTATAATTCCAAGCAATGCAGTTATATTAATATGAAGGTCTATTCCATGGTTCAATGACAATTTCATGGAAGGCCCATTCTATGAAACTGTCATACCTGTCACACAAATTTTAAAAATAATTTTAGGAAATTAAATAGTCGAATTATTTTGTAATTGTTTAGTAAATTTCCATACATTATATTGTAAAGCAATAACAAAACAAGTCTGCTATTTAATTTTCTAAAAATATATATTTTTTAAATTTTGAAATGCGTGACACATTTCATTATGTGGTCCTTTATATATAAAACATTAACATTTCCCAGAATTCGCATGGAAAAATACATAAAATAAGAATGCAATAATAAACTTGGTATTATCCATCTAAATTAAAAATCCCACTTCTAAATTGTTTGCATGTATGCATTGCTAACAAAATAATTAAAAATAATTAATAGAATCAGAAAAAAAAAAAAAAAATCCTAAAATTTTATCAACATTCGAAAAAATTATCATAAATATTAAAGAAAAATAATCGGTTAAAATTTTGTATCTACATTAGAAATCTTTGAACTGAATTCAGGAAATATTATAACAATTAGGAGATGACAATAAGTTTTTATTTCATTTTCATTTTAAATCAAAAATATTTTTAAATTATCAAATTTATTTTAAATATAAAAATTTTACTTCATCTATTTTCCCGATTTACTCACCATGCAGTATAATGAGAAATGGTTGTAATTTTTAACAAAATATTTAATCTCAGCCCTTTGAAGACATATATGTCCCGGAGATATTTTTAACACACCCATTAAAATAAATAGGCGTGAAAATTATTGGAGTGCATATCCCACTGGTTCTCTGTGATTACATTCATATATTAATGTAATTTTATAACTTTCATGTATATAAAGAAGTATTTAAAATTAATTTAGAACTAGGGAACTGAATTTTTCACAGTATTTTATATCGTCCCCACAGCTCCACTGGGAGACATGTGTGCCATCTAGAAAAACCAGTAGAACATATATGTCCGACTTCCGCAATTGTGCCTAGAGTTAATTTTTGTTTGTATTTTGCAGAATATTGCTATTTCTATTTGATTTGATTTACTAAAGCCCTAATTTACTTTATTTTTGGAAAGGAAAAAACTGGAAGTAAGAGGGTTAATATTCACAACACATTTCCTTTTGAAAATTTCGAAACTAATTTCAAAAATGGTTATTAGCCATTCAGCTGATCATAAATACGTAAAAAAAAAAAAAAAAAAAATTAGGTATTAAATGTTAACCCGGTTGAATTCAAATAATAATTAATTTAATTAATAAATAATTTTGTAAGTAAACACTATAAAATGCAAAAAACTTTTATCAGTTGCTTCAGATCAAAATAAAAGCATGGATCTTCGTCAAGTGAAAAAACTAGGCACGAGTGTATATTCCGAACAGCAAGGTGCACGCGTACCTACTAAGATATTTGAAGAGGCTTCTGCATATGGCTTCCTCTGAAATATCATTTGTTAGATTTTGGAGTAGTGCTGCTTAATGAACAGCGAAGAAACAAAAATTTAAAAATCGATTGAATTAAAGAAAAATAATAAAAAATTGCTGCATAAAGAAAATAGTTAAATGTTAGACTTCAGTATAAAACCAATGAACGTTAAAAGAATAATGTAATAATGTGAAAAATATGATGTTTCATATTTTTAGGTTTCTACTGTTATTTATATCATACTTATATATTGTTAATTAAAACATTTCCAATTTCATCGCCAGGATTTTTGAATAGAAATATACCATATTAGTTTTCCGCGATTAAATAACATGAAAATTATTATCCAAAGTTTCTGATATCAAGTTTCCGCCTAAATCGGGAGACTTGGCAACTATGTTGAAACATTTTACCTCTGCAATCGTTAGTGTGATTTTATAAAATGTTTTTGAATTTCTGTACTATCATATTATGTGTATGTTAAAAGTTTTTTTTTTTTTTTTTTTTTTTTTTTTCACTTTTAAAAGTGTATTTTATTAATCTTAGAAATTCCGTCGTACTCTTTACTACTTAACTCTTTTTTGTTTTTAATTGCAAATTATATTTAAATCGATTCTGATAATTTTGTATACAGTATAATAATTATTAGTACGCTTAAAAAAAAAAAAAAAAAAGGAAAATAAAAAGGAAATAGAAGAAAAGAAAATAAACTATTCTCAACCAATAATAATGATAAATTATAAATAAGTAAATTATTATGAAAATAAATGAAGAGTTAAGATATGAAGTTTTACTTCACGATATCACCAAGAAACACAATTTATTTTATTTGTTTATTTTGCTTTTATTATTTATTTATTTAATCTCTTTCTCATATAATATATAAAAATCCACCAGAGCATTTCCGAAATTTACTTATTTTTTTTAATTAATTACTTAAAATTATTAACAAATATATTTTTTGTATGCATCCATTTACATAATTCTTGATACTAATTTATACTAATTTTTTTTTTTGCCATAATTTACTGATTCAAAAAAGAAATGAAAAGTTATCTTCTGTAAGAAAGCTACGCTAATAAAATGAAATACGGGAACTAGTAATAACATTAATAAAGCACAACAATCTAGTCAAACAAATCAAACATTTAGATCAATTTAAAAGTGCATCGGAAATCTCCACCAGACACTAGAAATCAGGGTAAAAATTACACACTACAACAACTCAGTTTAACTCTACAGAAGTTAATAAAATAGGATCGAACCCCAGTTGCCATTAGGAAAGGAAAGGAATTGCACAAGAACTTAATGAATAGTTTCTATCAGTTCTATCTGTAATTGAAGGAATGACACGGCCAGAATTCTCTCTGCTTCCCTCTCTTCTTGTACTCAATCACTGCAGCAAACGGTAAGGAGAGGTGACAGCGTATATTCTTTTTCGGAGAGAAAGTTTCCAGTAATCCCCCTTAATCCGAATCCCGGTAGTGGAAAGTTCCGGTTAATTCGAAAAGTCTGTTAGAAGAAAAAATAAAATGAACCATTTCATACGGAAAAATGCTTCATGAAGATGTTGATTGAAAACTGAGTAAAAACAGAGATTATAGTAAGTAAGGCAGAGAGGTGTTTTGGAAAATTTAAGATTGCTTTCTTAGATTTAACACAAAGAAAATATTTTCAACGGAAGGGATTTTGGAGTGTATCAGAGCGCCGAGGGGTAAATTAGGCACGATACTTTGCATGAGTGAGATTCTAAAAGAAAGTATTTTAAAATGTTGCTTTGAGAAAAATTAAATGTAGTGCGTTTCCAGTAACTACTACTTTTGATCGAACAATAAAAAAGATAAACTAAGAGTTACAGCATTTTATATACTTATGTCAATATGTATTTATGCATTCTTAAGCGGGTATTAAATTTCTGTAACATATGTACTGATACATTGAAAATTATTAATGATGGCTTAAACAAAAAGTTAGTTAATGAGTCACACTAACTAGTTATTTTATATGGAATTTAGATAAGTCAATGCATTTAAAAATATTTAAATCCAACAACAATATTTGATGAAATATCAAGTTAGAAAACATACTAAAATTTAAATACCTTTAACAATTAAACAATAGATATAAAACACGCTTAGTAATTTAGTAAATAAAGCTTTAAAAGTGCTTGAGAGTTATTTCCAGTAAAATGTTTTCAATTTCAAAAAAGTAAGTTAGCCCGTTAGCGCCCAGTGTCCTCATTTGAGGACAGCTAATAAAATGGCACGTATATTTTGTGTGGTTTCTTGATATGATTTCTGCTTTTTAGTGACAGTTTAGAGCGCCACTCTAAATGATCCCTGAAAGTTTTATGTGCCTGCTATTAATTACACTGCTCTGCAAAAAAAAAAAAAAAAAAATCGAGATCTGAAACCATTTTTGCTGTCTTATGTAAAATGACCTCCTGAATCCGAATATGACTCCCATTATGCCCAATCACCCACCGTTTTCCAGATACACCACCCCTCCCTCAATTTCTTTCCCTGTTCGATAATTTTATGACCATGAATTTGATTTGAAAAATAAAAAATAATTAATTTAACACCTAAAAATTAAAAAATATATAAAGTTTAAAAAATAATATTAATAACAGATTAAAAAAATATAAGATATGTAATGCACAATTTCAGTGGCAAATCACCCCCAAATTTTTTCCCTTGTCGCAAATGTCCATGTTTTAGAATTTTCCAGCTCTGTAGCCCCTCAGAAGATATTTAACGGTTAAAATAATCTCCCTCCCCTAAAAATCAAATTTATAGCCATAAAATCACCGAAAAATGATAAAAATAGGGGGCCATTCCTAAAAAGCGGTGAGTGATAGGGCAAAATGGGCGGCATATTAGGATTCAGGATGTCACAGACAATTTGCATGCCGACAGTGTTATTATTTCAGAATTTGGATAGTCATTTTATGATTTTTCATTAGTCACACATATATTTGCTTTTTGCGCAGGTATACTAACTTAAATCAAGTTGAATAATAATATATATTATAATACTTTACTTTCGAGATCTTTGTCAGCATATAATAGGAAATTAACCTTTTATTTCAAAGTTTTTCTATCTCGAAGTTTTCTCGCTAAAACACTAAACGTCAATAAATGAGGATAGGTTTTAAATTTAAAACTATCAGAAGAATTGTTTAAGTTAATATATTTTACTGTCAGTTGTCTATATGAACTTAGAAGTGAAATAATCAGCTAATAATATTTTGCAATATTAATTCGGGCGTTAACGGATTAATGAAGTAGTAATAACATAAGTATCTTTACATAACTTTTGTAACATATTTTTACATAACTGGGTAAATCACTAAGATGGGGGGAAAAAAAGACACCTGAAACTATGACTCATAATTTTATATATACACAATTGTATAGCATTAATATCCCCATTATTTTAAAAATAGAATACTTACACACAGAAACAGCAAAACGCTAATTGGCATGGGAATTAGAAAAGTTTTAAAGAAGCTGGCTAATAATTAAACAATACGTAACAATTATCACATTAAAGAACCAATATTTCCTGTCTTTACCATCAACATAGTACAAAGCAATAGAATAAATATTTTAAAATATGTCATAAAATAAATTTTATGAAAAATTTAAACGTGGAAAAAAAGTGAAAGATATATTCTTAATTACATCTAATTATATCTACAGCATCAAGCGTACAATTTAATGAATGCACACTCATATAAAAATATTCTTCACTCATTATAAACTCCAATATCTTTAGATAGGCAAACAGAATGTGAAAATCAAACAATTAATTAACATTTTCTAAAAATGAGTTGAAAGCACGAATAAAGAAAAAGAAGAAGAAGAAAAAAGAGCCTAATACATAAGCGTCATCAGCACTTGGCAAAAGATTTCAAATTCCAAATTGCAACCTCGAAACTCAAAAGGTGTGACCCTTTTACGAATACCGCAAAAACTCTCCCAGACCTTTTGTCGCCTGAACCGAATCGCAATTTACAGTCTAACATTTGCATTCAATTCCTAGGCGATTCGATAAAATAGAAAAGGGAGAAAAAATAAAAAGAGGATGGTTAAAAAAAAGGAGCCCATAATCTCTTCTATTCACTCCTTAGTCTATTATTCCCTACCTCTTAGAGACAAAGGTAGTAATTACCAAGGGAACCTCCTTTCCCGTGTCGCAGAATAACCTTCCTGACAGGAATAGAAGTGTCTACTAATTGACGGATTCAATTCCAATGAAAGAGCCGTGTTATGGGTTTCAAATGCGGTAGAAATGTGGGTAAATATATAGATATATATATGCATATATAACGGGAACCTTCTTTTTTTATGTGGTGTACAGGTTCGGCTTATTACCGAGGTACATGTAAATGACAAAAAAGATGGAAATTGATCGAAGATTTAAGGAAGAAAAAGATGACAAAAAGAGGTATAAAAAAGATAATTTAATATTTTGAACAAGGAAAATTAAAATACACTTGGCAAATTAAAATTTATTTGATGTACTTCTATGTTATCGTTGAATTAATAAGCGACAGGGGGGAATAATTTTAAATTATTTCAGGCATTTGATATATTCACTCGAAATTATGCAAATTAACACTCTTGCCACACAATAAATAAGGAAATAAAATAAACAAAACCTACGATATATAATGCTAGAAAAACTTAAATGAAATGACATTATTATAAATAATTTTCGAGCGTAGATTTTCACTTTTATTTCTTGTAGCAATAATAATTATTTAATTAAGGAATAGAAAATGTTAATTTAAAATGAAATGGAACGATCAATAAACTCATGTTTAAAAATTAAAGGATAGAAAATTAAAGAACAGAGGTTTGTATGTTATTAACGTTTCTCCTTATTTCTATTTCAATATGATAGCAGACAAAAAAAAAAAAAAGAATATATAAATAAAGAAATGTTTTCACTCCATTTGAAAGGATGTTATAAAGAACATTAAATAAAGTCAGAGAAAATTATAGTGATAGGTGTCAATTTATATAAATGATATTAAATCTTTCTTAATTTACGAAATAATTAAAATGACGCGTTTTTCATGGGAAAAGAAAGGGAGGAAATGTCAAAAGTACAAGGGGAAAAAACTTGCACAATTATACGTGTGAAAAAGTAACTGACACTGGTCACCAAATGTATTGATAATAGTAAAATAAATATAGACTTTCTTTAGATAGTTAAAATTAAACAACCACAGACATTAAATAATATATATATATATATGTATTACTATGATTAATTACAAGGAAGGCAGACTTGAATTAATCAGTAAAAAATTACATATGGAAGTGAAGTCTTATACAAAGCAAAAGATATGTGTGTGAGTCCGTCTATGATGCAATTCGAAACAAGCTTTAATTTTATAGTAAAAATTTAAGGTAAAGAATGATTATAGGTAGATTTTTGTAATTTAAAGCATGAAAATTAATGTCCAGTATATATATATATATATATAGTATAATACAGGATATAATACGTATGAAACGTGATATATAATATTTACTAAGATTAATAATAAAGAAAAAAAGAAAACAGCACGTACATATAAGCTATAAAAACTACACAACGAAGAGGAAAGAAATTTAATATTTTAATATTGAATTTTATAAAAATAATTAACTATTTTTTCTTTTAATTTATAAAAACATATAAGTATTGGAATATTAAATTCAAAAGTACACTTGCAATGGTTATTTCATTTCTTTTTGCTTTTTTTTTTTTTTTTTTTTTTTTTGTTAAAGTTCTATATTATAATAACTAGGATTTTTAACTTTTTGCTGCTTATAATTGCTTATTCATTGTTGTCTGCCATGCGGGTTCCTGATTTCTTTTCAGTAATATGTTTTTGTGAACATGTTAAGTAAATATGCCATATAAAATCAAAATCAATACAGAAATTTAGAAAATCTTACAGCAATTGGAATAATTAGTTAAATCAATGAGACTGATATTATAATTTATTTACATGCCAATATTCGTTATACATAAATAAATAAGTTAAACCCTATAGTGATGTTACTATTGATAATGACAAAAACAAAATAAATCTCATAAATAACAGCAATTACAAACTTCACATAGTCTTGCAGAGGCTCTTCTTTTAAATCTACATTTTCTTTCCTGTAGAAAAATGTTCATTGTCGGGAAACAACTTTTACAGTAAAGCAAACATTTCCTCTGTGACGCATCTGTATAAAATATTACTACTTTAACGTTAGTTCTGATCTGATTAGCAAGTTCAATCTGATTAGCTGTATTTTGTAATGATTTTAATTTTAATTTATTAATTAATTTTATTTTTTCATTTCTTTCTTTCTTTCAGTATATATATATATATATTGCTTATACTCAGACAAAAAAATAAAAAGTTTTGCTGAAACAAAAAAAAATTGTTCAGACTCTTGATTTAATATAACTTTTATTGTTTCAACAAAACATCTAGTTAAAATAACAAAACTTAAGTTGAGATAACAAAAATTTTGTTAACAACAAAACAATTTGTTAAATCTTTTTTTTTTTTTTTTTTTTTTTTTAACGATATCAGCTTCAATGAAAATTTTGTTGTTTCATCTAAGCATTTTTTCCCCAGTGCATTTGCTTATAATTTTATCTGTTTTGTGTATTCCTGATTTCATTGAAAAAATATGTCTCTGCGCATATATTACGTAAAAATTCGAAAATAAATAGAATATAATATTTGAATTCAGAAAATTGTACACCGATTAATATAATAATAATTTATTTATTTAATGTCATGGGTATTTTTATTTATTTACATACTGATGATCGCTATAAAAAAATAAATTAATAAAACTGTTAATTTTACTGATAATAACAACAATAGCAGTAACGATAAACTTCATGCAGAATGACAGTCTCTTCTTTTCTATCAAGTCTAAATTTCCTTTTCTGTAGAATATTAGAAAAACAACTCTTACAGTAAAATAAACAGGTCGGCAAGTAAAAATAAAATGTTGCTACATTTACGTCACAAGTTCAGTATAATTAATTATATTTTGTAATGATTAGCATTTTTTTCTTTTTTGTTGCTTATATTTTCTCCCATGCATATTCCAAATTTCCTTTAAGTAATAGTTTTATATCCATTCCTTGTGTAAAAATGAGAAACGAATCGAATCAAATACAACAGCAGAATTTAGAAAATTTAACATAATTAAAAAAAATAAAAACTGATGAAATGGAGGTAATTGATATTTTTATTTATTAACATATTGATATTCACTATATAAAAATAAATAAAATAACACGATAGTATTTATTATAACACTAAACATAATTTTCACAGAGTAATGTAGAGATCCTTCTTTCAAGTGTAATTTTCCTTTTCTTTAGAATAATGTTCGCTACTGGAAAACAACATTTACAGACATTTCCACCGTAAGATATATAGATAAAAAAGTATTGTTACTTTAGTGTCGCAAAGTTAAAAAAAAAATTAGCATTTTTCTTTTTTTGTTACTTATCTTTGCTCACAATTTTTGTTTGTGGTGCGTATGCCGATTTCATTTAAATGTTATACTTATATGTATATGTTAAGTATAAAAATGGAGAACAAACCAAATATAATACCAGAGTTTAGAAAATATTATAGAAATAGAAAGAACTAATTAAATCGATGCTATATATAATTAATAAACTCTACTATCGACATTTTTAATCGTAACAGTAATAATAAACTTCAGAAATAATTTCACAGGATCTTGTTCTCAGCCTAAATTTCCTTTCCTGTAGAATATTATTAATTGTTGCAAAACAATTTTTACAGTAAAGCAAACGTACTCTTTCTGATTAGCTGTGTTTTGTACTGATCAATGAATATACATATATATACATATATACATATATATTGCTTGTGTTTACTTATATATATATATATATATATATATATATATATATATATATATATATATATATATATATATATATATATATATATATATCACGTATTCCTATCTCATTTAAGTAATATATCTCTGTGTATAAATACTAAAAGCAATAGAACATAATATCTGAAATTTGAAACAACTTACATTCATCGAAAGAATAAGAATTAAATCAATGCTATTGATATTTTTATTAATTTACATGCTGATGTTCACTAATAAAAATAAGTGAACACTACTAGTAATATTAATAATAATAACAATAAAATGTATACAGAACTGCAGAGGCTCTAATGTCAAATCTAAATTTACTTTATGGTCGGATATTGTCCATAACAACTTTTACAGTAAAGTACGAGGTTTCCATGCATAAATAAAATATTGCTACATTAAAGTTTGAGGTGCAGTTTGATTATCTATATTTTGTAATAATTAACAGTTTTTCTTTTTAATTATGGCATTTTTATTTATTTACACTCTGATGTTCACTATAAAAATAAGTAAGTAAAAACTACTAGTATTAATAATTAAAAAAAATAATAATAATAAAATTTACACAGAATTGTAGAGACTCTACTGTCAAATCTAAATTTACTTTTCTGTAGGATATAGTGCATTGTTGGAAAACAACTTTTACAGTAAAGTAGGAGGTTTCCATGCATAAATAAAACATTGCTATATTAACGTTGGAGGTGCAGTTTGATTTTCTATATTTTGTAATAATTAGCATTATTCCTTATTCATAATGATATTTTCATTTATTTAAAATGTGATGTTCACTATAAAAATAAGTAAGTAAACACTACTACTATTAATAATAATAATAATAATAATAATAAAATTTATACAGAGTTGCAGAGGCTCTACTGTAAAGTCTAAATCTACTTTCCTGTCGGATATAGTCCATTGTTGGAAAAGAACTTTTACATTAAAGTAAGAAGTTTTCATGCATAAATAAAACATTGCTGTATTAACGTTGGAGGTGCAGTTTAATTATTTGAATTTTGTAATAATTAGTATTTTTCTATTTTCATAATGGCATTTTTATTTATTTACAATCGGATGTTCACTATAAAAATTAGTAAGTAAAACTACTATTAACATTAATAATAACAATAAAATTTAAACAGAATTGTTGAGACTCTACTGTCAAATCTAAATTTACTTTTCTGTCGTATATAGTTTTATTGGAAGTATAGTATTGTTAGAAAACAACTTTTACAGTACAATAAGAGGTTTCCATGCATAAATAAAACATTACTGTATTAACGTTGGAGGTGCAGTTTGATTATCTGAATTTTGTAATAATTAGCATTTTTCCTTATTTATATTGACATTTTTATTTATTTATAATCTCATGTTCACTATAAAAATAAGTAATTAAAAGTACTATTAATATTAATAATAACAATAAAATTTACACAGAATTGCAGAGACTCTACTGTCAAATCTAAATTTACTTTCCTGTCGGATATAGCCCATTGTCAGAAAACAACTTTTACAGTAAAGTAGGTGGTTTCCATGCATAAATAAAACATTGCTATATTAAAGTTGGAGGTGCAGTTTGATTATCTATATTTTGTAATAATTAGCATTTTTCCTTATTTATAATGACATTTTTATTTATTTATAATCTGATGTTAACTATAAATATAAGTAAGTAAACATTACTAGTATTAATAATAATAATAAAATTTACACATAATTGCAGAGGCTTTACAGTCAAGTCTAAATTTACTTTCCTGTCGGATATAGTCCATTGTTGTAAAACAACTTTTACATTAAAGTAAGAAGTTTTCATGCATAAATAAAACATTGCTGTATTAGCGTTGGAGGTGCAGTTTGATTATTTTAATTTTGTAATAATTAGTATTTTTCCATTTTCATAACGACATTTTTATTTATATACAATCGGATGTTCACTATAAAAATAAGTAATTAAAAGTACTATTAATAGTAATAATAACTATAAAATTTACACAGAATTCCAGAGACTCTACTGTCAGATCTAAATTAACTTTCCAGTCGGATATAGCCTATTGTCAGAAAACAACTTTTACAGTAAAATAAGAGGTTTCCATGCATAAATAAACATTGCTATATTAACGTTTGAGCTGCAGTTTGATTATCTATATTTTGTAATAATTAGCATTTTTCCTTATTTATAATGACATTTTTATTTATTTATAATCTGATATTCACTATAAAAATAAGTAAGTAAACGTTACTAGTATTAATAATAATAATAAAATTTACACAGAATTGCAGAGACTCTACTGTCAAGTCTAAACTTACTTTACTGTCGGATATAGTCTATTGTTGGAAAACAACTTTTACAGTAAACTAAGAAGTTTTCATGCATAAATAAAACATTGTTGTATTAACGTTGGAGGTGCAGTTTGATTATTTGAATTTTGATTTGTTTGAATTTTGTTTGATTATTTGTTGCTTTTATTTGCTTATAATGTGTTTGTCATGCGTATTTCTGATTTCATATAAATGTTTCTGTGTATACATTAAGTAAAAATAAGATACTATTAAATACAACCCCAGAATTTTAAAAGAACTTACATCGATTAATATATATATATATATATATATATATATATATATATATGTGTGTGTGTGTGTGTGTGTGTGTGTGTATAAGAACTAATAAAATTGATGCGATAGATATTTTTTAATTTACTTATATGCTGATATTCGCTAAATAAAAATAAATAAATAAGCGCTGCTAGCTATATTATTGATAATATCATTAACTGTGAATTTCACAGTGGCTTACAGAGGTTCTTTCCACTCATTTCCTTTCCTGCTGAATATTATTAATTGTTGGAAAACAACTTTTACAGTAAAGCAAACATCTCCTCCTAGACGTATAAATAGTGACTTTAACCTTGAAAGTTTAGTTTGATAAGCTGTGTTACTAACATTTAACAATAGGAATATAGCTAGGAAACTTAAGAGTTTAAAATTTGCAAAGCAAATTTCTACGCAAATTAAAATTTTCTTTACACTATGACTTAAATTTTCGCTTATAAATTAACGCACATGAACCTTCTATGAAAATCAAATAAATTCAAGAATTTTTCAATTGCACATCTTTTGTCTATAAAATTGTTAAAGGATAAAAATATATATCATATTTTAAATAGGGAATAATTTTCTTTACTTTTTTTATTTTTTTTTGTTGTTGTTGTTCTTTCTTTCTTTATTTGTATAAGAAATGTAATTTCTCTGTGTATCTCTACTTATCTTTGAACGCAAATGTAGTTTCTTAAAGTAAAAGTAAAAATAATACTCGTGATAAAAGCAGTTTAAAGCATTAAAAATTATCATAGAAACTGGAAAAGTTAAAAACTGAAGAAATATCACAATTTGTTTTTTCACAAGAAAATTTTTTTATTTTTTTTTTATTTTACTGTCATTTTTGTGTCATAACGGAAAATATGTCGGGCAATACTTTTATTAGCTCACATTACTTACTACCTGGTGGACAGATGTATTTCCAGGGAAGCCATCTCGAATTATTTTGTTAATAGAAACAAGCTTGGATATTCAAAGGTTTGAGGTTCCTTAAAATATTATTTATCAATTTTTACTTTCCGAACACTATAGTGAGGAAAGTATTGTAATCATGTCAAAAATCCGAATTCGAGATTTTGATGTTTCTATACGTTTTGAGGTCCCCTGAGTCCGTTTTCACTATTTTTACGATGATGTATGTATGTGTGTGTGTATGTGTGTATGTCTGTGAGTGAACACGCTAGCGCCTAAACGCTTTGTTCGATTAACCTGAAAGTTGGTACGCATATTGTAAGTCACCATAGTACGAACCCTATAGATTTTGGTGAATCTAGCACTTATAGTTTTTTTACAGGGACACAAAGAAAAATTCTTTATCATTATGGCCTATGGGAGCAAAATCTTAAAAGTGCGATAGCATCTAAACGCCTTATTCAATTGAGCAAAAATTTTATACACATATTATAGATCACAAATACTCAATCTGTATAGATTTTGGAGAATCTAGCACTTATAGTTTTTTTACAGGGACACAAAGAAAAATTCTTTATCATTATGCCTATGGGGCCAAATTTTTAAAAATGTGATAGCGTCTAAACGCCTTATTAATCCGAGCAAAAAATTTGTACACATGTTATAGATCACAGTTGAACTAACTGTATAGATTTTGGGGAATCTAGCACTTACAGTTTTTTTACAGGGACACAAAGAAAAATTCTTTATCATTATGGCCTATGGGACTAAATATTTAAAAGTACGATAGCATCTAAACGCCTTATTGAATTCAGCTGAAAATTTATATGAGTATTATAAATCACTGTTGCACTAACTATAAGCATTTTGGTGAATCTAGCATTTATAGGTTTTTACAGGGACACAACGAAAATTTCTTTATCGTTATGATCTATGGGCTCAAAGTTCAGTAGCGTTAAATAAAACAACGTGTAATAGATGGAGAAAAATACTCAAACACTCTATTATGGTTTTCTCTCTTTTGTTTGTTTAACAACTACTCTTTCTTTACTTTATCTACAAAACTGTTAATTACTCAATTTTCGGAAAGTCGAGTGGAGTCACTCCAGATTTTTTATAAGGTTGTTATCGGTTATGGAAATATTCTTGAGCTTATTGCGAACGGAAAGAACGAAAGATAAAAATATATTTACTAATTTATTTTCATTTGTTCGACTTTATAATGTATAAATCTATGAATGAACGTTTAACGACTGTTTAATTAATTTTTTGGGGGGATAAGGTACGCCAACTAATTTTATTTGCAAATGCAGTAGTAATTTATTTGTTTCTAATATTTAATGTTAATTTTTCAAACACAATTTTTTTAATAACTTCAGATAGATTATTTTACTTTTTATTTATACATTAAATTGAAAATTTACTTGTTATTACAACTATCATTTTTAATATTTGTGGCATTTTTTTTTTTTTTTTTTTTTTTTTTTTTTTTTAATTGGACTTTTGTATTGCTTCTAATTGAAAAAATACGCTACTGGACTAAATTTAATTTTACAAAGAGAAAAAAAAAAGTTTATAAAAAAGTTACATATATAATTAAATTTTTCCAAAGTTATTCATATTAATAAATGTGTTGACTTTATATTAAGGCTTTTCTTTATCTCTTATAATTTTCCAATATCCAGGAGCCAAATCCCCTGTTATTTTGTGTGGAAGTTTGTAAATAGAATTACTGATTACATAATATGATTTTTATTTTTTAAACATTCAGAAAATTCACAATTGTCAAATTTGCTTTCCAAAAATTTATTCTTTTCTTTTTTAATATTTTATTTTGAAGTTATAATTCACGAAAAATAAACTAGGTGCAATTTTTAGATCGAATATACATAAATAAAAAATAATAAAAATCAATTTTTAAAAAACAAGAGCAGATTTTACGGTTGCGAATTTTCTAAATGTTTAAACGATATTTAAAAACAAATATATTTTGGGTATTAAGTAATTCTCAGAATAATATGGACTTTGGCAACAAGCGATGATAGGTAGATCGTCTCCTTGAAATAAACATACACATTTTTACAGACATATTATCAGGAGAAAATTATCATGAAACGATTATATAAGTTTTTCTCTGAAAAACAAACAAATGTGAAAAACTTGAAATTAAATGATGCACACTTTTAAACTTTGATTCAAATTTAGAATAAAACTCCAGACATAATCTTGTCTGAAACGATATTTGAGGATTAACATTGATCAGTGTGTCTGAATTTGATAGAATAACAAGAATTGTTCGGGTACAGATTTATAGAAGATTTGGCAATGGACTAGTCATTAATACCTGATGATGTTAAAAGAAAAACAGATAAGAATTAACAAAAGTTTGAGGTTAAATTTTGAGTGTAGGCGAAAATAAAATTGAAAAAATAAATACCTTTGAAATTGACATTCTATATATGTATATATATATATATATACACACACACATATATATTTTTTCTTTCTTTATGATAATCTATATACATAAATGGCTAAGAGATTTCCTTGGACTCTGTTTCTGTGTTAACGCAAGTTGCCACCAAATTTTCACACTTTAGTTAATTTTTAAAAAATCTAATTGTCCGATCGGTAAGCTGTTTAATCCGAGGGATTCAGAAAAAACTGCCCCTTTCATTTGGTACCTTATTTGTAACGAAATTTTGGTTAGTTTTTTTTTTTATTTTTTTATTTATTATTATTATTATTATTATTATTAATTAAAATATGAAAATAATAATCTGGTAAAAGCTTTAAAAATGGACATTTAAATTTTTAATTGTTGAAAAAAAAAAAAAAAAAAAAAAAAAAAAAAAATTCTAATTATCTTTTATTATTTTATTTATTTATTTTTAAGCATAAAATGAAATATGCTTTCACGCGAAAAATAAAAAAAATATAAATTATTAAATTTTCTCATGGATATGGAAACATGACGTCAGTATGACTTTAAAATAAAATAATAATAATAATTTTAAATTTTAAAGCTATCGAAGAGATAAATAAAGTGCGTTGGTGTTGGTGTTTAGGATTAAGGCCGATTGACTGCTGTAGGTCCTGAGCCTGTAGGGGAGTGCCTACAGTAGAGGTCTTTCTAAGGGGTCCTAGCCCGTATTTACGCAAGTTTCGGAGAAAACCACGGAAAACTCCGAACGACTAGGCCGACGAGCGCGACCTGGAATCGAACCCGGCACCTCACGTCTACCAGCTTTGAGCGCAGAACCGCTCGGCCGCTGGTGGGCCATAAATAAAGTGCGAAAATTTCGCACGGGCTTGCTAGTTGTTAAAAATCAATTAAATAAATAAATAAATAAATAAAATTTTAATTGGTTACAGCCCGTGGTTTGTCTTAAAACAGTAATTTATAAATAATTCAAATAATTTTAGTGATAATTTGTCGGAGATATAATTTCATTTTCTTATTTATTTATTTATTTTTGCGGATTTTTATTCGTTTATAAACATTTTCTATTTTGTTTATACTTTCTTTTAATGGTTATTTATATTATTATTGTTGTTTTTATTATTGTGACAGTCATTCATCTTAGTATTTTATTCATTTTTGATCAAAGCATTCTTTTGGATTAATTTTTCTTTTTTCTTTTAGCCTAAGAAAAATAAAATAAAAATAAATAAATAAATAAAACATTGGTAAATACATATAAGTAATTTTGTCACATCCTGTTTTATAATAATAAAGTAATACAATTATTACAATGTTTTTCGCGGCAAATCAAGAAATAAACAACTCTTAGAAAACATATATGATTATTTGTCATGTAAATCATTTTTTAGTTTTAAATTCATATAATTTTTACGCAGTTTTTATTAATAAAACTCAGACATCTAATCTTTATATTAAAGTGATACAATGTTATATTAAAAAAATTTTCAATCACATTCTCAAAGTATTTTCTGAGATTTTATGCAGAATAATAATCAAAACATATCCTAAGGTTGGTTGGTTGACTGGGTTTAACGTCGCACTATTACTGCGCAATGGTAATTGGAGACGGTCTGGGGCGCACCTCTAAGGATGCTCCGGAGACATGCCTTCACAATTTTGATTATCCATGCAGGAGATGGTTCTCCCGTTACGGTGACTCCCAGACATATACTAAGGACTTCTGAATATAAAAGACAGAACTTTTTAATGTCATCCAATGAAACATGCAGATGGTGTTTTATACAAATAGTTTTAAAAAGATGTATTCTAGTACTCACATTTCATCGAAAAAAAAATAATTTCTTGAGAGCTGTATGAAATATTTTTATTAATTTCTATAAAAAATATTTTTTTTATTTAAACATATTACAAATTTTATATCTTTTTTAATTTGAAAATCCAATAAAACCTAATACGCCCATCAAAATTAATGTATTATTAAAATAAATTTGCATTTTCTGGCAGTAATATGTTTTAATGTAGTAAAATGAGTAAAAAAAATATATTTAAGTATTTTATAATAAAATAAGAGATGCTACATAAATATTAAATGAACTTGGATTCGTTTCAATATATAATTACCAATCCACAAGTTTACGCATTGTCCAGAGAAATTAATCAAAAACAACTAGTAAACATATTTCAATTGAAAAAAGGTGAAATTAAGCATATTGAACTTGAACTTGAAAAAGATATTTAGAATTGCAATCACATGTTTTATTAATAAAAAGTAAGCACTTTTTGGTGCAATGAGTTTTCATATAAAATAAAATAAACTCTCGTCTTCTTTTTTTTTTTTTTTTTTTTTTTTTTCCCTTCATAAATTTGGAATATCAAAATTCAAAAAAGGCACCATAGAATAGAGAAAGTACATTTCTGAATACGTTTGAATGGAAAAAAAATCTTTTTTTTTTTTTTTTTTTCAATGAAAAAAAAGCGTCTGGGGTTCCACAAGCATCAGTGTCTTGCTATTCCCGCAGAGTAGAAGAGTCGCAAATCAGAAAACAGAACAAGAGGGGATGAAGTAAGGAAAATAAAGAAAACGTGAGGATAAAACTACAATCCCCCCACTGTCAGAAGATGTATGAGACAGAGTAAAAAGAGAGTGGGGATACCCAGAAGGATGAGCAAGATGAGAGATGTGTCGTCCATTTCGTCTGCTCTTTTGTGACCGACCAATTCGGTTACTTCCGCCTGATTTACAACCCCTGGGATCCCCCTCCCAGTCAAAGTCTTCTTCCTCTTCCTGGACTCCTCCCACCACCTGCAAAAGACGCATCGCCACTTTTACAGAAATATGAAATAGGAGAAAAAGGAGAAAGGGAGGGGGAGGGTCAAAAGTGGCAAAGGTTATTACTTTATTTTTAGGTATTTTTAGGTAACGGTGTGAAATAGCATTAATGTGGTGTACTTTAAACAGAATATACACTGCTATAGATATATGTTGAAATCTGTGGCATCCCCCTCGCCTCCACAAATGAAAGGCTATTATAAAGCAATCATAAATTGTAATTCCTTAATCTCACATGAATAACGTTTTAAATGAATTCTGATAAAATAAAAATAAAATATACAAAAATAAAATGACAGTTACAGAAAACGCACACATGCTCACAGAAATAAAAAAATAAATAAATAAAATAAAATAAAATAAAATAAATAAAATAAAATAAAATAAAAATTCTTAACAAAATTATACAAGAGGTCAGTGTGATTCAATTGGTTTATACTAAATGAAGAAGATAATTATAACATTGCAAAGGATTAAAAAAAAAAATGCATTAATATGATGAAAGTCTTATGAAATTCGTTTAAAATATTACATTCAGCAAAAAACAAACATGGAAAAGTTTATTGAAGCTTTGAAATTTATGCAATATTTTCATTATTTTTTCTAATTCAAGATCCAATCACTATTCTTGACGCTAGTGTTACCTTTACTAAAGTTTAATTTATTAAGTATACAGTGCTCTATCAAAAGAAGCCAACAAATAGAAAAGAATATAGGCGATTTGAATTTCTCTGCAAGAAGGATTTATTAGTAACAAAAGTGGATGTACAGGCGCTTAAAATCCGAAGTGAACATTAGTGATAAAGAATAACTGCGATATTTTATATATTATATGATTGTTAAATAACTTACTGGAAATGAGTTAAAAGTAATATTACTAGTAATTTTTAAGCTCTTCTAATAAAAGAAGTAAATTTGTTTATTTATTAGATTTTGCATTTTTTAAAAGTAAGAAGGTAAAAAAAAAATGAAGTGAAAAATTGTAAAAATAAAAAAAGATGTTACTTCATTAATTTCTACTTATTTAATTTTCATCAATATTTTTATGAAGTGTAATCAAAATTTAATTTAAAAAAAAGAGAGAATTTAAAGTTATGGATTTAAAACGTAAAGTGCAAATTTCTAGATTGCACTTCAAATGAATATGGAATAAAGAACGTTTAAGTAGCATAATGTTTCCTTAATTTTAACATAAAAAATTAAAATTTATCAAATTTTTATGAAAATTTACAAAAGTCTTGGGGTATTTCATTGAACTAATATTACACTATAAATGACACAGAGTAATTTACAGCTTTAATACTCCGCAACAGCTGAACAAAAAGTTCAATTACATGTTGCAAAAACAGACTATGTTAGAAAAGAAATATTATTAGGAAATACCCCTTTCAATTATGTTCACAAATATCTTTAGTGGAAAAAATACAATTTAGCAGCATTTTCTCATCTTCTTTTATTATTCTTAAAATTGAATTAACAAACGTATGAAATTACTGAAGTACTAAATATACCAAAATATTGCAATAAAATGATAGAGGCATTTATTCAAAGGGCTGAACTAAAAAACCTTAATAATAATGCTTCTAAGAACCTGAATAATTATAATAATGATAAAAAGAACTCCAATATCGAGGATAGGAGACATAGATGAAATATCCGTAATATCAGAGTAACTTAATAAAAACATTTTTTCTACTTAATCTCATGTCAACTGTAGACAAGAAGAGACAAATTAACCAAACGCAATCATCGACATGCAAGAGACCTCTATAACAACTGCATAATCAACGACATTATACATCATGTGAACCGCGCTGGAATACTCTCGAAGTCAACATGTATCTTCCGTGACGAATATCTATGGCCCCCTGTCTACCTACTGCGCTAAGTCGCGCCATTATTAATCATGGAAGGGGTGCTGCCTTAACAGTAGATAATAATTGGCTTCTTCTCGTTTCCATAGGGATCCGGGCCCAGTCTGGGCAGGTGACACCCAAATTGGGGCAATTACCTGGGACTGACGGATCCTATTGTTCGGTCCGCAGGCATTTGCTATTGTGATGAATAGGACAGCTAAGTAGCATCCCCGCCCGTCAATCAAGCACACTTGGTCCCGCCTAAGCATGACGTCACCGATGCCTTTGTTATAACAGTGCTTGAATGAAGTGATGCGGAAGATGAGAGAGGGGATGTCTAGATTTAAGTGCTACTATCAAAAGCGGATCAGTAGCGGATTCTGGAAAATTAAATAAAACTTAGGTGAGTCGGCAAGGTTATGACGGAAGGAGTTGGATAAACGTTCAAATCAATTTCCGCAACACAAATTGTGTTGATTGACAATGTTTTATTCATTTGATTAGGCAGGCGTATGGTAAGAATGTAGCGTAACGATGTTTTAAAACTAGAATAAATTAAAAGGGCATTATAATTTTTTCTCCTTTAAATTAATGCCACCAGCAAGAAAATCAAAATAAATGTAGTTTGAAATATAATAATTTGTTGAAATGTTCATGAAATAATAATCAACTAAATGTAAAGTGTTTATGAAAAATGGACAACATAATCAATACATCCCAATTTTTTTACATTTAGTTATTGTGAATTCAGAATAAATATTGTGTTTGCCAATATTGTAAACAAACGGCACTGCAAATATTTCGATATAAAATAATTACACAGCAGTATTCCTTTTTTTTTTTTCTTCAACATGACTTAACTATTCCACATTCTTCAAAAATTCAATATAAGTCAAAGTTTTCTATTGTTTTAGTGTAATTTACCATATACTTTCTCTTTTATAGAAAAAGATCATCTGACACCATGACGGAAAAATAACACGGTAAAAATTTTTCTTCTTCAGACTAATGTTAGAATCACGTATCAACAAGAGCGAAGGTAACAATAAAAGCGAGAAGAAGAAAAAGGTGCACCCCTGTATATCATTCAAGTGATGGGCGGTCCGGGCATAAGAAGCCCCAGGATTTCCCTCCACTTAACTACTCAAGTCAAAAATATCCCCTTGGAAGGCTTTTTCCCGTTGCAAGGCTGAAATCTTGGAAAGATCAGACTGACACCTCCTTCAAAGGATTCCACCTCTTCTTTTGAAGCGACTTTACCTTCCATACAGGGCTGCAATACAAATCTCAGCAAATGTTGTCGCCAAATTGTATGCCAAGAATATAAATCCAAAAAAGAAGTGAAGCAATAGATAAATTCCATACATTTGTTATACCACACAAAAATATCTATAATAAAGGCTGATTGAGGCAGATGTTTCAAAGTCACATCATCAGAGAATTTTTCAAATATTATTGAATAATGTGAAAAATACATGCATCATATGAAGCTAAAAATGTGACTAAATTGAATATACTCGCATTCTTGTTTGTTTTATCAAAAGCTTTATCAATATATATATAAATGTGTGTGTATGTATTAAACAGTTTTTTTCCCTTGTAGATCTACGATTAATTTTTCATTAGTAAGACTAAATTAGATCGGAATTTCGTTAGTTATAGAGATTAAGTCAATTGATTACGCTAGGATTCTAGACTTGGGCGGAGCTTTCTTTAGCCCGTATTCACGCGAGTTCGGAAAAAAACATGGAAAATTCCAAACACCTAGACCAAACAAACAGCAACCTGGGATTAAACCCAGCCCCTCCCATCTTCCAGTTTTTTAGAGCAGAACCGAATTAGACCAGGGTCTACGACTTAAGATGGAATTTAAAGTACTACAAACACTCAGGTTTGAACCGGGATATAAACCCAGACCAGAAAACTGAAAGTGTTTTGTCAAATAACTCAAAAGGCATTAGACGAATTACCTTTTTCTGGTTTGTAAAGAGCATGTTATATATCAAATAATTCAGCGAAAGCTTTGTCCTAAAAGCGAAAACGGACCATTAAAAACTAAAAAATAAAACAGTGTTTGGGATCACCCTGTAAAAAATAATGGTTAAAAATCGTTCTGGCTGTAGCATGTGATTATGAAAGAAAATTTGATTCATAAATTATAAAGAATAAAATTTCAACTACTTATCGTTTAAATAAACTTTTTTTTTTTTTTTTTTTCATTAATTTCATTTTTGAGGGAAAAAAAAAAAAAAAAAAAAAAACTTTAGGTTTGCTTACTTTGGATTATTATTATTACTTTATTTATTTATTAATTTTATGGCAATCATTAACATACAGAATTTCAAAAAAATTATAAGTATGGCACCTTGACATAAATTAGTCCTAACTTTTGATGAAAATCGCCCAACTGGTGGCATTGACATCCAGTTTTTCAAAATTTTTAGTGTGGCAATATAGCACAAAATTTTCTATCAATGTGCACATTTAAAACTATTTTTAACGAATCGTTGTGAAATTAATATATATATGTATATATATACATACATATATATATATATATATATATATATATATATATATATATATATATATATATATATATATGTATAACAGCAACAGTAAATTAGGGAGGGGATACATGTAGGAAGTTTGGTGTTCCCCTGGTGGTTAGTTCTTCCTTGATAGGCGTAAATTTTCAGCATGAGTGTTTTTCAAGATAACTTTAAAGTGAATGATTGAACTTATTAATTATAGCTTTAAAATGATTGAATCATATAATTTAAAACGAAGTTATTGTTTTTTTTTTTTTTTTTTTTTGCAGTACTTAAAATTGACTTTCTTTTTTTGAGAAGAAAATCGGCTGCATTCAAAGTGGAAAATAGTTTTAATGAAAAACAATTTTAATAAATAATTTGTACTGAAAGAAATTATAAATGAAAAAATGGAAGAAAAGTTTGTGATGGCCAGACCATAACAATTGTATTTTTTGCATTGCGACGTTTTAGGAAAGTTAATTTTTTAACTTCAGATTAATTATACAAATAATGAAGGATTTTTTATTTATTTTTTTATTTATTTATTTTTAAATCGTTGTGGTATGCAATCTATTAAAAGCGGCAAGGCTGAGAAAAATGAAAACTAAATAAGAAGAAGAAAAAGAAAAAGAATTAATAGTCAGTGTTCCGCTATTATACTTAATGTAATTTTAATAACTAATCAGATAACATTATTTTTCCGTTTTAAAGGTCTGTTTAACTTCAGAAAATTTCACAACTAGAGAGGAAAACAATATAAAATTTTTTTTATCTCTATTTACAGTTTTAAACCAACAAAGAAAATAATCGTGTTATTTAAATTAATATTTTATAGTAAAAATGTCATTAAAAACTAACATGGTATTTTAGAATTTTACAAAGTATATATATATATGTATATATGTAAACTATTAGTTTAGAAATTTGTTTTAGTACGAGATTATAATCACCACATTGCAAATATGTAGGGGAGACTGGGGCACAGTGGACCACCCCTATTTAAATCAATTATAATGCAACTCTTTTAGTTCATATGGATACACATGTATGGCAGCATAGTACTAGTTGTATGCAGATAAAAAAATCACATGGGAAATAGTAAGATAACCATTTTGAGCAGTTTTTATGTTTTGTGGTGCTCAAAGTAATTTTTTCACATTATAAAGATTGAACTAGTGACTATAAATACTATATAGCTGTTAAAGGAAGGCAAGATATTGCTGTTTTTAAATTCCTAAAAATTATTAGCATATTTACAGTCTATATATTATATTATTATTATTATTTGTTTTACTCTGACACGGGGCACAGTGGACCACCTTCCAGTGTGTCTAAAAGTACAAATTAGATTTAATATATTTGTTTTAGTTAAATTTATAGACACAAATATAATGTAAAGTATATATCAAAATAATAAATATCTTAATGTTATAATAAAATAAGAATAATAAAAAATTTCTGAAAGAGTAAGTATTTGAATAGTAATATAATTATTGTTAACATCTAAATTTATTAACTCTTTGAATTACATAGTATTAATAATAATAATAATAATAATAATAAATCTAATTTAATAAATAGTAGGAATTATTTATTATTTTTGTTGTTTTTAGAGATCACATGGGAAAAGCAAAAGAAGTAGCTTAATATATTTTATATAAATTTATCTTACAAATACAATGTAAATGAATTATATCTCAAATTATTTACAAAAATATTAAATATTTGAATTATAGTGTAATATTTATTAATATCTGAAAAAAAAAATATTCATATAATATTAATAAAAGAATAAAAAACAATATCTATTTGAACTTAATAAATTTTCTTACTGAGATTTGATTTCTTTTTTATTTGGTTTTAATTTTGTTTATTTTATTTCATGAAAATACTAGAATTATGTTATTTAGATTAGAATAGTATAACTAATTTTAGAAAAAAAAAAAAAAAGTAATTTATATTAATTCAATATAAACAAAAGAGGCTGGTCCACTGTACCCCGGTGATGGGGCACAGGGATCCACCTTGTGAGTGCTTTTTTTTTTTTTTTCTTTAATTCATAATGTATTGGAAATATTGCTATAAAAAATTTAAAACCTGTCAAGAATGGCTTACAGATTGTTTGCTATTTTTTTCAAGTACATTGCTTTTCTAGTTTTTGTGAAAAAAAAAAAAAAAAAAAAAAAAGGAGTGCAAAAGTGGTCCACTGTGCCCCGGTCTCCCCTACATGATGTTAGTTGAATGGAAGCTCAAATTAATTTCTTTTTGATTATTTACACTGTATTACACTTCCCAAGACCTCAACTAACGGACGATTTTCTAAATATTAAAATAATTTAGCAATGTAAAATAAATATATTTTATTATCCTAAGCACAGAAAATAGTTTAGTGATATGGAAAAAGCAAAAACAATATCTATTGATAGATTTTACCAACAAGCATTACTTAGTTTAGAAATTTGTTTTAGTACGAGATTAAAAACACCACTTTTTAAATATGTACATGATGTTAGTTGAATAGAACTTCAAATTAATTACTAAGGTAATATGTTCTATTTGATTTATTACACAATATTACAATTCCGAAGACCTCGATTAACAGATGGTTTTCTAAGGAAAAAAATTATTAAGATAAAATAATCCTATCATCTACTACAAAGAAAATAATTAATATATCAATTTAGTGTTACAGTAAAAGTAAAAATTGCATTTCTTCACAGACTTTACATTGCCAAAAAGAGATAAAACAGAGCCAATAGCATCTCCATGGCTTTTTCTGATCCCTTGAAAGGGGAAGCGCAGCTCGTCAATCTTGTGCAATGTCAAAGACAGCGGACGGCATCCATCAGTGGATAGCCATCTTAAAAAACCATCCTTAACAAACCACCACGCTCTTGGGGGTTTGCATCCTGTCTCTCTAAAGATGCTCAGAGTTCGGTTAATAAAGAATTATTTTTATGATAATACCAAGATACAGTAAGAAGAAACATCAGATTAAGGCTTTTACAGGTACTAGAGATACTAAGGAAAAGGAGGGGGGAGAAGAAACAGGATACACAATATAAAAATTCTCAATTACAATGAGGTTTAGATAAAGTTTAATGTCGGAAACAATTTGCAAGTGATGTGAATTTAAAAGAAGAAAAAATAAGAGACAAAGGATTTAGCTATACGGGTTGTAAAACGGAGATGCACTTAAAAAAGAAAAAGAAACATTTCAGGAAATTTGGAAGAAATACCTGTGTCAAGGAGAATAATATATTCACAACAAATCTACTCCTTTATATCTTAACCTTTTTTTAAAAAAATATTAAGATAAAATGAGGTTTAAAAAAGGTTTGTTTAGAAAAATGTTGAAAAAATATTAATAAATAAAATGCATGACAAAATCTAAATAAGTTATCAAATAAAAAGTTAAGAAAGTTAAAGGATGAATGTAATAAAATAATAATAATAATAATAATAAAGAAAGCAAACATTACCTTTTTATGCAAAAATTAAAAAATATTTAATTATTAATTTATTTCAAATCTTAATTATTTCTTAATTGGCTATTGTTGTTGACAATATAATAGTTTAAATTCTAAATTTTTTTATTAAGGGAAACACTTATAAATTAAACTATTTAATTAGTAATTAATTAATTAATTATTTTTTATTATTAGTTATTTTTAATTAAATAAAATACTTATAACGATAGATAAAGAAAAATAACTTTTAGAAAAAAAAAATGAAATCTATTTAATAGTATCTAATGACTAATTTATTTTAATTTCCAATCATCTGTTCGTTTGCTGCTAATAGCGCAAACCTTTTTTTTTTTTTATCCCATTATAGAAATTTTAGTTGACACATAATTTTACAATTGATATATATATAAAGCAACCAATATTATAACATGTTTGGATTAATAAAAAGAGAAAGGAGACGATAGTAAGAGAAACAATTCTATGGTGTGCAGCGAATGGCAAGAGAAAATTTCCTTTTTCCAACATTCCCACATACCATATTCAAAGGCAGTAAAAGTTGATGTACAGGCGAGCAACAGAACACGATTGTCATAAAAAAGAATAAGTTAATAAGGCTAGAGGATGAATGTAAAAAACGTTTCAAATAAAGAATAAAGAAAGCTATTTTCTTCTTTATGTAAAAACTTAAAATTTTTTAATTAACTATTAATTTTTTTATCAATTTTAATTATCGCTGAATTGACTGTTGTTGCTAATAATGTAATACTTTTATTAATAATTCTTTAATTTTATTCATAAATATTTTATTAATTACTTTAATATGTCATGATATTAGCATGACAATATTAATTAAAATAAAATTGAAATGTATTAAAATTAAATATTTAATTTTAAATTTTTAATTAATTAATTTTAATTTTTAATTATCTTTTAATTGGTTGCTAATATTAAAATCATTTATCATTCTATTAATGCGTATTAATCTTCAAAAATATTTATCTATCTTATTTATTAAAACTAATTTAAAAATTTCAAATCTTTTTTTTTCCCCCTCATCATAGGTGAATGAAATTTTATTTGACACTTGTCACTTAACTAATTAAAAATTAATTTATATATTTAAAAAATAACATAAAGCAAGTAACGGAATTACATGAAACAGTTAATGAAAAGAGAGAGGTAAATATCGTAAGAGAAAGTATTACATGATGCGCAACGAATGACACAGGAAATTTTCCTTTATCTAACATCCCCGCATACTAAGTTCATAGGCCGTAAAAGTGGATGTACAGGCAAGCAGCACATGACACGGTATCAACAAAAAGAAGAGGTTAACAAAAATAGGGATGAATGTAAAAACTATTCAAACAAATAAAAAAAAAAAAAAAGTATTTGGTTTTTTTTTTATGCAAAAATTTTAAATTTAATTGGTTGTTATAATAAGTAATATAATAATTTAATTACTAAATGGTAATAATTTAATTTATTTTTTTTTATTAATATCTATTATTTTTAATTAAATAAAACATTTTTAAATTGTTTTCTAAGTAAACGTAAACTATCCATATATTCTTTTTTAGAAAAAAAAAAATAAAAATGTATTAAAATAAAATATTTAATTTTTAGTACTCAATTACTAAGTCGTTGTAATTTCTAATCCTCTCGTAATCGGCTTCTAATATTAAGATCATTTGATTAATGTTTCTTAATATTTAAACTTATATAACTAGCGCATTAAAAAATTTTAACTATTTTAAAATTTTGAAAAAGAAATTGTTTCTTATTTTATTTTATTTCATTTCATTTTTACATTATAGATAAAAGTTTTATTTGACGCATGTCACTTAACTAATTTTAAAATTGATTTATATATAAAAGAAGTAATATAAAATAACGAATGGAATCACATGCACTGGTTAGTGAAAAGAAAAAGGGAAATATAGTAAGAGAAAGAATTATGCGATGACCAACGAATGACCAAAGAAAATTTTCTTTACCCAATAAATATTCCCGCATACGATGTTCAAAAGCAGTAAAAATGAATGCGCAAAGAAGCTACGCTAAACACAGTTTCAACAACAAACAGAATATGTGTGTGTGTAGGGGGGAAGGGGGGGGAATTAATGCAAACTTTTGTACTTAATTTTATATGTACTATATATATATGTATATTGGTTCCTAATAATAAAATCGTTTCATTAATACTTTTAAATCTTAAACTTAGATAACTAACGTATTTTTTAAATTATTTTAATATAATTTTTTTTATTATGAATGAATATTGATTTATGTAATAAAAGAAATAATATAAAGCATCTAATGAAATTATATGTATGAGTTAATGGAAAGACAAAATGGAAAGACAGTAAGAGAAAGAATTATGTGACGCAACATATGACATGTAAAAATTTCCTTTATTCAATGTTCCCGCATACTATATTCAAAGGCAGAAATAGTGGATGTACATTGTACAGGCCAGCTACACTAAACACAAAAATACGTAATAAATCACGGTTATGGGGCGAAACGATTTAATGCAAACTTTATTTTTAGTTCCATATAAATTTGTTGTTATTGCACATATCAATTAACTTATTTTAGAATTCATCTATATACAAAGAAAATAATGTAAAGGAATCAATGGAATCACACGTGCAGGTTAATAAAAAGAGAAAAGGAAATATAGTAAGAGAAATAATTATGTAATATGCAGCATATGCCATGGAAAAATTTACTTTATTCATAGTTCCCACATATTATATTCAGAATCAGTAAAAGTGAATGTATAGGTCAGCTAAACTAAACACAAAAATAATGGAACGAAGCGATTTAATGCAAAATTTTGTTCTTAATTCCGCATAAATTTGTTAATGACGCATGTCTACTAACTAATTTCAAAATTGATTTATACATAAATAATATAAAACAACAAATGGAATTACACGTGCAGGTTAAAGAGAAGAGAAAGGGGAAGATAGTAAGAGAAAGAATTATATGACGAGTAATAAATAACACGAGAAAATTTCCTTTATCCAACATTCCCGTATACGATGTTCAAAGGCAGTAAAAGTGGATGTACAGGCCAGCTACACTAAACAAGAATAATAAGTGGTTATGGGGCGAAACGATTTAATGCAAAGTTTTGTTCTTAATTCCGTATAAATTTGTTATTCGTTATCAACAAATGTCAATTAACTAATTTAAAAATCTCTTTATACATAAAGAAAGTAATTTAAAGCAGCAAATGAAATAACATATGCAGATTAATGAGAAGAGAAAGAGATAGATAGTAAGAGAAAGAATTATATGACAAATAACGAATGAGACTGGATTTTTTTTTTTTTTTTTTTTTTAAATCGAACATTCGCGCAAAGCTGTTCAAAGGCAGTTAAAGTGGATGTATACAGGCCAGCTACACTAAACACGGTCGCAATAAAAAGAATAAATATATATATGTGGGTGTGGGGGATTTCATACAGAGCTTTGTTCTTAATTCTGTATAGTTTCATTATTTAATAAAGAATAAAATAAAATAAAATGAATAAATAGATATCAGTAACGTTGTTTTTAACACACACACACACATATATATATATATATTTGTCACGAAACATTGTCTATATTTTATAATCATGAGCATTATAGTTTAATTATATTTGCACGGGTAATTGCTGAAAATAGGTAATCGTAAGAAGACAAATAAATTACGCAATGTTATTTATTTATTTAATATTTCTTGCACGTGAAATAAATGTATCAAATTTAGGAAAAAGAACAACTGTTTTTCTGTTACGGAAGAAAAATTTAAAAATTTGGCAGTAAAATCTATCGACATAAACAATCTTTTTGTTTAAAAATTTTTCCTTCTAAATGTATAACATTACAAAAAAAAAAATATTATGAACGATGAAATTAATCTTGTCATAAGAAACAAATATAATATTATATACGGAATTGTAGAAATATCGAGCTAAATAAAAGGATTAAATTTAAGAAAAATCTATTTATTAACTTTTAAAAAATATATCATTCTATAGTCATTCTTCGCTTTTTTAAAGAAAAGTAGGGAAGTAATGTGTGATTTAATTATTATTATTTATTTATTTATTATTTATTTTTATTAATGAACGCTTTTGTTACGCTTTAAATATATATGTATATATTTATTATTTTTAAGCGTACTTAATTCAAGTAACATATTCAGAGAAAAAGAAAAACATTACATTAAAAAATCATCTAATAATTCACTAATTCAACCCATCAACAAAATATCTAACAAAGCCATGCGATTCTATTAAACATAAATTCTAGTTAATAATTACAACAAATTTCCTATAGATATTTTTTACAACAAATTTCCTATAGATATTTTTTTTTTCTTACGAGCAACGAAATTCTTTATTGATCACAGTAAACAGAAAAATAATAACTAATTTTATAACGATCATAATAAGACTATTTGCTTAAAAAAAAAAAAAAAAAAAAAAAAAAAAAACTATTTGAATAAAAGTAATACATTTCCAAAGTATGAAACTACAAATAAATAAGTAAATAAATCATTTAATATTATATATATATATATCACTTGAATAATTTGTTGGAAATTTTTACAACAGTTTTAAAAATTAAAATTTAATAATCCAACCCACCAATAAAAGAAGTTTTTTAGGCAATTCTGATAAACACAAATTCTGTTAAATACATTACAACAAATTTCCCAAATCCCATCAAAGAGAATTTAAGACCGATTTCTTACAAACAACGAACTTCTGAATTGATCAAGATAAACAGAAAAAGAATATCCCAGTCTGTAACGACAACAATAGATTTGTCGGTGCGAGACCTTGTCAGACTATCCTGTGCTCTTCGAAGCCTCCTGTTTCCGGTGCACAAAATTCGGATTGGTTGGATTCGTTCTTTTCCTGTATTTTCAGGTCCCCTCCGAGCTTTGTCCGGCAATATAAATATTTCATTGCATTAGAAGAAAGCCGCAGCTGATAGACTTACTGGTGAGGTAGAGAACGATGGCAGAGAAAAAAGGAAGTTAGGTACCAATGAATGAAAGAATACACTTTAATAAAGACTTTTCAGTTAGCAATACTTTTTTTATTTTTTTTTATTTTTTTTTTTTGGAGGGGAGAAAAAAAAAGTTATTTGTTTTGAATATGAAAAGAAAAATTATTAGTGCATAAGAGTAAGTTAATTCATATGTTTTAAACATTAAGGTATATTTGGTAATAATCAAATATATTAAATATATATAAAATTATTTTAATTTTATGTAAAAATTAAAATAATTGCCACGTACTTTCCTTTTTTCTTCTAATTAAGAATTGGGTAATAATAATTCCTGAGTAAAGTTTTAAAATGTTAATATAAAATTTAATAAGGATTTGTTAATTTTACAGAAATATTGGAATGCAAAAATTTCGTTAAAAATAAATAAATAAATAAATAAAATAAATAAGAAAATAAATAGTAAATATTTCTTTTTTTTTTTTTTTACATTTTTTATGAGCGTAGTAACTGAATACTTACTTGTAAATGATGAGAAAATGAAAAATTAAGCAAAAATCATATTAGGTATTTTTAAATTACAAAAAAAAAAAAAAAAAATCATCTTATATACCTACAATAAATCTTAATGTTTAAATCGACTAAATATTTCTCCATGTAGACAGACATTTATTTCATTGTTATATAAAATTATTTTATTAATTTTTAGGTAAATCTATCCTTTAAGGAGTTTATTTGAGTTATAGAACTTAATTCTGCATTATAAATTATAACTGAGTAAATTGCTAAGTAGAAGACATAAGTATTATAGTAAAACACTCCGCTTTAAAAATGGATAGGTAGTAAATGTTCGTAGTAAATAATGTGGTAGTAAAAATGCATAGACAAAATTCCAATAAAACCTAATCGTATCATTAAATGAATGTATTTTTCTTTTTTTATCTCTCTTATCTTTCTTTCTTTCTTTTTCTTTCTTTTTTTTTATGTTGTGTATGCAGAGGAAAAAGCGATGTATCTCAACAAAAACTATAAAAGGAATGTTATAAATATAAATATCGTATAACTGAATTTGGGATAAAAGTTTTATACAAATGAAAAAATAAATAAAGCGAATTTTTACACTTTTTAATTCGCACACAATACTCAAAATAAAATAATAAGATTAAAATATTATCAGAAACCTTTAGGAAACAACGATTCTCTTTAAAGAAAATATCGCTTATTACCTCTTATTCCGCTTTTACCTTTGAAAAGTATTTATCGAAAAATACACTGTGTTTAAAAGACTAATCAATGCTCGATACAATCTGAAGAAAAATGCCTCATATTAACTACAAGCTGAATTACTTCTGTCTAAACGAACCTAAAAGCATCGAACTTTGTTTATGGTTGGTCTGTTTTGAAATGCTGTATTATCTAGCTTCTTTAATTCTTTGAAATATCTTTTCTTCATCGTCCAAAATCATTGTCTGTGATTATCTTCAGATTGCGCTGAAAGTAAATTTAATAGTGATTAGAGAAAATTTAAAAGAGGGTCGTCTGCTCAATGAGCTTTTTGGCATATAATGGAGTTTAAAAGAGAAAGAAGAAGGGAGGGTATTTTTAATGCTTATTTGGACGTCGAAATGACGCCGTCTTGGCGACGCTTTTTGAGTTAGAATTTAACATCGTCATTGATTGGTAATATGTTATAGTGATTATAATCTTTTGTACCTATTAGAAAAATAATACGCTCAAATTTACAGAAATGACAGTCATTTGATGGGGAAAAGCCTATTAAAAGATTTTGTCAGAGATAACTACTTAAATTTGCTTAGGATTTAAAGGATTAAATTGCGGAAATAAATAGTAGTAGCTTAAGAATGACAGATGCAGCATTTAAAAAAAATAATTATAACAAATAAATAAAATAAAATAAAATTGCATGGTTTATGTATTCTAAATATGAAGATACCATTTTGTAAAAGCATACAACTAGAAAAAATACGAAGAAAAAAAAATTAGAATTATTTAATTTAATTAATTTATTTTTAACTGATTGATTAACGTTAAATTAGTTTTTCAATTGAAAATACACCGCAATAACTACGAAATTTAACTTTTTACATAAAAAAAATATAAATAAAATAAAATTTCTTAGTAACTTAGTTCAGTCTTAATGTGCTATTCACATATATCTATTTATTTACTTATTATTTGTCTACATCATAACTTTTTAATGTTATGCATATAGTATAGCACATTAGTTAATTCGTTTATTTATTTTTTCAGGGAAAAAAAAATAAATATCCTTACTTTATTTCTGAATAAACTTATATGTGATGGATAAATAATAAAAAATGTACTTAAAATACAGTTATGACTATTTTCCATAAGAATAAAATCATCAATATTAAGCACTTGATTCTATAAGATCTTAAAAAAATATCTTTTCATGTCGCATAATACATACATTAAATTGTTTTTAGTTTATGAATTTTAATAATAAAGAAGCAAAAATGCAAATTAGTTTTAGTTATATTTAAATTCAAAGTTTAACATTGTATATCTGTCTAAATTACCCGACATAATCTAATTAACTAACTTAGATAGACACGTATTCTTTATTCATCTACTGTAAAATTTAAAATAGTTTCTAAATTTAACGTTTTAGCTACTTTTGTCTTAAAAATATAACTAAACTTATGATTTTATGATTTTATTATACATTTTACAAATGATAAAGTAATCAAACAACCATTAGAAATTATTATCTTATTTTAACAGAAATATTTTTTTTTTGATAAATCATAATACCATTAAAAACCACTTAACAGATTTTTTTAATCAAAACTACGTTTTCAAAAATACATAATTAAAAAGTATAGCCTAATAAATAAATCAACATAATATAATTTTATTTTAGAAAAATAGTATAGAGTTAAATTATATATTTTATTTATTTTTTTATTTAGTCATTTTTAGTTCAATGTATGATTTGTGCCTGAAATCAACATTTGAATTATTAACATTTTTAATTTATTTTTAAGTGGGAGGAGGCAAAACAAACAATTAAATTCTGTACGTTCCAACTCAGCAAAGTGAACAACCTATAAATTATGCAAAAAATTTCGAAGAAATAATGTAAATGGAAAGTAATAATAATAATAAATATTTAAGTCATATCAGTATATAGTTATTTTAAAAGTTTATTAGCAAAATGATAAGTTGTGAAGATTGAAAAAAAAAAAAAAAAAAAAAAAAAAAGAAGAAGAAGAAGAAGTTGTTGTTTTAATTCAAGTTCTCAAAAAATATTTGTCATTATTGTCAAAATAATAATTATAATAATAGTATTTTAATTATTTAAATTATATAATGGAAGATTTATTTGTCAAATTCGTTAATGTTAATTATTTTCTAAATTAATAAACATCTATTGAAATAACTGCAATTGGAAAACCATATCTGTATATTTCGATTAGCGGGAAAAAAAAAAAAAAAATGAAATTCAGCAAGCATCCCTGCATCAAAAGTGCTCATTCAGTAAAAGTAGATGAACAGGTAATATTTTAGCCATATCACTATATAATTGTTTTAAAAATTTATTTAAAAAATGATTACATAAGCAAATTATACAGAGATTGGAAATCAAAACAAATTTTAATTCCAATTCCGAAAAGCAGATTTGACTTTTTTGTATTGAGATAATAATAATAACAGTTATTTTAATTAATAAGTTTAATGTAACGAAACATTCAACTGTTTAATTGATTCTTTTTGATTATTCAAAGAAATGTTAAGCCTCTTATGAATTTACAAAAGTATTTAGCGATAAACTTATTTCAACAATGTATATTTCGAAAAGGAGAAAAAAAAAAAAAAAAAAAAAAAAAAAAAGTAGTTCAACAAGTTCTCCCGCATCTAAAGTACATAGGCAGTAAAAGTAGATATACAGGTAACGTTCACAATAACGTATAGTTATTTTAAATTTTTATTTACAAAATGATTATATGAGCAAACTAAGTCAAGATTGTAAATCAAAAGGAATTTTGATACCAATTCCGAAAAATGTATTTGACTTTTTTAACGAGTTAATAATAATAATAGTAGTTTTTTAGTAATCAAATAACTTTAATCAAATAGCAAATCGTTCTACTGATTTATTGATTAATTTTAATTATTCCAAAAATTCTAAGCATCTGTTTAAATAAATATATCGTTAAATCCTTTTGCGAATTCATATCTGTAAATTTCGATAAGAAGAAAAAAGAAAAGTAGTTCAACAAGCATTCCTACATCTAGACTGCATGGGCAGTAAAAGTAGATGTACGGCTAACATTTCGCAATACCACTATATAATTATTTTAAAATTTTATTTACAAAATGATTACACAAGAAAATTAAGAGACGATTGTAAATCGAAAGGAGTTCCAATTACGAAAAATATGACTTATTATTATTATTAATAATAATAGTTATTTTTTAAATTGATTAAATAACTTTAATATAGCGAAACATTCATTATTTTAAAAAAATGCTAAACATCTGTTGAAATAAATATATCGTCAAATCCTTTTGCAAATTCCTATCTGTAAATTTCGATAAGGAGAAAAAAACGTAGTTAAACAAGCCACCCTGCATCTAGAGTGCATGCGCAGTAAAAGCAGATGTACTAGTAACATGTCACAATATCACTATATAATAATTTTAACATTTTATTTAGAAAATGATTGTATAAGAAAATTAAGAGACGATTGTAAATCGAAAGGAGTTTTAATTCTAATTCCGAAAAATATTACTTCTTTTTAATAATAATTATATAGTTATTTTTTAAAATTAATTAAATAACTTTAATATACGAAACGTTCATTATTTTCAAAAATGCTAAACATCTGCTGAAATAATTATATCGTAAAATCCTTTTGCAAATTCACATTTGAATACTTTAAGAAGCAGAAACAAAATACGAGTTCAAAAAGCATTCTTCATCTAGAGTGAGTAGGTGGTAAAAGTCGAAGTAACAACTCGGACATATCAGTGTTTGATTATTTTCAAATTTGATTTACAATATGATTATAAAAGTAAATTAAATGTAGATTTTAAATCAAAATAATAATAATAATAATAATAATAATTAATATTAAGTCTACCAGTAAATCCTGTCCATTTGAATTAAAATACTGACATCGGAAATTTATTGTGTATATTATTTAAGATATTCTTGGCTAATTGTTAAAATGATAATTGGTAAAGTACCAATTATCATCTGATACCGGAAATTTTTTGTTTTAATAATATTTATATATTATTAAAACGAAAATTTCCGGTGTCATTTTATGAATTCAAAAGGACAGAACTTTTCGGCAGACCTAATAATAATTCCAATTATAAAAAAATATATTTGACTTTTCTATTAAGTTAATAATAATAAAACATTTTAAAATTAATTAAATAACTTTGATATGTTAAAGCATTTACTTGCGTCTTTCCTTAATTATAATTATTCTTGAACCATCTATTGAAATAAGTATATAGCTAACTCCTCCTGTAAAATCATATATTTGTATATTTCGACAAGAAGACACAAGCAAACGACTTTAACAAGGTACTCCCGCATCAAGTGTGCATAGGCAGAAAAAGTAGATTTACAGTTAAAACACCATTTTAGCACAATTTCTAGCCAAACTACAACAAGATGAACAAAAATATAAAAATGGATTAAAATTTAACAATAAATAAACAGAAGAGAAAGTTTTAACTGGTGTAATTTCCGCAAGTCTGCCAACGCATGTAGAAACATATTAGTTAAGTTAAATTTATAACTTTATTTTTCAACAATTCAAAACTTTTTATTGATTCCCTCAAAAAATGTTTGGCAAAATAGTTTTTCATTTATGATATTCATTATTGTAAATTATAACACAATACTTGGTTTAATGAGGATTAAAGACTTAAAACAGGGAAAAGCATAATTAATTGAAAGTTAGTGTATACTGATAAATCGTGAATTGCGAATGCAAAATTACAGAAAACAGTTATAATTATTTAAACTTTGAAAGTTACTTTTACAGATGATTAGATTTTTTTAAAAATTAGAATACACTAAGAAATACATAATTAATAATTAAAGCGTCATCTTTTTTAATTTCTCAAAATCTTCCTTAAAATACTACCTTTTTAATTATTATTATTATTATTATTATTATTATTATTATTATTATTTAAATCCAGTTTTCAATGCTTAAACTACAAAAATTTCTCAAGTTTATTAGCCAAAAGAAAAAAAAAACAATTCGCAATACTTTTGAAGATTATTAAGTATTTCTGAGTTAAATGAAAACATAATAATAACAAAGTAACAAAAAATATTTAAAAATAACTAGAATAGCTTGATAATATGACAACAGCAAAATGCAGCGAAGTCCAAACACAAAAGAAGATTCTTGGACCAAAAATTTTACATCTCGATGAAAAAAAAAAAAAAAAAAAAAAAAAAAAAAGTCGGATATAAATACATTCACGTACCACGCACGGCGTGAAAATCACAATTCGCGCTTATTTATTTCATTGGTCTTCCCTCCTACATAACGTGCCTTGTTTACATATTGCTCCACTACAACTACGTGACGTCACAGCTTACCTATTCTGATGGAAATTTTGCACTGTCCACGCGCTGAAGAGAAATTCACCGAAGGTAATCAAGGCCAGAATTGTGCGGAAACTACATAAATACCTCGCTCTTTTCACTGCACAATGAACTCCCCTCCCCTCTCTCCAACACGCCATCTCTTAGGATAGAAATTTGAATGTGTTGTATGAGCCCCTTTTCCTTTTCTAATGAAAGGTAGAAACTGCAAGCGTCGTTTTGCATATGGAATCAACTGAATATGACAACTTGCTCCTTTTTTGTGAAAGAAATTCAGCTGCCAGTGAACAGCTTATCCAAAGATGGATGCTTTTAGCATAATATGTCCCAGTTTTGTGTAATTAAAAGATTTTTTTCGTGACATTGTCAAAATGTTACTCTCTGTATTCACGAAATTTTTTAGGGGAGTTAACAAAGTACCATAATAAAGTAAAAGAGATTTATGTACGCGCTAAAAGTCATTTAAAAGGAAATGAGTAGATTTTTCAAAAAAATCATTTGTTCAAAGACTATTAATATTAGGCAAGTTTCAACGAAGAGAAGTGTGAAAAAGTTCTCAAATACATAATTAAAAATTTAAATAAAATTATTTAATAAAACAATATTTAAAATAATTAACGGACGACCATTTTTAAAATATAATCGTGAAAAATTTCTTAAAATTCCAAAATAATCGTAAATAATTGCAACCTGTTCTTTCTTTACGAAAAATAAAAAGCATTGAAAATTTACAAAATAAAATAAGTTTGAAAAATAAAAAGTACGCTATATTTTTAATTAATTGTAACAATAAGAGGGTTATGTATACAAATATCGCAATGCAAGATATACTATGATGCAAAATTAAACAAAATTATTTTATTATTATTATTTTATTTTTATTGAAGTAGAAAAAAATCCTCAATAAAGTATGTTCAATAAATAAGGCTTATGTTATATCAACATTTTCGTCAAACTCCTATAAACGTACAAGGTGTTTCAGTATTCAAGTAGTACAATACCATAAAACAGCATCTTCACATCACACATCAAACCAAGGTGCTTTACATCGATGCCCTTCCTATACGCCCCGGGCTTCAAGTTGATGGGGCGGGAGGTAAGACTCAAGATGGACTTCAGGAGGTAGAGGGTGGAGGGCAATGAATCCGGTAAGTCTGATTGCCTCTAAAACCCATAGGCCCAGGGGGGCGGAAACAAAGTCGGTCATCCTGAATATTAAAGGGCGTCGCCCCCGGTGGATTCCGCCAGATTCCGCTTTCCGGTAATCTCTTTCGGGATCTTGACCGGAATGCCCAATGAAATCGGCAGGACACAGAAATAGGGACCTTCCTGCCAGTGAGAGGTTCAATTATAAGGAATAGGGGCCGCAAACTTGTCGCCAGATCGACAGATATGTTTTGAGTATGAATAGGCTTGAAGTGAGAAGATAATTCAAATTCAGCAGAGTGGCAGATTAACCTATGGCGTGTTGAATCTAAATGCTTTAAAGTGGAATCGATTTGCATGAAAATTTGCTTCATTACCCGCAGCTTTTGTCGATGACATTTGAATTGAAATGACACTAAAGAGATTAACATTTTAATAGACGTTTAAGTTAATCAAAAGCAAAATAATTCAAAAACGCATCTAAAAAATATTTATTTATCCTTAATTAATGGAGTTCAGCTAAATACTTTCCATTAGATATGTACAAATATAATCTACATTTGGCTAAAAAAAAATCAATATAGTCTCTTTTCCAAATTTTAAGTTTTCCAACAGTAACTTTAAGATGAGAGAGAGAGAAGGGGGTTGGGGAGAGAGGGAGGAAGGAAAAGAAAGAGATAGAGAAATATTATATATTTTAATAATAAAGATTATATTTTTTTGATAAATAGTTGTGTTATCACTTATATTTTTCTGGAGCAGTAATTCAATTACTGGATATATGTTACTACATGTTGCTATTATATTAATACATTTCAATACAAATAAACATAAATGCATACACAGACAGACAAGAGGAACAAGAAGACTACCTTTGACCAGAAGACCACCTATTAAAAGCGCATGTATTGTAGCTACAGGTAAATAAAAATCTCTCTCTCTCTCTTTTTATTTATTTACTTTTTATTTATTTATTTATTTATTTATGTATTTATTTATTTATTTATTTATTTTTAAATATAAGTTAATATAATAGATTTATTACTTTCTAATTAAGTTTTATTCATTTTAATAGCAATATAATTGTAATGTAGTTTATTTAAAAATACGAACATTATCACACAAAAATATATATGCCTATATACATACATACATACATATCTTTGTCACAACGAACATTCAGAACATATGTTAAAAATTTTCCTAATTTTTTACACTTGTGCGTCACATCTGTAGGTCGATAGTTCTTCTGCTCTTTTAATTAATATATAGGCCTAAACAAGACAAAACTTTCGCTAGTCTTATAGTAAATATTAGGCCCTTATACATAAAAAGATAAAATAGGTTTTAGGCAAAGGCTTTTTTTTTTTTTTTCCTAGAAGGGTTATAAACACTAAAAAAAAAATAATAATAAAGGATCAAAGACAGTCAAAAATGAGTAAAATTCAGTCAAATTTGAGCATGTCACTTACTCAAAATAGCTCCGAATCAAACATACTCAAATTTAAAAATCCCATGTACTTATTGAGTATATTAACATGTTCAAAAATTGGCATCAACCATCGTGAATCCCAATATCCCAAACACAGATTCTCATTTATGTATTCTTACTCAAATCAGTATGAAACCGCCGCGAAATATAGTTTTGGAGATTTGAGGGAATAAATTTTGTGTTTGAACTCTTTTTGTTTAAAATTGTAGAAATTCTTTAAAATAACTTCCACATATTTATAATATACTACGAAATGAATAGATATTAATCTGAAAACATGCGATATTTCATAATTGAGATAAGCATGTTTCCCTTTTTGAACAAAGTTTCGAATTGTGCGTGTCAATTTATTCATTTTTGAGTACTTCAGTTTTAACAATCTATGGAATAAATATCTTAAAATTTGTTCATTATTTTTTAAACGTCATTTATAACTAAACAACACTTTATGCTAATAATATACTAATCGTAATTATTTAAGCGTTGAATTAGTTGTATATAGAGTTCCACTAATTAAATCTTAATTTGTGATTTGATACCTGACATTTATTAAAATACTTGTAACATACAGTTTGTTTGTTGCTCTGGGGTAGAAAACCGGACTTTGGGTTACCATAAACCAGAGGAAAAGAAAGATATTAATTAATTTAAATAAATTCTTGAGAATTCCAAGTTTGATTATTTCAACACTGGTATTGCGACACATCTTGTATGTGGGAAACATCTTATTTTTTTATACCTGACAATTAGTACTTGTAGTCGAGAAAAGCTTTTTTGCTACTCACTCAGGAGTACAAAAGAACTAGAGTCACCCTTTAAACACGAGAGCAAGAAAAATTAGTTCATTCAAAAAAATGTGCAAGAATTCGTACTACTGATGAATTCAAGGCTAGATTATGACATATCACGTATATGGGAAACTATGAAGTGTAAATGCACAAGAGTATAATTTTTTTTATTTTTTATTTTTTTCCCTTGAAATTTTTATTTACCTTTATCATGTTCACAGTAAAATATATTTTAGATAAAAAAATATTTTGATGAAAAATCATTTAAATGAAAATACATTTTCATGAAATTTTATCGAGAAACAGAAAACGAATACACATAGGAGATAAATTTAACCGTACCCCCCCCCCCCGCCCCTCTTGTGCAGTACTTGTCATTGCATTTATATATACACAAGTTAATTTCAGCTCATTAACAAGTCATTCAAAACAAGATTAATTGTTTAATATTTAAAGTTAAAGGTAAGGTATTATTCACCTTGTTATTAATCAGGGTGGAAATAAAGGTTCTATAAATTAAAATATAAACACACACACACACATATATATATGTATACAGACACTGATATAATACATATTTATTATATAATTAACATTCTATTTACCTGAAATGTCAAATTAAAATAATAATAATAATATTAACTTATTTTATTTTAATGACACTGCTTTGCAAAAAAAAAAAAAAAAATAGAGCTCTGATACCATTTTTGCTGATTCTTATGTAAAAAGACCTCCTAAATCCAAATATGACCACCATTTTGACCAATCTTCCACCGTTTTCTCGGTTAGGCCCCCCCTCCTTCATTTTTTTTTTTTTTTTACTGTTCGGTACTTTTCTGGACATGAGTTTGAGTTGGAGAATGGAAAAGAATTATTTTAACACTTAAAAACAGAAAAATATAATGCATAATAAATAATTATAATATTAACAATTGATTCATAAAATATAATAAATGTACTATATAATTTCAGTGGCAATTACCCCCCTCCCCCATTAACAACTTTCCCCTTGTTGCAAATGTTGATGTGTTACAATTTTTTTATTTTGTAGCCCCTCAGAAAATATTTAATAGCTAGAATAATCCTTTCCTCCCCTACACATCAAATTTATAGCCATAAAATTACAGAAAAGTGATAAAAATTGAGGGATATCCCCCCCCCCCAAAACGGCGGGTGATAGGGCAAAATGGGTGCCATATTCGTATTCAAGAGACTATTTTACATAAGAATTTGCAAAAATAGCGTTGGGGCCGATTTTCATGCAGATCAGTATGATCTACAAATTCAAGTGTGTGTCATTTCGAAACCATGTTTTTCGTTTATTTTTACAATGGTTATTAGTCAGAAAGAATTGAAGCCTCTTCAATACATAACCTCACATCAAAATTCATCTCACACACTGACATTTTTTCATTCTTGATAAAGCTAGAAATATACGTAGCTTTTCACTACGGTGAACTTTAATTACACCTTTCTAGTAGGTGAATGGGGGTGCTCACGCTCAGTTCTTCTTCCAAAATCTTTAAGTTAGCCAATAAAAGTGAGGCCACGTGATCACCATGCTGACCAGAGAAGTTGGTGTAAGCAGAGCTTAGATTTAAAAGATGATCGAACTAAAAGAGAATCTTTTGATACTTGTCAAATTTGCTTTGAAATTTTGATATAAAAGATTGTTTTTTTTTTTTTTTTTTTTTTTAAATAATTTACGAAAATAATATTTCTGTTAGCAATTTTATTTTATTAGCCTAATGTATATTAGAAAAAGGGCATTAAAGAGAGAGAAAGAATTGTTTATACTATAATACACGGTTGTTCTTAGCAATTTATAATAATAATAATAATAATAATAATAATAATAAAAGGCAATGTGTGCATTTGTACCTGTGCGTGTGTGTGTTTAATCAATGGAAACTCCGTTACTCAGAAAACGGTTAATTAGTTTTAAGATTAGTTGATTAAAAATAAATAAATAAAATAAAATTTTCACTGAAAATGAAGCCATGTCACCACAAAACTGACCAGTGAAAATAATGTGATCAGAGCTTAAACTTAAAAGATGATACATTTAAAAGAAAATTCTTTGATACTTATTAAATTTTTTTCAAACATAAGTAGACTGAAAAGATTTTTTTTTATTACTTTTTTTTTTTTTTTTTTTTTTTAATTATATGTTACATGTTATATGTAAATCACATGCGCATTAAATTTGATAATATTTTACAAAAAATTCTACAATTTTGATAGAAAGACACTTAGCTCCTTCCTTATGAGATACAAATCATTATTATTACTGTTATTATTATTTACATCTCACTAATCAAAGATTTTTAAAGAACGTGAAATTTGCTGCTTTTTAAAAATCAGCCTTGAAGATTTGTTAAACTTACGAGTTCAAAAAATATAGTTCCTCAAAAAAAAAAAAAAAAAAAAAAAAAAAGTTCTTTTTATATTAGTAACAGAAATTAAATGTCAGATATTTGAAAATTTCACAGGAATATTATATTTATTATTGATAGAAAATATTATTTTTATTCTACAATTAATTCTATTAATTTGTTGGAAAAAAAAAAAAAAATGGGATGGAATATATATTTATTAAATTAAAAGAAAAAAAGAAAGGTGACAGAGGAGAAATGATTTTTCTTTTTTAAATGAACATTTCTCAAAGAGATTTTTATTACATACTTAAATTACCATATTAATGGTATACCATATCAAATAAAAAGTTAGTATATATTTTTGATACAATAATAATAATTGGAAATCTTAAATTGTTAGAATTTTATTATCTGACATATACTAATATTCTTTAATTGTTAAATACTTTTTTAAATTATTTTATACATTAATATATTATTTTCATAAAGCTTTATCATATCAACTTATTGACTTGCCACAAAATGATTAAATTGCTTTAATTGAGTTTATATCGATACTTACCATTAATGTATAATATATTAACTGCTACATCCTTTCACTGTAACATTATACTGTGTCAGTATTTTAAAACCGTACCGTATTCGACTATCGCAATTAAATTCATTGTAATGATATATTCGATCTTATTATTTGTATCATGGCGTTAAAACTTACAGATATGAAATTAAAACAAAACTACCTAACATGACACTGTTACTAACATAATATATACTACATATTAAAACACAAAAATTCAAAAAATGTTACAACAATTACCGAAACATTGCAATAATTATGAACAATTTTTGTAAAGATAACAAAAAGTATTTTATTTGATACTAAAAACGACGAAATTTGATATCAAAATTCTAACATCACATTATTTTTCATGTATTATTTTTTTCTTTTTAAGTTTTCTCCGAAAATAATTAAACATGCATATTAAACGAACAGAAATATTTTTCAACGAAATTATAAGTTAGGAACTGCAATAAAACTTTTTCAACCATTTAAAATGCGAGGGTAAAAACCTTTAAAAAAAAAAAAAAAATACACTGAAGATTCAAACGATAATTCCCTACAAAGTAAATAAAAAACTTGCAGAGAAAAAAAAAAGAGAGAGAGAGAATAGAAGTGTTCCTATTTAAAGTTATCAAAAACTATTTCAGTACGTGAAATTTTCCTAATTGATATCTTGCTTTACAAAATAGCTTCTATCAGAAAGCAAAGGTAAAATGCCCCAGTTTTTAGAAATTACACTTCCTCTGAAAAATTTCTCCCTACGGCAAAAACAACAGAACATGTAATTTTTTTTTTTTTTTTCGTTCTTCACAAATTATTACTTCTACTTCCCCAACTTTTTTCTCTAAAACAGACGATTTTAGCCATAAAATAAAACGCATAAACTACTGTATAGCTTTTCAATTACGGAAACTTCTATTTTGGCGGAAACTGGCATATCTTTGCGGTCAGATAAGTTCTCAAATTGCTTTGTTATCTTGCCCCTGCATCGCCGCTTTTCTGTACGAAATTATTTTTAATTAATGAGAAACAGTTCCCCCCTTTCTGGCTTAATTACTTTTTTTTTTTCCTTTTATCCCGGCAGCTTTTGCTTTTCGCGCCACTAACGAAGGTAATCGTCACCCATAGGCTCTTCAATATATTACGTCGAAGGAGCGGTCAACCAATCGCGAGCTGTTAAAAAAAGAAAAAAAGAAAGAAAGGAAATACCAAGCATTCTCCTTTCAAAAAAAATAAAAAGAAAAAAGAAATTTCTTTTAAAAAAGTTTAGTATTCTAGTTGAAACTTGATTTGCTATTTCCGTCACTTCTCCACCAAACTGTCTGCGCTTTTTATTTGACTTTTATTACATTTTTTATTATATTTTTTTGGCTGATTCCCCCAAACCCAAACCAGGGGCCATTTTCTGTATATATTTGAATACGTAAAAAAAAGTTTGTTAGAAAACAAAGAAACGCAGGTCGAGTAGCATAGATATTGAACTTTTGTAATTAAATTAAACCCAATTCAAAAATGACAAGAGGTTATTTTTTCCCCTTCTTTTCCCTACGTTTTACTTTTTTTTCCAGCCCCCCACAGAGTTTCTCCCTACGTGTTTTCTTTTTCACTCTTTTACCGCTGTGGTACTCGGGGAGAAGAGAAGGACAAACACTATTCTTAATTTTTCTATCTTTTCTTTTGTAATTTTTTTTCCATCTTCTTCTTCTTCTTCTATTTTTTTTTTTTTTTTTTTTTTTTTTTTTTTTCTGCCTTTGAGTGGTATCGCAATTAAGACCAAAAAGGTTCAATTTCAGAGCTTTGCAAAATTTATCATGTTCAGTGTGGGACAATAAGAAAGGACAAAAACAAACCAATGAAAAAACATTGGGGGGAAAAGAAAGTACGTTAGTCGAGACTTTTGAATATTCATAAAAAAGACGCCTTTTGAGGAATAAAAAAATAAAAAATAAAAAGAAGGCGCAAGTGAAAAGAAAAGAACAAAGAAAATAGGACAATCAGGGGGTTTTGTATGCAGATGGAGCCGTAATAAATAAGTAAAAACTAATTTCCACTAACACTAAAGAAAGCCTCCGCTTTGTATGTGTGCATATCATTATCTTTTCTTAGTCGTGGGAATCTCTTTCCTGTTAATTACTAATTGATTTGATTAGCCATTTTTTTTTTATTTTTTCATTGCCTCAAAAACTTAGAGCTTTTGCTTAGTAGTAGTGTTTTTGCAAAAAGGGGGAAGCAAAAACTGTAATGAGTGGCGGTTAAGACGCTGGCCATTCTTTTTACACGAACGTTTTATTTTAATACTTTTTATAGCCTCTTTAAATAATAGGCAGGAATAGAAAAAAATGTACTGTACAGGGAGTGGGATGTAGAAGAAAAAAAAAATAGAACAGGAAAAGCAATTGCTGCCTGACAATTTCGACAAAACCACTGCAAACAATTCATTTGCAGATAAAAAATGAGGATGAAAAAACATCTAAAATAATGTTTCCAGTCCATATCCTCAGCTCCTATTTCTTTTTTCAGTTCTTTTTTGTTTTGTTTTTCTTTTAGTTTTTAACCATGCTTTTAACCAAGAGATTTGCATTAAGTTGTAATAGACATCGATAAGGAACGTTTGTCTTGAAAAGTGAAAATTGCTCTAAACAGAGTTTTTTTTTTTTTTTTTTTTTTTTTGCCTATTGGAAGCGGTTTTTTTTTTTTTTTTTTTTTTTACACAACGTTTCTGAAACTAATAATAAATAAAAAGTTCAATTAGTGGCCCAAAAGTGTTTGTGTATCTTTTATTTGGCCTTAAGAAGTTTTAAATTTTAAACAACATTTCCAGTTATACCCTATAAAAGCGTAGTTTCTGGAATTAAAACATGAGTGCCCATTTAAAATAAGTAATTCCAGGAAATTACAGACAGAACAAATTTATGTGAAAATAGTTACATCATTAGATGGCTCATTTTTTTTCTACTTAGGGTTGTAATTCGAAACAATTTTAACTTAAGAGAAATATAATTAGAAGCATTGACAAACGAATTTGCCATTAAAACGAATTTAATAGTTGTACCAGAATAAGTACAGAGGATTAATATGATATGGCGGCGGATTGAAAAAAAAAAAAAAAAAAAAAAAAAAACATTACACTTGGAAGTTTCCTTTACTTAAACTTATAATGTTCAGATTTTAAAAAGGCTGTTCACGAATTAAAAAAATAAATAAAATAAATAAATACTGCAACGCGATTTTTTTTCCCCCGTTTGAATGAAAGCAAAGCACTTGGATTTTAAACCCAAGCATTTGGCAAATAGCAGCAAGTAATTAAAACAAAAATGTACCATAATATTACTTAAGGCTTTTTTTTTTTTTTTTAGCTTGAGATGATAAAATGATTTTAATGATAAGTATAACTTTCACTTCAATGTATAGAAAAATGTCATTACACAGGCTGGAAAAGATTTCCAATTCGCTTCTCTCCCCCTTCCAAAATAATAATAATAATTCTGAATTATTTCATTCTGAAGTTCTAAACTACAGAAAATATAATATACTTAGTTCTTTTTTGTATTTTTAGCTCCAAAATAAGATATTAAGATATTCCAAAAATGAAATTTCAGAACACAAGGACAAATTTCGTAATTATGAATTTTCTGACTGTAACAACGAATTTAAAGAAGAAGGAAAAAAAAAATGCATTAGGTAAAAAGTAATTCTAACAGATTTCTCTGGAATAACAAGGGCTTTTGCTACTGGCGACGATAGTCAGTCCTCTCAATGGTGTAAACTGTTAAATAATCTAAATAAATCAAAATCGATTTTATTTGTCTTTACATGCAATGAAAATTTGGAATGCATATACAGGTATTATTTTTATATACTAATATCAGCATTCATTTTTAGTTCTTGGTTTTAGCAAAAGACAGCCTCTTGAACAATAATACTAATTGTAAGCAATCAAACTTGAAAATGCCAATCAAATCACCTTTAAGTGCGCAGCGAATGATTCCCGGTTACGTTCCAAGTGTTTGCTTATAATGAACATCTAAAACTTTTAATTAAAAACCTTTGCGAGTGATTTCAAATGCAATGTTGACTTTCAGTTTTCGGACATAAAACAATTGGAATCTACTATAAAATCTGTACGTTTTTTATAAATAATTATTGTAAAATTATTTTCTTAAGCAAAGCATAATTTAATTTGCTCTATATGTTAAGTTACCACAATTTACAATTTTTAGGAGTTAGAAATCGAAAAATTTAATTTTAAATTATTAATGGCATAGCGAAATTAAAGAAATGCACAGGAGGATGTGAAATATGAGAACGGTATGACAGTGACTTCAGAGTCTAGAAACATAAACTTTCGAACTTACTAATGTACAACTCATAATGAATAAGCATAAAAAACAAGTAACTCACATTAAAAATTGTAGCAAATAATGTAAAAGAATTAAAAAAAAAAAAAAAAAAAAAGAAAAAGAAAAGAAAAAAATCTTTAATAGTTATGTTTTGTTTTGTTATTCATATATTCTAAATATTTTATTTATTTTTTAAAATAGCAAATACTTGTTAAATAAAAGCGCTCATATTATATTGAGCAATAACTAATTATTATTATTATTATTATTTTAATAACGTCCATTTCTTAATAACCTTAAGACTACAATTATTATTTGCTAGGGCAGCAAAATAAGTAAATGTCACAAACATTTCTCAACTATTTAAAAAAAAAAAAAAAAAAAAAAATCATTTTTTGAAAATGATTAAATTTATCAAAGAAAAAAAAAAAAAAAAAAAAAAGAGAGAGAGAGGGGAGAAAGAAATATGACTTACAACGAATAAAATTGACTGAAATACAAAATTTGTTTCAAAATGATAAATAGAAATAATTGGGATAAAATAAATTTTGTAGCTCATTTTTTTTTTTTTAAATAGTAGCCACATTTTTATTTAGCCCAAAAGGTCACTGAATTCACTATTTATCTTCTGATACGGTAGAAATTGTTATGAGCAACGCAAATTATTCACATATTAAATTAAATTAGAGGAAGATAATGAGAAACAAAGATTCAATTATACAAAATGCTGACAAAAAAAATTAATTTCCAAATTGAAAGTTAATTTAAAGGAAGCAAACAAAACCAAGTTCTTAATTAACGGAAATGAAAACTGCCTCATCGAGTGATGATATACTGTGAGCTGAGGACTATCTACACTCAAGTGGAAGCTCATACGTTAAACCGCCAACAGCAGCTGATGATCATAAACAGCAAGCACCCATCAAGAACTCTTGAATTCGCAGAGGAATTTCTATCACCTTGAGACATCTCTTTGGAGGAAATATCTCCTCCAGAAGGAAAAAGGAGCTTTTTGTAATCCACCTCCAACTTTTGAAGGATCTCGGTGATGACGATAATAGTTCTTTTCAGAAGGTAAAAGAGATACTGATGCAGTAAAAGAACGCATAAATTGCCACCATAATCAACAGTAAATGACAGCCAAAAGGAAGTGTCTTCACAATTTTTTTCTCTTCATTCCCTAATTTTACGAAACATTCTTTATCGACGATTGTTAAACATGTATAGCTTACAGGTGTTGTCATCAGTTACGGCGGAGCGTTCGTGTAACGAGCACGAAATTCCATTCAAATTAGTTTTGAAGTATCTTTTATATCAAGCTTGATTGTTTAGAAATTTTTGGTGAGTTCTTGACAATGTTAATTTTTATGTTCTAGTTCGGTGGTTGTAATTTTTTTTTCTTTTTCTTTGAAAGCAAAGCATTATAGAAATCACAGTGCAAGTTTTATAACAAGGTCATTGTCAAAGAAAATTAAAAGTATAATCTGCTGTAAAATAATGTTATTGATCATTTAACAAGTTTAGTGAAACAGAAATTACACACACGCACATACAATATATATATATATATACAATATATATATATATATATATATATATATATGCATCATCTATCTGTTTTTTTTTTTTTTTTTTTTTTTTTTCTTTCTATCAATTAATTTAGTTCAACATTATGTATAATAATAATAATAAAACTTTAAAACTTCTTCAAACACCATAAAAGTTTCACACACCATTTAAAGTTTAAATATTGAGTATACATCAGATTTTTATTTAGTTGTGATTAACCTTATTCTGGGTTTTGTAATTGACATAATAATAATAATTTATAATGATTAATAACACTTGATAACATTATTTAATATATTACTATTTAATGACTATAAAATGATAAAAGTAGAATATTATTTGCGCTTTTAAATTATATAATATGTTTTCTATTGATAAGTGAAAAAGAAAAATAATAAGTGCAAGCAATGAATAAAAATTCTATAAAAACACCATAAAATGAAAAAAAAAAAAAAAAAAAAAAAAAAAAAAAAAATCTCGCAAAAATTATTTCGGGTCGAAATAATAGCATGATCCTTCCTTTGGCAAAAAAGGATAAGCAGAAGTGTAGCTTGAAAGAAGCAACGCACAAAACCGAATGAAGAAATAAATTTAAATAAATAAATAAGAAATACACAATAATCACTGGTGAGACCAGAATTATAGAAAAAAAAAAATGTATTAATAAATAAATAAAACCATTTTGAACCAGTTGCTATTATATATTTCTGTTTCATTTATTTAATCTCATTATTTCATTGGGTTTTGTGTGTTGCCATTTTAAATCTGTACTAGTACCTACTTTTTGCTTGTGAAGGGCCGTGATGTGATTTCGACCAGATATGAATGTTGCAGGTCTTTTTTTTTTTTTTAATTTATGGTAATTTCATACAAAGTTTTTAATTTATTGCTTCTCAACGCCAGTCTCACGATGCATTTTTTATAAGTGAAAATGTTTTAAATAAATTACCATGTATGTACTATATTTTTATTTATTTATTTATTTTTTATTTTTAGGCTTTAGAATCTCATCAAAGGATTATTTTTATTTTACGACTTGAACACCAACTCACCTTATTATGTTCATTCCTCCTCCTGCCTTAGAAATTATGAACAGTTATTCAATTTTAACACGGTTTATATATATATATAGAGAGAGAGAGAGAGAGAGTATTGTAAAGGAATTAAATTATTTATTATATATATATATATATATATAATAATCTAGATTTAAAATGTTTCAATGTTTTACTTTTGAACAAGTTATGAATACAAATAAACTTCTTTTCCACGGACAATTAAGAATTTTTTTTTTTTTTTTGGTTTTAATTTAATTTTGAGGAATGGCATCATAAGCAAAGTTACAAGTTGTTATCTTTTGGGCATGACATAAAAGCATGCTTATCTTATTTTGAACATTTATAATTTATTAACAGGATTGATTAATTATACAATTAAAACGAAATTAAAAATAATTTTAATATATTATTCATATTTTCCAAAAATATAACTATCTTTTTCTTCCAATACTTTGTTTCATTTATCATAAATATATATATATTTAATTAATTAATTTATATATATATATATATATATATATATATGTGTGTGTGTGTGTGTGTGTGTGTGTGTTAAACCTATGGGCAGGATAGATGTTGGTGCTTGGGATTAAGGCCGACTGACTGAACGAGGGTCTTAGACCTGCGGAGATTTGAAAATTGTGGGGATATTTCTAAGGGATTGCCCTATTTATGCGAGTTTCGGAGAAAACCACGGAAAACTCCGAGAGTCTAGGTCGACAAGCGCGACATGTTATCGAAGCCGGCACTTCCCATCCACCAGCTTTGGGCGCAGAACCGCTCTGCCACTGCTAAGGCATGGGCAGGATATGATACGTTCATTTATTAAAGCTATCTCACGAGAAAAACCTAAATTTTCAATTCTTGTTTTTCGTGTATCCTTCCCAAAGCTGAAGTTCTTTTACCTACAATTTTGTTTTTCTTTTAAAATATATATATTTTTTTTATTTATATACTTTTCTGTACGGGGACTAATTTATAACGGGTATTAGGGACACATGCTCGGGGGCTCCGATGGAAAGGAGCCCCAAAATATCTGAAACTTTTTTATTTTCTCTTCCGTATATAATATTGTAATTTAGTTTTATTCGGTCAAAATCACGAGTCAGTGTAACTCGAATTTTCATCCTTAGTAATCATCAAGATGTATTCTTTTTTTTTTTTCTTCTTATTCTTTTATGTGTGTGTTCCTATGAGTGGTTGAATCTTCGCAAAATCATTTTTAAATGAGAGAGAGCATAATTGTTTTGAAGGGAATGCAGATTATCTTTATTAATTTGTTTTTCTTGAAATCCTAAAATGAAATATACATTTAAGTAACCCCAGGATATTATTATTATAACAGAACTAGTTCTTAAAGAATGTTATAGTTATAATAATGGAAAAATCACTGAAATTTTTAGTAGTGTAGAAGGTTTTCGTTTGCTATTTTTATTTGGGGGAGATTTCAAGATTTCAAAGAGTTGATGTTGCCATGACAGTCTGAATTGAAATCCTGGTACTGTTAGAAAATATTGCAAAGAGAGAAGCTAATATTTCTAGGTTATTTTAAAAAACATTTTTTATCAGCATAAACTTTGAATTTGTTTAAAAACTTTTAGGCTAAAATTACCCATAGTTGAAAGTGCCCGAGATTCCCAGATATGTGAATCAGTCCTTGTATATTATAAAAATTTATACATTATATATATTTATATTTGTATATTATAATATTATAAAGATTTATAGAGAACATTTAATTTAAAAAAGTATATAAATTAAATATATATATTTAAAAAAAATGATGCATAAAAGACTAAAATTTAAAATTTTTGATTTTCTTGTGAGATATTTTTAAAATACGTATCACATGCCCATAGGTTTAATTTAACGTGGAGGAATGTGTTATTTTCGGTCTTTTAGAGAGATCGTCATAAACTGACTACCAATTGCAAACTCAAAATAAACCGCAATTAGAGAAAATTAAAAAGGAAATACTGGTAGTTTCTTTAGTACTTCATTTCCCAATGCCACCTTATTTTGTGTATTTTCGTCTAAAAATATCTCGTTAACAGCAATAACTAATCAAAGCTCATGTTATTCTAAAAGAAATTTTTTTCAATAATTACTCATTACCTAATGTATTTATTTATTTATTTTCTTATTAGGAAAATTCACAAATGGTAAACTAACACTCGTTTTCGAAAATTGGATTTTTCATATTTTTTATATTTAATGTTTTTAGCTAGAAAGTATGGAAAATGCACAGATGTTGTTTTAACTAAAATAAAATCAAAGTTTTAAGAAACGAGTACTAATTTAACGGGTGTGAATTTTTTTAAATATGAAAACAGAATTACATAATAATAATAAATAATAATACATTACGTAATGAGTAATTGTGAAAATAAAATTTTTCGTAAAATAACATGAGACTTGACTGTCGGTAAGATTAGGTGATGTCTGCTCATAAGCATGTCACTTTGTTTTACTTGATAAGCGGCTAAAAATTATTTATTTATTATTTATTATTATTATTATCATTTAGGTGTGTTTGTGTGTGTATTAACAATTAATAATAATTTAAAAGTCTTTTTATTAACTTCATTAAATTTTAAACAAAAGCAGTTTTTTTTCCCCTTATAATTATAATTATTTATATAATCATATTTTTATAAAAGTTTTTTAGTGCAATAACAATATATATATATATATATATTTATATATATGTATTTGTAATAATATAATATTTTGAATAAGGATTTAAAAAGTAATTTTTTTTTTCCTGGCTTCATAATTGAATTTAATAAAACATTAATATATACGTATTTATAAATATTTTTTATTACAATAACTATCTAGCTTTTATTTAAAAAAAAGAAAAGAAAGAAAGAAATAAAAAAAGGGGAGGGGGGTCTTTTTAATATTCTAAAAAAAAAAAAAAAAGTTTCTTTAACATTTTTAAATTACGTAAGACTAAGTTTTAACTAAATTTGGAATCATCTTCTAAAAGTGTATCTGAAATAACTTCGAGTTTTTACACTAGATGGCATCAACATACAATCTTTATAACAAATTTTGTCCTATAAACAAGATTTTTAATTGATTAAAAAAAAAAAAAAAAAAAAAAAAAAAAAAAAGATATGTTATGATTTTAAAATTGGTATATAAAACAACCCCAAAATTTGCTGTTGTTTAGAAAATTAGTTTTTGTTATAACACTACTCTGCATGAAAATCGGCCCCAACATCATTTTTGCAAATTCTTATGTAAAATAACCTCCTGAATCTGAATCTGATGCCCATTTTGCTGTATCACCCACCGTTCTTTAGAGACGTCACCCTATTTTTCGGTTATTTTATGGCTATAAATTTGATTTGAAGGGGGGGGGGGATTTTTTTAAATATTAAATATCTCCTGAGTGGCTAGAAAGTTGGAAAATTCTAAAACATTAACATTTGCAGGAAGGGGAAATTTAGGGGGGAGGGGATTTGCCACTGAAATTATATATTACATTTATTATATTTTATTAATCAATTATTAATATTATTTATTATACATTATATTGTTTTGTTTTTAAGTGCTAAAATAATTCTTTTCCATTCTCAAATCAAATTTATGGGAATAAAATTACCGAACAGTGATAAAAATTGGGTGAGGGTGTGGCGTCCCTAAGAAACGATGGGTGATTGAGGAAAATGGGGGTTATCTTCAGAAGGTCATTTTACATAAGAATCAACAAGAATGGTATCAGGGCTCGATTTTTTTTTTTTTTTTTTTTTTTTTTTTTTTTGGTTCCTGTTCTGGTTGTGGCAGGCTGGGGGAGTGTTGCCGGCGTAAAACTAGTGTAACCCCACAGGCAAGTCACAAGTCTTGCCGCCTGCCTCCTTCTTCCTATCTTGTGTTTCTTGGGTTGTTTTTTCATTAATTTTGATAAGTTTATGGTTTAAAGTTAAGATTTGTTGTTTTAATTTATTGATTCGTTTGTTTTGCAGACTGTTAATTAATAGATCTGGTTTCTTTACATTAGTGTATTTCATCCACTGATGATTTTTTTTTTTTTTTAATCTTATTGGTCATTTGTGTTTCAGTGATCTTGTATCTGTTGCTTGGCTTCTACTATGCTTAATAGATCATCTTTATTATATATATATATATATACATAAATGATACACATCGTAATAAAATTTAACCTTAAAATTTAGCAATTAATAAATACAATATATATATATATATATATATAAAAACTAAGTATAGTCTAAAGTTAGCATTATAGATTGAATGTCATTTAAATTTCTGGTATTTGAAGTTGTTTTTCATTTTATCGATTATATATATACATATATATATATATATATATATATTTTTTTTTTTCAATTGTTAAATCTCAGTCGGTATATATAAGGCCTAGGTATTTATAGAATTTGCTTACAGTACACCGAACACCGAAATATACACCTTTTGCATACAACATAAAATCTAGGCCTCTGATGAAGTATTGTACTGTTATATGCCTTCAATTATTATTATTATTATTTTTTTTTACATTAATTTTATTTTTTCAAATTGTTCATGCTTTCCAAGTGATGTCATTTCATTTTTTTTTTTCAATGAATAAAACGGTGTTCATAATATATATATAATGAATTTATCTATTAATTTATATACTGTAAATGAAAATCATAGAAAAAATGAGTGTTAACATTTAAATTGAATTAAAATAACTTTTATTTGAGTGCTGTACGTATTATTATGTATTTATAAATTGCTAATTTTTATAACGTTCTTAAATTCTTCATTATTATATATATATACAAACATTTATTTTTCGCTAATTGTAGCTTAGACGTAAAATAAAACAATTCGAATACAAATGAGTTAAGGATATCAATATATGCTTAAACCTATCTTTCCATTCTATAATAAGCTTACCTATACAACACATAACTGCTTCAAGCAATTTCAACCTGTATGACAAAGTATGACAAACACATGGAATAAAAGGTGTGATAAGGTCGTAGAAACAACAACAACGGAAAAAAGAGCATATATCTTCTTTCAGGTAATCGATAAATTGAGGGGTTAAAAAATAAATAAATAAAGGTTTGTCTTGTTTATCTCATTTCCTCCTCACTTCACATCGCAACAGGCGGAATTTTGACGTAACTACCTCATATTTATTTCACTCTAGTCTCTCCCCAAGATAGAAAAAGTAAAAGTTTGATCTCTACTGTCTCAATATCTCTATTTCCACCCCCAATTGTTATTGCTCTTGTTAAAACTGTTTTGCTCTAGCTCCTTATCTAAAATGCGGAGACAAATTTATTTGGATTCTATTTTTTGAGGGGGGATGAACTGATAGCCTGTTTACGCTAGGACTGTACCCCTCCCCCTTCGAAACCTGCATTGCCGATGTCTATATAATATCATGTTCGGTTCATTTGTTGCTAGACGTATTGTATTTTATTTTTCTTTTATTTTAAAAATACGATAAGCGTGGTTTTCTGTGAGTATTTAATACAAAAGGTGTTCCTGATAAAAGAAAAAATGCTTCTCTGTAGAAAATTGCCATAACTACAACTATATAATTCGTTGGTAAACCAGAGCTTTCACCAGATAAAATAAATTTTTTTTTAAGATGCATTTTTTATTTTTATGCATTTACTTATACATGACATTTTTCTTTTTCCTTCAAATACTATGATACTGTCACTAGTAAAACTACATTAAACTAGAAAAAAGGTGTTATATATCAATATTGTTAATTCATAAAAAATCCCTTTCCCCTCCACACACATTTTTGACAGATGAAAAATTAAAGAATACATAAAATTAAAACATAATCGAATTATCCACAGATAAGGAAATATTTCTAGTGATATAAATAAATTTTAATTTTGGCATTTGAAACTGAAATTCTCAGAGAATATTTTATCTAAACCATATCGAAACATGGAAAAATAAAATAAATAAATAAAATAAAATAATAATAATAATAATAAATTGATATAATATATATTATCGATAACGATAAATGCATGCGCTAGAAATCCGATGCAACTTGGGGTTTTAGGAAAGCACGAGGGTCATAGACGTATGGAAATAAATTCATCGTTCTAAGCTCATTCATGCGAGTTTCGGAGAAAAATGCGAAAAACTTCAAACTTCTAGATCAATGAGTCCGATATGGGTTTGAACCAAAATTTTCAATTCAGAAAATTTCTATATTTGTACCAATTTACTTCTTTATTTTCTAAGAAAGAGAGATAGTGATAAAATGAAACAGTAATTGCTGACAGTATAAAAACGGTAATAAAACAATATAATGATTATAAAGGTTTAACTGATTACAAATGATATGATTAACTAAGATGCAGAATTCCGTGAATTTTTGTGAAAAATTCAATAGATGAGATAACATTTGATTAGGAAAGATAATTAGGGGGACCAGGCGTTCTTGAATCCCAAGGATAGCCCTCGAAAACTACTCTTCGGCCCCATAAAATTAGAACACATTTGAGGACGCCATTTATAAGGTTATTACTCTTTTACTATAATAATTATATATATATATATATATATATATATATATATATATATACAGTCGGTAACAAAAGTGTCCGAACACTAGCGAAAATTCCTATGTAAAAAAGGTACACTTCATACGGTTTTGTTAAAGAAATCCTTGTCGAATCCTGATCTTAGTCAGTGTAAGAACATGATTCGGCAAGGATTTATTTAGCAAAACTGTATTAAGCGTACTTTTTTTACATAGGAATTTTTGCTAGTGTTCGGACACTTTTGTTACCGACTGTATATATATATATATAATAAGCTAAGTGTTTTCAGGTACTTAATGCATAACAATTATCAAACTTTTACAATTTAATGGAACTTATTTGTCTTTTTCCTTAAAAATAGGAAACACTGCCACATTTGTCTTCAAATTAAATTAAATTAAAAAAGAAAAAAAAAAAAAAATCTGGTCGTCCTAAAGATAATGAAGTAAGTTTAAGCATAAAATTTTGACAATTTATGAAAATACACAATAGAAAGGGGAAAAAAAAAAGCTAAGTTTATTGGCAATAAAAATTTATTAAACAGCACTTGTTTGAATAAAAGTATTTCAAAATGAAATGCAAATGTACGCCCCATAAAATATGGTATATAAATCATTTTGTAGTTTGCACATTATATACTTTATTTATTTTTTATTCTTTCTTTAAAAAAAAAAAAAAAAAAAAAAACGATTGAGAAGAGTGTGTTTAACGTCGCACTGTAGCTACACAATGGGAAATTGGCGACGGTCTAAGATTCATTCGTATGAGTGGTCCAGCAACATGTCAACACAACTATCTTCGCGGAAGGGATGATTTCCCACTCTCCCAGTTCGATAACACCCGATGGATGTACGCCGTGCTCCAACCATTATTAATGTGCAGCGGCTAGAGTATTGAACCCGCAATCTTTCAGTTAGTTATGAGCTCGGTGCACTACCAACTAGGTTACTATGGTATTTTAACAAAGAATTTAAAGTGTTCTTTTAAAATCTTTAAAGGTTAAAAGGTTTAAAAACATCCAAAATAGATGCGGAAAGACTCCCAGTTTCTGTGGTTAAGTAATGGCATCCATATTTATCCCGGGAAGAAAAATTAGATAATGCTCTGTACAGTCGGTAGCAAAAGTATCCGAACACTAGCAAAAATAGCAAAAATTCCTATATAAAATAAAAGTAGAGTTAATACTGTTTTGTTAAATAAATCTTTGACAAATCATGTTCTTAGACAGACTAAGAACATGGTTCTACAAGGATTTATTCAACAAAACAGTATTAACTCTACTTTTTTTACATAAGAATTTTTGCTAGTGTTCGGATACTTTTGTTACCGACTGTACTATTTATATCTTAAATAAAATAAACCATGTTATATGGGGATTTGACTTTTCTGCAACGTTCTTATCAGTTCATTATTCTTCAAAGACGATGCACAGTCATTAATTTCTTTAAACGCGACACATGCTTTATTCATGTTGGAAATATTAAAGTTCTAAAGACTCAACTTTCTTCCGTTGACTTTTCAACAAATTAAAATATTTATTTATATCAAATATTTAAATAAAATTTAACGCGTTTAAAAAAACAAATATATATATATATATGTATATATATGCAATATATTTGAGTCGAATATATTTTTGACTTCCATCACATGAACTCTTATTTTCAGACACTTTACAAATCACATTACTCTCAGTCATTTAAAGAAACATTCTTACATCTCCATAAATGTCATCACGAAACGGTATGATCTTGAAAAGAGATGAAAGCATATATCATTCATTTCATTCCATTGAGTTTACTTAATATGCATTAATGAACAACATTTCCTTCCCTCGGGTGTCCAACAAAATCTCATCAGACCTACACAATCATACATTCAAAAAATAAAGATAAAAAAACCCTACAGGATGACACTATTTGGAAGGGCATATCAAAGAAATCAAAGACAGTCTAAGAGGTTCAGAACAATAAACACATCAAAAATCGAAATAATAATACGTGAAACCACAAGACCCGAGTTATGCCCACTTGCTCTATGTTGAGAACGGGGAGGGGGCAACTTATGTCTTGTCCGTTGCTTACGTAATGCCCCAAGCGAGGGCCACTTTCAATGGCCGTGCTGTCGGATTTGAAGGAGGGAAATTTATAGTTACCCATTGTTTGGCCGTTACGCAGGCTTCCTGAAAGGGGGGAGAGAAGTCCTATGAATGGCGGTAATCAGTGACAGGATGTCATTTGTCCGGGACTGAATCCTGGAGCAGAGATGGTGATGATGATAGGGATGTTCAGCTGATGGATGATGTTAATCCGGTATTCTGTTACTCCCGGATAAAATGCCTTTAGTTTTTTTCCCATTCGTTTTTCCCGAGTTTTGGGGGGAATGTGTATTTTTATTCCTGTTTGTTTCTTCCCTTACAGCCCACTTTATACTTTTCCTCATCATTCCGCTTCTTCTCCCCGCCTCTCTTTCTTTCGTCGTCAAAGAGTTTTCATGTAATGAGTGGCAGAGGTATGGAGGCGCATAAGTTAAAAGGGAAAATCATGGAGAAGCAGTTAAAGAAAAGAAATGGGTAAATCTTTGAAATAGGGATTAAGCATTTTGAAAAACAAAATATATAATGTGCTTGAAATATATATTCTAATAATTATTACAAGAGTTAATCAAAAATTTAATCTGTGAAATATTTTATAAATTTTATTTTAATAGTGAATTATCTAATTTTCTATCGCAAGCATCTAAACTTCGAAATAATATAGGTTTAATTTAGTAAACAATATTATAACCATGAAAAGCGAATATAGAAACTCTTTAACGATATAATAAGCATTTTCTTAATCTTATATAATTTTCAACGAACTCACATATAATGTACGAATTTGAAATTTATGGAATAAAGAGATTTAAAAAGGCTGCTATTTACTCATGGAAAAGTTGATAAATAAAAATAATTGTCAATAAATAAATATGAATATATTTCTAACAATCCTCTCTCTCTCTCTCTCTCTCTTTTTTAAGAGGATACCGTAAAAGAAAAAAAAAGAAAAAAAAAAAAAAGGAAGAGAAAACAGAAAGAAAGAAACCTTAAGAAAAAATATTTAAGAAACAAAGTAAATTTTTATTGCTCAGTAAACCAGTCTAGATGCTTTGATTTTTTTCTCTCCCTAAGTCACGATATTAACAGGACTCTCCACTTATCGACAGTAGAGGCCAAAGCCAATGTTATTCTATGGAGAATTTTGCCCCATTATAACTCATTAACTAATACATATTTTTAAATTCCGTTCACACATTCAGAAAATACACAACTATTAAACGGTATATCACTTTCTAAAATTTGATTTTTTATATATATATATTCTTTATTTTGAGGTTGTAAAATACGAATTTTCACAACGTAACATTTTGCATTTTTTAACTTAAAAATAAAATATTTAAAAAAAAAATCAATTTTTAGAAAGAGATAAATTGTTAAGAAGTTGTGACTTTTCTAAATGTGAAAACGGCATTTAAAAATATGTATTAGTTAATGAGTTATAATCGGGCAAAATTTCCCGTAGACTAGCATTGGCTTCAACTTTCAGAGATGAGAAGTAGAGAAAAAAGAAATTTTGGGCGAATAATTATTCACTAAAAGAGTGTGCCTGAGCATGAAGGATACATTTATGTCTTTAATGAACAATGTTTTCCGCCTAAAATGATATTTTAAACATAGTGTAAAATATGTTTTTAATTAATTAATTATTATCATAATAATAATAATAATAATTTTTCATGGTTACTCGTTCATTTATGTTAAATCGGATAACACTAGATTGTTAGAAATAACATATTTTGGCTTAATAATAATAATAATAATAATAATAATAACTGGCTACAATATATTTTAGCATGACGGTTTAAAAAAAAAGAAATGTTTATGATAGTTATCAATTTAACACAATAATTTGATATTGCTTTAGACCTTTTATCTCTTAACGCAGTAAAAAAAGGCCTTACTTTCATTTACTTTCCCTCTTATAATTAAAACAATTGAGGCTATATCACACTAAAATACACTCGCGTAATTCCAAACAAAGACCTCTCACTCACGCGCGATTTACTCCACGTATTGATTCAATGCTAACAAACACATTCCGGCTGCGACCACTCCGTGGCCATAAATCCTTTCATTTCCCGATGACTTCACGCTCGGAGATCGCCAAAAAGTCGCCGAGAAGCAGTTAACCTTCGATTACTATTGGGAATCCTGACATTTAACCTACGGTGCCTTAATCCTCTCATCAGTAATTACGGGCGAGTTACTCGCCGGAGACATAGTCGTAACTGTATATCACCGTTACTACAAAGACGGAGCCAAACGACCGGTGGAATCCCGATTTCGAAAAGTTCCGGATTTTGATCCTGGCAGTCAATCTCGCTTTTGCGGAGGTTTCTGTCTTTTTCTCGAATTTTGTCCCGAACTGTCGTTCCATAGAAAAAAAGAAGTTTCTCCTTTTGAGGGACGGATTATGCGGAAAGAAAAGTGATTTATAGGTTCGAAACAGTTTGTTAACTAAATTATAGTTTTATATATTCAAATAAAATTTTGTTAAAAATTTCATGAAAAAAATTAGAAACTGAAAGCAATTTATTGTTTTTTGTACGCTTCTTTAAATATTTTAAACTCTATTATTAAAAGTAAGAATTTCCTTAAAATAGAGCCTCGTGTGGGACATAATACTTATATGTATAAAACATTGAGCTAAATACATATATACTAATTAGAAATAAACATACTTATTAGAAATTTACTTTAGGTATATACAATATGGATAATTATGAAATATTCGTTTGGTTTAGAGCAATATTTAGACCAGTATGATTTGTAGAGGTTTAAAAAAGAAAGAAAAAAAAATATCCTCTTTCTACTCATCTCAAAATTTTAGATACTCCTTTCTATGGCGTACTATTTGTAGAACTGGAAATTATAAATTGAAAAATGACATGATTTTGAATAGTTTCTCTTTGAATTTAAAGATAAAAAGAAACGTGTATTACTTTGAATAACGATTAATTTGTTAACTTTTCTAGAAACATATAAGGAAATCCCTCCCCCCTCCCCTTAAAAAAAAAAAAAAAAAAAAAAAAAAAAAAAAAAAAACTGGAATGGGGTTATTTAAATAGTAAAACGATACATCATTAAAACCAACATGTTTTACTGTTTGTTTTTCATACTTGTTTAATATGTACTTTATTATTATTATTATTATTTATAAATTCTATTCCATTTCTACATTATCTCCTTCTATATAATTTTTTCATATATCTAATTGTAGCTGTGAAATTTTTTTTTACAAATTTATCTCATAAATGCATATTTATTATAAACAAATGCTCATAAATATGATTTATATGATAAATTATACGACAAAATTTTAAAAAAGCCTTTCAAATTAAAAAAATGTTAAAAATTAAGTGTTTCGAATTCTTCCAACTCACGTCTTTTGTTTATCTATAAACACGTAAATTTTCCTTTTCAAAGTACATCACTGTAAGGGGTTTTCTTTTAATTTATAAAACAATCTAACAAAAAAGTGAAACGTAGGGTTATGTAACCAGAGACTATTTCCAGAGCTCACATAGTTTTGCTGCTAGCCCCTTTCTCGAATCTGTGCTATCCATTCGTAGCCTTGCGGGTTCCCCGTCTCTGTTATTATCGTTTCTTGGATTAAGTCATCAGTTCAATGTAACGTAAGCCATTGGCCCTGGGATACCGGGGACATAGGATCGGCAAGAGCCGTAAACTTGTGGCCGGGAAACGCTGCTTTTGATCTTAGAACTACCGGAGTATAAAAAGAAAACTGGGGGAAGATTCCTCATTTTTTAAACTGAAAAGCAGATATTTTAGGTGGAAAAATTTGATATATAAAGCGTAGACTAAGAAAAATTTCTTTTCTGGTAGATTAGAAACGGATATTCTAATTTATGGTGTAATATTCAATCATAAATCAAAAAGAATTTTAGAATTTCACTACTATTAAATATTCTCTCTCTCTCTCTCTATTTTTAATCTTCTAAATAAATCAGTTAATTTGTGACATATTAAAATTTTAACTTATAACTATCATTGAATTAAGAATTAGAAAAATGTTATGATAACTAGAATAAATTATGTATATTTTTTATTTTAAATAAAGATTAAATTGTAAGAAATAAATTACAAAATTATGATTTTACTGGAATTCGTAGTGTTCTTTTCATAAAAGAAAAACTTGTGATATGCAAGCACATATTCCACCGCATTTTATTATTACTATCATCATCATTGAAGAAGATGTTTTAAAATTTTTATAACGTAATTCGGTAAAAACAATAACGATAAAAAATGTGTATTGGAAAATCAGAAAAAATACACATGATATGAATTAGCCTTTAAAAAAAAAAAGAAAAAAACTATAAATAATTTAAGAAATAAATTTAAAAACAGTATTTTTCAATTTTACTTGCAAGCAACAACATAATATGTAATAATTATTTTCGCATATTTTTCATAATGCTTACAATAGTCCTTCTAGGTACAATAGTCATTCATATGATTTACTTATTATTCAATCTTATTTTTAAAAAAAATCTTGTCTTTTCTTTTGCTTTAACTGTCAATTTAAAAAAATAATAATAGTACATTCTAGCACGCATATTAACACTACACGACATTTCCTGCATGTACTAAAATAATGCTTTAAATGTCAAAGATAAAACTATAATAAGAAATTGGTATCCAGTGCATTTTCTTTTCACATCTTGAAAATGAAACACCATTATATTCATATTGTTCCAGCATATCATATTTAAGTGACAAGTAATTAATTATGTGGCCATTCATGAATGGTCATCGAAGTAAGATGACTACAAGCAGCTTCTAAACATCGTGTCATTTAAAACCAAACTAAAGAAATTTAAAAATGATTTCCGTGAGTTGCTCCCCATCTTCCATCCGGATACGGAGAGGCAAGGAAAATGCTGGAGCATTTCTCCATCCCTGACTCACCAACGGAAGTTTTTCGGGGCATCCAGACGTGACCGGACCGTAGGAGGAAGCACAAAAGTTTTTGTGTATGTTACGGAAGCGTGAGTCACGAGCAGGAGGTATTGAGCAGGAGGAACCTGCCTCGTTGACTCCTGCTTTCCGGAAGGAGGAAGCAGGAAACGCGAATCGGTAGAAGTTGCAGTGATTTCAATGATAAAAGGGCGGGTTTAAGGGGGTTCAGACAATTACTCAGCCAACTTCTAAACACACCAGAAGACGTACCGAAAAGAATATAGGTTTCAGAGCCCAAAAGGGTGGATAGTAGCATTGGAACTCGACCATGCGTAACTGGACAGATGATAGTAGAGTATATAAAATCCATTGTATAATGATTTCAGGATGAGAAGGTGTGACCATTATTTTTCTGCATAAAAGATTAAATTTTACCAAAATAGGTGAAAAAAAAAAAAAAAAAAAAAATATGGAAAACAAATGAATTTTAAAAGAAAATAAATGTTTCAAAGACATTTTAAAACTGTGAAGAAAATTTTCATAATCTGACAGCGTAAAGGAAACAGATTTGTTATCAGAGTAATGTGTTGGACATTTTAAAACTCAATCTTTTTACTGTACGCATTATTTCCTCCTACACAATATGCTATGCACGCAAAATAAGTTCCAGTAACAGGATATTATACATACATATATTCACAACAACTAAATTGGTCCTTTTTGTATCGTAAAATATGTTGCACAATAAAGTTGGAATAGTTTTTATTTTTGTGTGATGTATGTTTCATCGTTTGCTGTAAAGCATTGCCTACAATTGTTATATATGTCTGCAGTGTACAATCCTAATAATATTTTTTTTTTTATTTCCCGCATTTAAACATCCATAGTTTTCCCGGAATTCGAACTCAAAATCTTCTATTCGATAAATCCGCACACTGTTAACTGGATCAGGGGACTCACAAGGTTTTCTCGTTCTTCGCGTTACAGAAGTGTTGAGATCGATGTTGATTGTTTAATAAATCATGTGATGCATACCAAAAGTTACTGGGAAATTTCTTTGTGAAACAGCAACTTGTGGTGTATTTATGATAACAAAACACTTTTTGCATCCCAATTAGACTTCTCTTGCCTAATCTGTTTTACATATTTTACTTTTATGTATTTATTTATTTATTTAACATTTTCGGTATATTTTTCAGTATTAACTTAATCACGATTTTTTTCTTTGTCGCTTTCAGTCAGACGGCCTAAAGGGATGGAAGAGCTGAAGTATAAATGTCAAAGACCGATTTAAAATCAGAAAAAAAAAAAAAAAGTTAAGCATTTTTGTGATAATAATAAAAAAATAAAAATAATAAAAAGAGAGAGAGAGAGAAAGAAAGAAAATATTTTTTTAATTCCTTTTATTGAAAAATTAACATTATTGAAGAACCACAAGTTTTAAAGGTTGAGTTAACGAGATTTAAGAGGTTAAGAAAAAAGAATAAAACTGCTTTCATGGACTTTTTACTCTCGAAAAATACATGAATAAATACAGTTATTCATACCTAACTTACATGGATTCAAAATTGTTGACAGAAATTTCCCATTGCAAATAAAATTTAAATAATTCCGTTTAGCTATAGTACATTGGATAACATAGTTATGTTTATTTTTATCGTATATTAGATATCATATGAAATAGTTAAAAATATAGCAGCAGGCGAGACATTGAAAAAATTTATACTTTAAACTTTTCATGAATTATAACAATAATAATAAATGTTGATAACTTGTTCTCTGAAACATTGAAAATTGAGTCACTTAAAAGCATTTTAATAGCTTTATATACCAAAACTTTAAAACTTTTCAAAACGCTAAGTAATAAAATTACATCAACAATTAGTATTGGCAAGTACCAAGTAGCAATAAAAGATTTAATGTTGATTTTTTTAAAATGGTGTTTATTCATTAAACATGAAGTACATATAGAATATGGCGAATATTATAATAGTGCAACTAGAATTTGAGATGAATTAGCTGGCCACTCAATCAAAATAAGAAATATAATTAGCACATATCCAAATTATCTCTAAAAACATTTCATATTCATTGAAGTATGATTGCTATTAATACGTATTATGAAGGAAATTATATTTATTTTGTGCCTTGCATGAATAGAGAGCAATGTTACTATTCGAATTTTCCGACAACGCCCATAAAAACATATTCGGATACTGGATGATAAAGAAAAGAAATTATTCTCTCATTAATATTATGCTCTTTCCTGTAAATGTTGAAATTGGAGGTAATCAGAATGCAGCTCCCAATTCAGTAAAAATTTTAAAATTTTCGATACAGTAATTTGTATTCAGTAAAAATTACAAAGTTGATTAAAATACGCTCCGACATTCAGGGTACTTTTTTCGCGTTTAATTAACGAATAGCATTTTGTAAAAATATACGAAGTGATAGAAATGTACTCAAAGGCACATCGTATTTTTTTTATTAGTTCGGCTCCAAAGTAGAGATAAACTACAAATAAAAGGGGAGCTGCATATATCACTAACGCAAGCATATCTCTTGCAGAGTTAAGCCGCCCTGCGCCAAATACTCATTTAATACACACGTAAAAATTCATTTACACAAATCTAATGACGTAACGTTGTTGATTGAGCCACTTTCCAGCTAATGAAATTCGCCCGGGTCCTTAAACCAACTTAAGCATGTTCTTCTAAATGCGAATTACGCGCGAAACTAAACCGCACGACCCCTGCAGAACACACGCATAACAGAAAAATATTGCCGTACGGACCCCATCCACTCCAGAACACTTGCACAAATTATAATTAAGCCTCAATTACAGCCATTTTAACGACTGTGCGTAGCCAAACCAAAAACGAAAATCTAATTTAGTTCCCGCAAATGCAGATTCAAATCCAAGCCCTCGAAAAATATTTTTAGTGCATTTTTCTCCACACCCGCAAGGTGGAATAACGGCATATGCGAATCTTCTCCCAACTCTCTCTCCCACCCCCTTCAAATCTCCTTCTACTTTTCGTTCGAAAAGGGGGATTGGAACGGAAAAGCGCTAAATGAATGAATAGAGATGTTGAAGATAGGTATGGCGTTCAGGTATTCCTCCGCATACCTCGTGCAACCAATACAACGGAATAACGCGCGCTACTTTTCCCACCATCGTCCCCCATTGTTGTACCTCCCCGTCTTCCCCAGCATTGCGTTTTAATGTGCAGTGCAAGGTATTTCTCGTTTAAATTAAACTATACCCTAATTAACTTGGATTCGTACATTCCAGAAACAGTAGAACGGGCGGGCCGAAGGCAGATATTTTATCACTTTTCCTCACTTTTGTATTGTTTTCTCGAATGCCCGGGAAGTTTGGTGGCTCAATAATTTTCATTTTGGAAAAGATGGGGCAATAAAGGCATGAACGTAGAAGGAATAGAAAGAGAAAAAAAATATTTGGTTTTGGTGGCGATGATATAAGTGCACGCATGGAGTTTAAGAGTGGTTTATGAAGAATGCAATTAGTTTTCTAGAAACGGGAAACGCTAGGTAGCGTATACACAGCGACGAGAAGATTTATTGGATAGCTTACTTTGAATTTTGCATTTTAACGGACGACGGTGTTATATTTACAGAGAAAAATCCGTTATTCTTTATGAAAATCTAAATCTAAATTAAAATCTAAATTTTCAGAGTCAAATAAAGTAGCATTCAGTTAAGCCAACATACTTGGGGAAAAAAAAAAAGTGAGTTACAAACAAAGCAAGATTTAAATTTATGCTACAGAACAGACATTATTATATATATATATATATATATATATATATATATATATTATTATGTTTATGATAACAATGTCAAGTAAGTGTATTAACTTTAAAATTATGAAATTAATATAATAAAATGATCTAAATTTTCTGTTAAGTTTTTGGGAAAATCCCTTCTTATTATAGCACTATATAGAACGGTATTATACTATGCAATAATGCATCCAAGAATTAGTTTTTATAAAACCTATTCCTTCTTTCTTGTAAAATTATGATTTTGTTGCTCGTCACAGTCAACTACGCTTGAAGCAAGAGATAATTATCTAAATCTTGGCAGGACATTTGTCCCATTTTTTATGTACATTTATTAATTTAATCATGAAAAGGCATCAAAAGCCAAACATCTGTAATCAAAGGGAGAAAAATAGATCCATGGTAATCAAAAAGTAAAACATCCAGAGTAACCGAAAGAGTAGGGGGTCTCAAAAAAGAAGAGTTGAGAGAAATAAGTTCACTATCATTCCATTAATAAATTACCAACGCATGCGTGCTGAGGGCAGAGTATAACACAACCAAACCCCTGCTATTTTATTAATTAAACTCGCCATGTTAAAGATAAACTGTGTCATAAATGGGATCTTCGGGAAAAAAAAATTCATTACTGTTTAATCTTGATGGCGACATTTAATGATCTTTTCCAAACTGCAAAGGTAAAATGACAATCTGAAGAACGACAACGAAATTAATAATAAACCAAAAAACCAGCACAGCGTTTCTCATAATAATGAATAAATGCCATTTAATTGTGTAACATATTTTTCAATCGAGAGAGGATATTAAAATCAATTATGCAAATGTAATTACTACAGAGGTCCGTTCCGAGATTGTTATTCCTTTTAATTTTTTTCTCGTTTCCCACACCAAATGAGTCATTAAAAAGTATTCCAAGGGGATTACACAGATTTTTCCGACATTGTTTTTCTAAATGCTTCCATTTTTCTATTGGAATTAATGAGATTAATAGAGGAAGAAGATGAAGTACTTTTTTTTTTTTCATTATTGTTGTTCACTTCATTTATGCTGACCGCAAATAGTCAATAATAAAATAAAAATTAAAAAAAAAAAAAAAAAAAAAAAAAAAAGTCGAGGAGAAAAAATTGCAGCCCAAATGACAATTTCCTTATGCCTAAATGAATTAATAAATCCACATTTAAAAAAAGTAAAGAGACAATCAAAAAAGGGAGAAAAAATGAACATTAAAGATTGGAGTAAAAGATAATATTCATGACTGCGTGTATACATACATCATTCTATTCCGGACATTAAACAGTTATGTTATTTGATATTATTTCGAATATCAGGAGTAAAAATCTACAACAACTGATTGAAGAATAATTATGTTTAATTTTGTTAACCGATATGAAAATGGTTTAATGCAATATGGAGTCAATCAGCGATGATCATTTTATTCAAGACAAGCAGATGCATTAATAAATTTGTAGACTTAATCAGTGAAACAATGTTGTGTTTATTATGAAGAATCATTAGCCAAATGATAGAAAAATCATTTCTAACCATAAGTAGTATTTACAGGTCAGTATATTTTAAGATAAAAGGTCTTGTTTTTCTATTAAAAACAACTGTTCATTTTTTTCCCTCTTGGAGAGATTTAAAAAAAAAAAAAAAAAAAAAAAACCTTTTGTAATTATTTCAAAGTTGTATAAGCATATTTATACAAATTTAATTGCTCATCAGTTATTTTAATTGTATATAATTTTTTGTCTTTCTAAACCAAATAAGTTCCGTATAAAAATTAGTTTAATTGCGTTTGTTAATATTCGATCATGAATTTTCAATGGGGAAAAAAAAAGATAAGCAATTTTTTAATAGGATTATTTTACTCTTGTTCCAGGATATCATAAGTTTGATAGAACAGGAAATAATGAAATATATAAGAATTATATAGAATTGGAACTTTAAAGCATTCCACTTAAATCAGAAGTTTGATATAATTTCTTTACCTGGCTAAGAAACTTGTTTTGAATTTCAAATTGCTGCTGAGGATGCATTTTCTCAATTGATAATATTTTAAACATTATGTTACTCCAGGGTTGCCACTCAAACAGGAGAATGAAATTCCCTGACTTTTCCGGGTTTTCCAGTTGTGTTCTCAGAAAATTCTAGTCTAACCATATACTGAGCACGGGCTGTGTTAAGGGTAAAATAATTATGGTACTACTTGAAAACACAAAATATACATATGACAAAAGTTACATACAGTGATAGCATCTGTTGCTTATAAAATAAGCGGAAAAAGAAATTCCTTTCGTGAGCGGAAAAGTAGGTTTGCGATGTTTAAAAAAATGGAGGAAGCTAAGGGAAAAAAACAACAACAACAACAACAAAAAAAAAAAAAAAAACAGAAGAATGACCCTACGTTGGCGAAAAAATTGTTTTTCCTTTAGCAACCATCGTATGAAATTCCCTGACTGTTCCAGATTCTAGCTAAAATATTCAAATTCCCTGACTTTACCCTGACTTTTATGGTCACTTTTCACATTCCCTGACTATTCCAGGTTTTCCAGGTTCTCCAGATAGCATGGCAACCCTGATACTCTGTAAGGCAGCAGTTTCCGCTTTAGCTAGCATATTTACAGCAATATAAGATTTGCTGAGAGATAAATTTCGCTACACATTTAGCTGATCATTAAAACTAACAACAATTTTGAATTTAGTGGTATAAATTCCACAGAATAAAGTCTATATAATTATCTTTTTACTCACCTATTACAGGTGCAGGTTCAGGCGTTGGGGGAGATTTCTCCTCGGATTTTTTAGGACTACTACCACCTACTGGCTCGGGAAAAATGACCGCTGTGTCGGTTCGTTGCAGGTACTCTTGAATCTTCTCCTCTTCAGGAGCCCCATTCATTCGGGGAGGACGGTCCTCGGGTGCCCCGTTTGCCATGGGACCCTCGGACGAGGACAGGGGTCCCTTGGCAGGAGAGGGTGTAGGAGATAAGGACGGTCGCATGCCTACGTGGGGGTCGGGCTCGGCATCTTCTGGCATGTTCTCCAAGTCAACTGCAAAATGAATAAATCATATTTTAAAATTCTAAAGTAAAATTAATTGATCCGAAATTATATTTATAATACACTTTTATATTTATATACTTTTAATTAAATATCATTCAGAAACCTCACACACTACATTTCTGAATATACCCTTTTTAGTAATTTTGTGAGCTTTACTTTCCACGAACGGTGGGAAGAAACAAGTCTTTACTATCTCCTTACATAATTTTTTTTTTTTTTTTTTAATCTGTTGATTTAGTGTTTTAATAAGAGTTTATGCTACGAAAATATAAAAAGAAACACTTTTCCCCATGAAAGCTATTAATAAAGTTTAAATGCATATCATTTTCAAATATTAAAGTTTTGAAAATCATAAACAATTAAAATTAATTAATTAATGCTGTTTTAAATTCAACTTTACATAACTTTCTCTTTACAAAATAATTTTCATAATATGTAAATTAATATAAATAGATTGTGATTAAAAAACATGCTTCTCAAAGAGGAAAAATATAAATTAAAATATCTCCAAACTTTGTGCATGTTTCAACAAAAATCTTCGACACAAGTTTCGGAAAATCAATGAAGAGCTCTAGTAAGCATAATATAAATTTCTTATTATTAAAAATTCAACACAGCTTACTATGAATTAACCAAATGGAAAAAAAAAATAAGCAAACTCTAGAAAAATATAATGGAAAAAAAAAAAATGAAATGAAAAGAAAAGTTTACGTATTCAAGTAAATTTTCTGAAAACCTGATTAAACTTAATTTTTAAAAAAGCGTAAAAGCTTCCTGTTATTTTTACACTATTGCAGAAAGTAACATATGGAATAAAAATTAACCGAAAAGAAAAATCGAACTTTAAACTACTCTGCTTTAACACACTTCAGTAGAAACAGCGTAAATCAAAAATCGGCGACAACCATACCCATCGGTCTTTTTCCGCTGCACACGGTAAGAAAATTAAAGCAAAATTATATACGCTCCGTTACCTATTAATAAAGGCAAACAAAAAAGGAAGAGAAATAATACGATGACGAGAGTAAAAGTTTCCCGCGAAAACTTTTGCTGCGCAAAAATCAATCACCGCTTTGAATAATAACAAAACTAGAGCAAAGCCCAGGCGTTTTGCGAAAATTGACAACAGGTTTGTCGCTGATGCTTAGAGAAAAAGTGGTACGACAGCTCAAACAATGATGAACATAAGAAAGAAAAAATATATAAAGGAGAAGTGATAAGGTATATTAAAATTGATGGGCTGTTCTCTTTATTTTCAGTTGTTTTATGTATAAACTAATACTTTTTAAACATTAAAGAGTTTATTTCTTGTATTATTTTATTGAAAATGCAAATTTAGCATTTTTCATTAATATCACAAGTTTTTATTTGTTTTAAGAAAGATACTTGTGGAAATAGAAATGGCAAAAAATATAGAAATATTTTCAGCAAATTTAAAAGAAATCGCAAAAAGTTTCATTTCTTTATTTCTCTATTAACGTATGTTAATGTTTATGTTATTAAAAAAAAAAATAAAAAAAAAAATAAGCATATTTGTTTTTATCGTATGGATAAAAATTCTCAAACTTTTAACTCTTATATGAAATTTCCGATAATTTCTACATGTAAAAGGTACTAGCTTAATTGATCATTAAAATATGTATATATATATATATATATATATATATATATATATATATATATATATATATATATATATATATATATATATATAATTTAATACTATTTGCAAATTAGTTTTTAAAATTTTGTACATAATAAAATTTTGAGCAAATTTTAAATTAAAGAAATTTCGCATATTACTTTTCGAATCCCCTACATATTAAAAATTGAACTAATTTAAAATTAAAAAATTTTTCATTCTATAAGAGTACGATCCTTTAACAAAGACTTCAAACTGTCAAATAAAATAAGGATAAATTATGGTTTCTTTTCGTAATATTTTAATTGCAGCATTAACAGGGGTTGTTAACTTCTTTTTTTTTTTTTCTCCGATTAAATATTCAAGAAAATAATTATATGAAAATAACAACAAAATTTGACTTTTAGTTATAAATTTATTAATGATTAATAAATAGTAACAAGGAACAAACAACCTAGCATAAGGTTTTACACGTCAAATACAGCAAAAGTTAAATTAAAGCCATTATAAAAATCCATTATAAATATTAATGGATATATTTGCCTGTAAAAGTAGTTTTTCCTCTCTTACAGTAGGAACACGGAGAAATAAAGTCCGTACACTCAGTTTTGGATTTCAAGTTCTATAATTTGTATTTATTTTCGATTTGAATGAAAAAAGAATTTAAAAACCCGTTAGAACTTTTTTTTTTTTTTTTGTTTTTTTTCCTCATTCCTCATCCTTAATCCGACTGAAACAAAACCGTTAATGAGTATTAGTTTATTAAAAAATATACTAAGTATTCATAAAAAGAACTGATATTCTCTCATCATACAAAAAGAAAAAAAAAAAAAAAAGCATTTTTTAAAACACGATACAATATATATTTTAAATAAATTATTTCAAATAAATTTAAAATACTCAACTAACATTTAGAAATAAATATACGGAATTATAACATGTCTTCCGTGATATTTAAAAAACAAATAAATACTCAAATTGTTTAATGATAAATAATACTGAATATTGAGTTTAAAAAAAACTTTACAAATTATTATTATTATTATTTAACTATGTGTAAACTTCCAGTTTTTAAATATTATAACTGGCTTCTTACGGGTTAGTGTTTTATTTAAAAACATTTTATTCACGTGTTTAATAATAATTATTTTTACTATATTTTACTTTAGTGTGCCTTGTACATCGTAAATTCATTTATAAGATAATTTACTCTTTTCTTTTTATTAATGTAAAAATAAATAAACAATTAAGTAATTAAATATTAATATTTTCTTCAAAATAATAACAATAATAAATAATAGTTAGATTGAAATAATAGTTATTAGATATTTATTTTTATTTAAAAATCGTAACATTAATTTAAGAATCTAAAACGCCTTAAAAAAAAAAAAAAAAAAAAAAAAAAAAAAAAAACGGAGATGGGGGGAAGCAGATTAAACATAAAAGAGCTGACATGGTATTTCTTTTAATATGGATCTGTTTGATTAGAAACGTTTTAAAAAATAGAGAATGATATAAATAGATTAATTTTGTTTTATTTTTCTACTATTATATATTACAAAATTATTATCCCCCCCCCCCCCCCCCGTGGCCAAAAATTCTAGACAATCATCATATATATGTAAATAATTTTTAAGTGTCATCTTTAATCATAGATTTATTAATAAATACAAAATAGTACAAAGGAACAAACATGATTATACAATGAGCTTTAAAGATTTTAAAAGTCAAATACAGCAATAATCCTAAGCGAATCGGTTATTTTAAAAATTATTGATGTATTTGCCTGTAAAAGTAGTTTTTCCTTTCTTATAGTTGGAATGCTGAAAAACTAAAGATCATAGTGCTCAGTTTTGGATTTCAAGTCATACAATTTTGTGTTTACTTTGGATTTGAATGAAGAAGGAATTTAGACACCCATTTACATTATATATATAATATTTAATTATTATTTTATTTTACTAGGACGAAGAACTATTAGTTTTCAGTCTGGATTTTTTGTAGACCAGTTTTGTGTAACACCAAAATAAATTAGAAGTATTAGTCATATCGTTACCAAATTGTCAAATTCGGTACCAAATGAAAGGGGCGATTTTTTCTGAATCCAGGGGTGCAAACGGTTTTTCAACACCATAATTAGATTTTTTTTAAATTGACTAAAGTATGAAATTTAGGTGGAACCACTTCATTTTAATTCATTTCAGTCCTTTTAAAAAATACGTGGCCCAGTTTTACTGTCAAAAAATGAGATAAAAAATAAATGAATATTGAAAATTAAATATATATATATATATATATATATATATATATATATAAAGAAATACACATTCAAATAAATAGTTTTCCGTACTAAACTAAATTCTGTCTTTGACATTTTTTTTTTTTTTTTTCACCCATTTAGTATTAGGCTAAAATAAATCATCTAATATACACAGGATAATTAAAAAATGCTAAGTATACATCACAAGACCTTTTATCGCACATCATACAAAAAAAAAAAAAAAAAAAAAAAAAAAAAACATTTTTTTAAGTACAACACAGTGTAATTTTAAAATAAATTGTTTCAAATGAATTTAAAACACTTTAAAATTTAGAAATAAATATACGAAATAAAATGCGTTTTTGATCATATTTAAAGAAATAAATGCTCTCAAACTTATAAATTAACTTTTAAATTATTTAATGATAAATAATATTGAAATTAAAGTTTAGAAGTAGTTTTGAAAAGTAATATATATATATATATATATATTTAATTTTGTATAAACTTACGCCATTTTAAATATTATAAATGGCTTCTTACGGGTTTGTTTCTTATATAAAAAAAAAAAAAACTGTTAGTCACATACTTAATAATAATTATTATTATTATATTTTATTTTAAAGGTATTTAAATTCTACGTCGTGAATTCATTTATAAAATAATTGTTTCTTATTATTACACTAAAAAAGTTTAAAAGTATTTTTTCCTAAATAAATAAATAAATAAATAAATAAAAATTATTTGATCAAAAAAAGTTATTGGATAATTTTCAATTAAAAAAGCTTAATTCTAATTCAATGATCAAATACGTTATATACATAAAGGGTGATGCAGACAAAGCTTGACTAAGGCAGGGGCATACGGGGCAGTTGCCCCAGGCCCCCAAATCGAATAGAAAATTTATTTTACGTTTCCTTCTTTAATGAACTTCTTTTAAACAAAATATCAGTACAGTGTAAAATCCGGCTTAATTGAGCCATCGTAATTGTGAAAATTTAGCTGAATTCCGCCCTAATGTCAGCAAGGTTATGGATTTTTCGCAGCTAGATGACAAAGTTAACAATCAGAAATAAAATGGATAGAATGATATTTCGTCTGACTGTTGGAGGGGGGGGGGAGACTTTATAGCTATTTTAGGTACTAGTCAATTTTCTTGTTATATATCTATAATAAGGTAAAAAATTTAAATACCTCCATAAACTTTGGTTCTTTATTACTGAAGTAGTGAAGCAAACGTGGGCCCCAAAAGAAGTTTTTGCTCTGTGCCCCGATCAGGCTAATTCGGGCCCTGGATGCAGAGTATGGTTTAAAATGGGCATGTTTCTTTATATATATATATATATATTATCAAATAAAGTACATAGTAATAAAAATAGATAATTTTTTTTTCTACTAATTATCTGTTGCAAAATTATATATATATATATATTGTGAGTAGTCATTCTAGACAATAATTATATGCATTTAGTATATACACAAAATCGTACTATGGAGCAAGAAATATCACAAGACAAGCTTTTGAGATTTTAAACATTAAAAAAAAGCAAAAATTTGAAGCAAATCCATTATATAAAATAATTGAAATTGCCTGTAAAAGTTGTTTTTCCTTTCGTAAAATTGGAATGCAGAGAAACTTAAGTTCTCGCACTCAATTTTAAACTTCACGTAATAAAATTTGTTTTTATTTTGTACTGGAATTAAAAAAAAAAAATTAAGAAATCAATTACAACAATCTCTCTCTTTCTCTCTCTCTCTCTCTCTCTCTTACTTTTTCTTTCTTTCTTTTTTGTTTGTTAATATTCCATCCTTAATCAGGCTAAAATAAATCATTTAATATGTACTAGTTTATTAAAAAATACTAAACATTGTTGAAAAGATCTCATAGTTCCTAATCATACAATTTTTTTAAACACCAAACAATGTATTTTTTTTTTCAAATAAATGATATTAAATAAATTTAAAACACTGTACTAAAATTTAGAGATAAATGTACGAAAATAAAATATGCCTTTAAAGACATTAAAAAGAAAAAAAAAAAAAAAAAAGAAAGAAAGAAAGAAAGAAAGAAAAGGAAAAGGAAAAGAAAGAGAAAGTCAACTTTGTAAATTTAAGATTATTTTTATTTTTTAATGATAAATGATATTGAACACTAGGTTTAGAAGTAGCTTTAAAAAGTAATATTTTTAAAACTATTTATAAACGTGCAACAATTCAAATATCATGAGTGTCTTCGTTCGTTTCTCATTACTTTTTCTCATATGTTTAATAATAATTATTATTACTTTTGTTTACTTTACAGTGCCTTAAAATTCTCAATCGTAAATTCGTTTATAAGATAATTTACTTGTTTCTTCTTATTACAGTAAAGAATTTTATGAATATGAATATTTTTACCAACTAAACCTAAAAAAAGAAAAAGAAGAAGAAAATGAAATTTATTAGGTAATTTTTAATTTAAAAATCAAAACACTAATTTAATAATTTAATACGTCATAAAAAAAGTAGGAGGGGGGGGAGGAGAAAGAAGAAAAGAAAAAGAAAGGAATTAAACAAAAATTATCTGAAACATCGTTCCTTTTGATATTAATATGTTTCACCAAGCATTTTAAAATATCAGATAAAACAAATTCAATAAAAATAGATGAATTTTATTTATTTTTTCTACTATTATCTGACAAAAACAATTATTATTGTTATCATTATTATTTTTCGACGGTTAAACATTCTCTAGACAACAATTATATGTAAATAATTTTTAATTACTAACGTTAATTATAAATATATCAATGAATACAAAATAATAACAAGTAAAAAGCAATATAAGCCGAGCTTTTATGATTTTATACATTAAATAAATACAGCAAAGAAATATATTGCCAATAATAAAAAAATAATTTGTATATTGCCTGTAAAAGTAGTTTTTCCTTTCGTATAGTTGGAACGCGGAAAAACTTAAGTTCTCGTATTCCGTTTTGTGGTTCTAGTCATACAATTATATTTATTTCCGATTTGAATGAAAAAGGAATTTAGAAATTTAGTTACAACATTTTTTTTTTTTTTTTTTTTTAAATCATTCCCCTTCCTTCATTAGACTTAAATAAGTAACTTAATACGTATTGTATTATTAAAAAATTCTAAATATTTGAAAATATCTCATATTTCCGAATCATGAAAAGAGTATTTTTTACGCACCAAGCAGTGTATTATAAATTTGTAATTTTTTAAACATTATAACAATACTTCTTTCGGGTTCGTTCCTCATTAAAAAAAATTTACTTATATGTTCAATAATTATTAACACATTTATATTAATACATTTTACTTTAGAGTGTTTTAAAATTCTCAGTTATAAATTCGTTTATAAAATATTTTACTTATGTTCTTTTGTTACTATAATTTTTTTAAATATGAATATTTCTCCCAAATTATCAACAACAACAACAAAAGTGACGGGGGGGGCGAAATGGTAATTTACATTTACATAACATTGTATAATTTTCATTAATTTTCATGCATTTATAGGAATTGTATTAGAATTTTATTTCAAATCCCATATTTATGACTTAAAATTTTAAAGTACAAACACACCAGTGCGTAAAATAGTCGAATTTGAAGATAATAGCTGAGATTTAAAAATATTTAAAAGCATGAAATTAACTGATTTTTTTTTTTCTTTTCCCGAGTTTTAAATTGCTACGATGACTTATGACATCAATATGGGTTTTAAATAAGATGGGGTTACACTCCTCTGAAACGCACGCTATAACTAAAGAACTGGTGGTGGTGGTGGTTTGGGGGGGGGGGGTAGTTGTTTTATAAATATAAGCATTATTTCTGTATAAATTTTTTAATAAAATTCTTAAGTTGAATTACTGTTTATATTTATTGATAGATTATTTTCTTGATTTTAAGAAATATATTGTATGAAAACTATTTCTTATTATACCACTGCGTTATCACATTATAAATATTGACGATAATAATAATAATAATTTGGAACCTTGCATTTTACATGAAAAGCTGTTGGGAAAAAAAATAAACAAATAAATAAAAACTGTCATCTATCTCACTTTCAGCCTATATGTATATTCTTAAAACTGAAAAAGAAAAAAAAAAAACTTTTTTTTTCCCATCCCGGTGAAGAGGGTGAAAAAGAAAAACTGCACTGTAATGGGTTTTTGCTCCATTAGCAATATCTAAAACAATTATCATAATCTAGAAAAATCTTGCGGGAAAAAAAAATAGAAGAAGAAGAAGAAGAAAAGGAAAAAAAAAAAAAGAAAAAAAGAAAAAAATCCATGTATAGATTAACAGATTATTAAATGTTCAGGTTAATAACGGACAGTAAATATGAAGAATTTGAATTAAATATATATTTTAAACGAAAAATTAATAGTATTAATAATAATAATCAAATGACTGTAAAATTGACGATGCTTCCAAATTATTATGCAATCAAATTTAAATTATATGTTAGAATTTTTTTATATTTTACTGAGGAATTGATTCAAATATAGGACGTAACTTTCAAAAGTGTTTGAAACTATTTCAATAATTATTTAGACTATTTCCTAATTACATGAAATTTATTAAATTACAGATATTGTTGCTAAATTTATCTGAATATCGAAGATTCTCGCAATAATAAACCTATTACAATATTTAATTTTGTACAATGATTTATGAAACTAGCACTAAAAGACATAATGTGGTGATGCTGATTTTATTTATAAATCAAATGAAACACTGATATAAATCCATGTGACTCATTCCGTTTTACCTCCAAAGCAACTCTACAAGGGTCTTTGAAGTTAATATCGGCCGGCCTTGTTTCTGACACACTCCACTACACGTTCACGTATTTAACCTTACGACAACGAAATTTGTTCGAACCTCAGTCGCCGCCTTCCAACTCCGCTTCACCTCCCCTCAAGGCGAGAAAAATACGGATAAGGAGGAAGAAAAAAACAAAAGCAACAAATAATAATGGCACTGGGAGATTTTTTCCCCCTTTTCTTTTAGGACGCCAGCTGCTGTTATGAATGAAGTCTAGAAGTTGTGGATGCGGAAGATCGAGATGCAAGAAGAATAGGAAGACGAAAAGAGAAAGTTTTCAAACTCAGTCACTCATCGATAGGACAGATTAGTAGCAAAAAATTGAAGGTTCTGCCCCACCCTCGAAGTGATTCTTTCTTAAGAGTATATGTATATTCATCGAGGGAACAGAAGAAGGGGAAGAGCATTCGGTCTGCGAAATTTTTTGGAATTCACACTCCGATAAATGCGCACGCTGTTGTTATAAAGGAAGGAATATAGGATATTTGACTGAAAACCAATTTATGCCATCCAAATTGTTTTTGAATCAGAATCATTTGGAGTATGAACGAAACAAACAAAGAAAAATATATATGGAAAAAAGAGAAAACGGTTTTCGATTGTTTCATCGGTAGATATTGAAAGAAAGGTATTAAAAATATCCGTTAATCTAAACAGAGAGAGAAAAAGAAAAGTTTCTTTGAAATAATCCACCTGAAAAGATTTGCAATACAAACTATTTTACCATCATGGAAAAAACGGCCAAGGACGTTATTTATTTTTCTTTAATATTTTCTTATTATGTGTTTCTCTTTTCTATGAAATAAGTTAAATCTGAAATGAAATATTTAGAATCCTATATTTTCAGAAGATAGAATAACAGAGGATAGAATACTATGTCGTCTGAATTAGAAAATAATAATAAGTACGACATAAATAAGTCCCCCCCTCCTCCCCTCCCCAAGTCTTTCAGAATAAATACATTGCAAAAGCGATTCAATTTCTTTCATTTTTAAACATTTAGTTCTTTGCTGCAATAATTACTTTTTGTGCGCCTACATCTTCGTTAAAAAAAATTTTGACTTCAAAAATTTCTCATGAGTAAATTGATCACGCCTCATATTACAATTTCAATTATTACTATTATTTTTTTGTTTAAAAGATCACATCACGCTATAAATAAGTTCAATTAAAATATCAGTCGGATAATTTTACATTATATTTCTCGAGTAGCATACACTGTTAAAAATTTCAACAGAAAACTTTGTGTAATCTATTAGCTTAAGTCTTACGTAAAATTACGAAGAAAAATAAACGGAGATATTAAAAAACTTATTTTATACATTCATTTTAATAACTAATGTTAATTTAATTAATTATTGGTAATAATATATTTCGGACTTGGAACGCTTTTTCTAAAGTAGAAACAGTCATTTTTAATTTTAATTCAAAAATTAAATAATAAAATTACGTAAAACTGCGGAATAAAGATTGAGAATCTTGATTCTTCACTTTTAACTAAGAATTACTGTAAATTTACAGAGACTCTGGATAAATATTTACATTAAATTTACAGAAATTTTTAACAGTGTACAGAAGTAGCTCACTACACGTATTTTAAATAATGAGAAATTTAAGAAGAAATTTGTACTTGTAAATAATCGAAGAAACAGTAAAGAGGAGTTGAAAGAAGAAGAAAAAAGAAAAGAGTCAATGGAGTTTCTGTACCCTATATCTATGTAAGATAGCTGCTGACTTTCATTTTATATACTTTTTTATCTGTTTTCCTATGTACACACTTAAACATGGAGTACAATACAAAATACGTAGAGATAAAAAAGTTCCTTGTTAAATTGTGAAATACATTGTAACTATCAATGGTCACATCCTTGAGTAATTCGCTTTTCTTTCAAACGTTCTTTCAGTTATGATAATAAAATAATGTTAATCAAATTAAATAATACCTTTTTTAAAAGACGTTTCTAATTAATGTTTTTATAAGACGCATTATTTTATTATTTTATTTCTTTTTTTATGAAAGACCAGAGCAAGATTGAAAATATTTAAGTTTAGCGTTAAAATTATTTTAACAAAAAAAAAAAAAAAAAAAAAAAAAAAAATGAAGGTTATGAAAAACTACTAGAAGGAAAAACCTAAATTTTTGAATTACCCGATAGAATGATTCTAGTTAGAAACAAAATTATGGAAGCCATGTAAATAAAAACGAAGCCAAACAAATTTACTATTATTGAGAATTATTTAATGATATCGTTTAAAGAAATCATTCTAAAAATAAATAACAAAAATTATCATTCATTACTTTTATAGCCAAATATCAAGTAAAAATTGGGAAAAATAAAAGATAAATATATTTTTTATACTAAATAGATGCTAATAGTTTCAACCTTGCAAGTAAATAAATGGTAATTCATTATTTTTGTGGAATATGAAATAACATTATGCGACAGAATTTTTTCCCTATTGTTTTTTTTTTTTTCACTAACACGGAAAAGTGAATTTAGCAGTCGAAAAAATAAATATGAAAGATGAGCTTCACGAAAAATAATTCAAAACAAAAACCGAACGTTATAAGGTGTTTAGCTTATCTTATCAGCAAAGCATATTCAATTAAATTAGCTGATCAGATAACATTCATGTTTTTGAGTGTTTTCCAAAAAACCACAAGCATTAATTAATAATAATGCATACATTTTTTATTAGAGATTCTCCAAAAAATAATATAACAATAATAATACATAAATACAATAATGTTAATGACATAATTGTTTGATGCTGATAGTTTGTAAGGGAAAAAAAAAAATGTATGAAAAACAAAAAACAAATTTGGCAGATAACACGCATCAGTTTGACAACAGGCATAAAACGATGATTTGAGACTTTTGTCATTACACAATTACGAAAAAATAATCGAGAAAAGTATGATTGATAGTAGAATTTTGGAGGGAGAAAAATAATACGTCAGAGGTCGATTTATGTTTTCATTTTCGGAGCCATATTTGTGAAAAATAAATACCCTTGTAAAATTTTTATGTATTTATGGGGAAAAAAAAGAATCGTGTAAAATATTGATTTTATCAGTCATTCCATATAATGTTTAATAATGAATTGAGGCGGCGCATCATAGTTAAATTAATTCTTTCTCTCTTCCTGTACAATCCAACACTGTTAAAAAAAAAAAAAAAAAAAAAAAAAAACTGTTAACAGTACAGGAAAATCTGGCAGCTGGGGTGCCAGTTTTTCTCCGTCAACTATACAGGACAAAACTGTACTTTTAACAAAAAACCTGTTTGATTTACAGGATTCCTGTGTAAAATATATGTTAGTGATACAATTTTACGGTTTTAAACTGTATGTTTGACGGAGAAATACTGGCACCCCAGCTGCCAGATTTTTCCTGTACTTTTAATAGTTTTTTTTTTTTTTTTTTTTTTTTTTTTGCAGTGAATGTGTGAGATTTTTGTTGTTTAGCATTGTAAAGATATCTCATACAAAAATGAAGTTTTTCAAAATCTACATTTTGAATTGCACTCTTTGAACATAATGATAAAATAAATAAAAATAATAAAAAAGCGCCACAGAACTGGCGTTTTAAAGTGATAAGTACGAAACTTTGAATAAACACCATAAAATGCAATTGTGCGTTTCCGCTTTGATTGCAGCACTCGTGTCTATTTTGTTCGCCTTAACGAAGGGTCGTGTGTTCTTTTTGACACGAAACAACTACTGTGAATTTATTGCGTTTTATGATGTTTATTCAAAGTTTTGTACATATCACTTTTTGAATATGTCGTCTTTTATCTTAGAGAGGTTTTTTTTTTTTAATAAACTTATAAAAAGATTTCTTTTCGAGATTTAAAATTTGAGCTTTGAATTTATTTTATTTTTTAAATTACTGACTAATATAAGAGACAACATGTTGAAATAGTGAAACTAATACAAAATAATAATAATACTAATTCGTAAAATTTTACTTTTGAATGAGATATCCTTATAGTATGAAGCAATTATATTCCCATAGGACTACATAAGGAAGAAGAAAGGGGAATCTGACTAATCAGACCTTAGAGTGTTTCATTGTACCAACTACACGACAACCATATGACATGATACTAAAAATATGAAACATTTTATAAAAGGATAATTTTTTATAAAACGAAGTTTTGTCAAAGAGCCATATTTATGCATTTAAAATTTTTGAAGGAGCCGTTTTTACTTTCTTTTACATACACAAGAAGAAAGTATTGGATTCGTGAAAATTTTCGACCCCAGTTTTCTATAGATTTACACGTGTTCGGATATTCTGAACACGGTTTCACCATTTTTAGAAAATGTTTGCCTTTTTGTCTATCAGTGTGTGTGTAGCAAACATTTTGTGGACTCTCATAAAATGGGCTTGTGTATATTACAAACCCATGAACAAAATTTAATCAAACTTGAGATTTAGTTGGACCTTGACCTAAACTGGTGCTGGTTACATTTGCTGAATCAATTGCTTAACAGTGGCGCTGTCCTCGCAATTTTTCATATTTTTTGTACGGCAGTATAGGACAAAATTTCGTATAAATGCACATAATGAGAATTATTTTAACTTTTTAATATTAAATTATATATAATTGTAATAGCAGGAGACTTGGCGTTGGAATATTAAAACAGGAATAAACTACTACGTCAGAAACGCCAAAGAAAAATTATTGAGGTGCATACAGCTGTTTCGGTAGCCTAAAGCGAAACAGCTGTATGCACCTCAATAATTTTTCTTTGGCGTTTCTGACGTAGTAGTTTATTCCTATATATAATTGTAATAATCAACCAGATTTTTTTTATATATAAGGGTATCTCCCCCCCCCCTTGAGGGGTAAGTGTCCCCCTGGGGTATGTAAATTTTCAATATGGGTATCTTTCAAAAGAACTCGTCAATATTTCTAAAACGAATGGTTGAACTATAAATCTGTGATAATTTAAAACAAAGTTATCGATTTTTCTTTTAATTTTTAACAAACAAACAAACAAAAAATAAAATAAAATAAAGCTTTTTCTCATATTTCGGCATAAAATTGACTTTATTTCGGCATTAAATAATTTGTATTGCGTAGATTTGTGTAGGTAAATATATAAGAAAGTCTTGTAGTAGTCACAACATATTAGTTTATGTAATGGCATTTTGTGCAGAGCAGGATGAAGGGCCTGAAATTTTTCATAGATCGCTCCCTGTACTACTTTACTCGATCATATTAAAGTTAACTCGTTATGCAATTAAATTTCTTATAAAACGATTTTCTGTTAACATCAAAGTAAAGTAATCTCGATAAAATTTATTCTGCACGTTACTTAATATTTATGTATAACATTTTACAGTCATTAATACTGATTTGTCTGGTTTCAGGAAGCAGTAGATTGAAGTAATCCGCATCCGCCATATCTATAACGATGTCCTTCAAATTTCTCAAGAAATGACCGAAGAAATATTTAAATCTATGCATGGCGACAATGAAGTGTAATCTCAAGAATAACAAATCCTCTATTATTATTATTTTAGTAATAAATTAAAATTTTCACGATGTTCTATCGAGCAATTATTTTAATACAAATAAGTAATTTGTCTTCTAATAGTTTTATTTTGTCGTAATTATGATAACTAGAAATTTGAAGGCTTAAAAATAATTAAATTTCTTATAAAGTTCATATTTGCTAACAATAAAGAAGCCGTTGAATACGAAGTCCATAATTCGGAATTAACGAATCCACATATATCATTAACTTGTTTTACTTAAACAAACAAACAAACAAACAAACAAAGTACAGGTTTAAATATAAAAAAGTACGTAAATTAAATTAGAAATGATTTACCAATTAATACAATATTAAAACATCATTTAAAATGATAATAATAATAATAATTTTATTTTGTCAGAAAATAGCCTTCAAAAATAAACACTTAAAAGAATGTAAAAGGTAGTAAAAAGAGAGAAAAACAAAAAATACTGGTAAAGTTAATGTAATAAATATTTTATTAAATTAAAAAAAAAAAAAAAATGATAAATTAAAAATCATTCCAATAGTTTGCAACCTATAAGAATGTTGAATATCAGTATTTTAACAAACTTTTCTTCGCCTGGTATATTTAAAGAATTTTAGTCTTCAAGTAAAGCAAAAATTTATCTGTGAAAACAATGGTATTCAGAACGCGTAAACGTTGGTAACTATGCATTTAAAACATTATTTTCCTTTCTTTGCATGAAAAAATAATAATAAATAAACTTAGAAATTCTAACTTCTAAACCTTCATTAAATTATCTATTTTAATTTATAATTGTTGCCAAAAAAATTAAACTTTAAATTTTACATCTACTTTTTAAGACAGCACGCGATCATGTTTTATATAAAAATTAAATCATTCAATTCATTTTTTTACTTATTTTTATTTCATATTGCTCGCGCACTTTTTATTTCCAAATTCAAAACTATTTAAAAAAAAAAAAAAAAAAAAAAACTTTTTCGATATCGCTTGTAACGATACTGATTATTATTAATTTTCTTTTCTTTTTCTAAAAAAAAAAAAATTATTTTGATGAAGTTTTGGCAAAAGTAGAATTTGGTTTAGGACGGAGGACTTTTTTTTTTTTTTTAATTATAACATCGCTTTCAAATTATTCAATTATATTTTCGATAAATTTTAAACTTCGATAAATGTCCAGCTATCGAAAAATGACACCGCAAAAATCCCAGATTGAGACTAATAGTCCTCAGTCCTAAAAAAAAAAAAAAAAAAAAAAAAATACAGACAATATTTAGATTCAAAAGAATAATACCTTAGATATAAAAACTTAGAAAATCCAAAAAAGATTCGGTAAAAGTTGTCGGAAATTTTCGAATAAAAATTATATATGTTTTTTTATGCACGGCATCTTTGATTATTATCATTATTACCAACATTCCGGCAGACGGATTTCAATATTATACAAATACATATTTGAATAATGCCCAACCCTCTTTTAAATAAGTTGAATGAATGCATTTTCGGATTTTAAAGTATGAGTAGGAGATGCGAAACGACGTTTGGCATCTTTTCAACGAAAATAGTGTCGCTTGTACAAATCGTATGGCAGTTGTAAAGATGAAGGAAGGAATAAGGGGGTCATAAAATTTAACGTTCTTCAAACAGATATTTGCAGCGCTACAAAAAAATTTGGGAGGTGGCACATTTTTCAAGAGAGATTGCTCTAGAAGTGTTATTACTCATAAAGTGACATGTGGAGATAGATAAAAAATGATCTTGCGATAAGTAATACTGCAAAATAATCTTATTCGGGGCTCAAATATTTGTTAATATTTATATCACAAGATAACGTTTTTTAATATATTTCCCTCACAGGGTGACGTCGTGACGACAGACATACTTTGAAAGGTTAAAAAGAATTACGGAAAAAGAAAAATAAAATAAAATAAATAAATAAATAATTGAAATAAGGAATGACGATATTTAGGGATAAAATTTAATTATCCTATATATAAAAACTTTATTTATTTATTTATTTATTTATTTTTTTATTTATTTATTTATTTTTTTTTTTTTAGTTTTATAAGATCATATATAAAACTCAATGCGTTATTTAAACTTTTGTATACATGTCACAAGAGTAATTATCAAAAGTTCTGATTTTACCATAAACGGCTTGTTTATTGTATGAATATACCCTCACATAAACATATAAGGTAATACGAAAGTAGCAGTGAATTCTTCGGAGATTACAAAAGTCGTACTGCAATGCATGTTTTTCTCATACATGAGGTACATATTACTATTTTTGTGAAGCATACGGTAAAAACAACTTTTTTAAAAATTCAATTATGTCAATGACATAATAATATAAAACAAAAAGCAAGGGAATTCAAATGGAGAAGCATTAATCATACGATTTGTGAAACAATGCATGCAACGAATTTGTTCTTCAATACTCAGAAATTTAATGTTTTTGAACATAGATTTCTTTCTTTCTTTTTTTTTTTTTTTTTTTTTTTTTTTTTCTATTTGATAAGAATAAGTGGGGGTGATCTTTCTAAACTACACTGATGATATCCAATTAAAGCAAAAATTTTATAAAGATTTTTTTTTTTTTTCCTCAACTTAAAGTGAAAATAAAATTGCATCAAATGCAAGTTATTAAATGTTAAACGGATCAATGAAAAGAGAAAAAAAAAAAAAAAAAAAAAAAAAGGTGAAGTGGAGATGAAATAAAAGAAAAGAAATATAAGTTAATAATAAAATTATTTTTTGAATGGTAAAGAAAATACTAAGAAAGAAAAAATAGAACACGAACACATTCATAATCTATCCCAAAAATAAATCACTTTCTCTTTCTAAGTACAATTAGAAGAAAAATCCCAACAATTTTTAGCCTGGGAGAAACTAACCGTTCTTCCGACTTCAGTTTATCTTCGTCTCTTTACATGGAGAAGGATTTGGCGTTCAATACCCATCTCTTACATCACCGCCTGCCGTACCTGGTATCTTTTAACCCGTTACAATAAGTGGAAATCTGATAGCCCAGACCACACGAAAAGAGGAAAAAAAATAATAATCACAAAATATCACCGCCCTTCAAAAAACAATTTATTCTACTCCGAAGATAACTTTTAACAGAAACCAGTTTTCTCCTCCAAAGGAAAGAAAAGAGGGGTGGGAGTAGACGATCATACTTTCATTTCTAAACATAAATTGGTAAAAAACATAAAAAGCCCGCCCGAACAAAATACCACCAACAAAATGTCCCCTGAAAAAAATGAAAATAAATAAATAAATAAAATGAAAGCTATCACCCTTGTATTATACTTAAGACACAAAAAAGGGACCCCGCCCGTAACAAAAAGATGTAAAGAATACATAAATGAAACAAAAACCGAAAAAAAATAAGGCGTAAATAAGTAAACAAACACGGGCTAGAACATGACGGGCGATTTGCTGGCGAACAGCCAATCGCTTTCTTCAGAATCTCCCGTTGTCCTGCAGCTGTTTTGTGACGCCTCACAGAGCAAGATTTGGCTTGGAGATTTTCTTCTCCCCTTATATTGTCTTAGCTGCAACTGTAACGCTATTCAGGCGTCATTGGCTAGGTCCGGGACTTCTCCCTAAAATCAAGTCGCGCAGAAAGTTGAAGGGAAAAAAAAAAATTAGGTTATTTGTCGGATAACAACAAAAGTTAACGTGAAATGTATGCAAGCGTTATAATGTTCCGTACTTTCTTTGTAAAACAGCTTCCTCATATTACTGGTAAGGTACGTGGGTAGATTTATATACAGGTTTATGTATGTAGAGGGAAAAATCGTGGATGGTTCCCCCATAAAAATGTGGCATACGCATAGAAAAGTAAATGTTTTATTTTGAAACTTTTTTTTTTTTTTTTTTTTAATGCTAATACCTTTTTCTTTTGCGATATTAAATACGATAAACTGATAGAACATAAGATTTGATTCTTCTCGGAAGTGAAATTCTCGTAACAAAAGAAAACCAATAGGATGTAGAGAAAAACTTAGAGGTTAAAAAATAAAATCGAGAGGAATAAAAATATATTTTGCAGAAAATTATTAAAAATATAAAACAATGAATTTTTATGGGAAAATTTTGTTTGTCGGGTATTCTATGGGACCTATCTTTTTTAAGAAAAAAGTAATATATGTGATTTTTTGTTTATTACTTTTCTATTATATTCCTTATTTTACCAAAGCAATTAGAATAGAAAAAGATATAAGATGTGTAGGATTTAAAGTCTATTATCTACGAAAAGGATGTAGGTCTTCCGCCTTCGTGGGATGCAAACTTTGGGGATGTTTCTAATGGCCGTATCACACGAGAGATTTCGCTCAACTTTTTATTAAACACAACATACTCAACTTTTCCGAAAGACGGTCGGACAAGTTGATTATCCGCTGACCTTGAATTTCCCCCGTACGCTGCTGTGTTGTGTTTAGTAAAATGTTGCCTGAAAATCTCTCGTGTGGCCTATATTTCCGCGGATTTCAGAGAAAACCACGCGAAACTCCGAACGGCCAGACCGCTGAAGCGCAACCTGGTTTTGAATTTCGCACCTCCCGTCTACTAGCCTATCAGAACAGAACTCCTCGAAAGATATAATAAGACGAATATATTACAATTTTAGTTGTAATTTTTAGCAATCATATGCTTAAATTTTAAGACTAAAAATTAGTTAAGATTTTTTTTTTTTTTTGTGACAACAAATAAAGTTTAAAAATGAAAAAAAAAAAAAAAAAAATGAAAAAGTAAAAATCAATTTAAAAAAAGAGAGAGAGAGAGAGAGAATAAGTAGACGATGACTTGTGAGACAAAATAAATAAAAATAAGATAAATATAACTTTAAATGTGAAAATATATATTGTGAGAGGGTATGATAGTTTAAAACATACTGTTATCGAAATTTAAAAATGTTTGCTTCCATTTTAAGTTTAATATCTTCGAAAAGGATATTTTTAATTGATTAAGCAAATAATAATAAGTGATGTGATGTGAAATATCACATATTCGCTCTTAAAATTTAATTTCCTAAATTAAATTATTCTTTTCCCCTTTATGAAAATATAGTTCTAAAAAGTATCTATTCGTCAGAATAAAATCACATATTTTCTCTTAAAATTTAATATCTTAAATTAACTTAAGAAATTAAATTTTAAGAAAATTCTCTCTTAAAATTTAATTTCTTAAGTTAAATTATTCTTTTTCACTTTATGAAAATATAATTATAAAAAGTATTTATTCATCAGAATAAATACTTTCTATAAAGAGAAAAGGAATAATTTAACTTAAACGATTAAATTTTAAGAGAGAATATATGATTTTTCATATCCGAGCTATATTTTTATAAAGGGAAAAATGAATAATTTAAGAAATTTTGTGAGAGAATATGTAATTTCCCATATCACAAGACGAAATGATTTTTAATGTTTAAATTATTTCTTTTTTTTTTTTTTAATAAAAACGTTTTTGTATACTATTTTACCGAAAATTAAGCTATCAGAAAACAATTTTGTAATTATATTTAATGAAGCTACTTATTAAAAATACAGTAAAACCTCTCTAAGTTGGACGCCTACGGTTCCAAGAAAAAGTGTCCAACTTAGAGAGGTGTCCAACTTATAGGGGTTAGACATAATGTTAATGGATACATTCCGTTCCGAGAAAAAGCGTCCAACTTAGAGGGGTGTCCAACTTGAGAGGTTTCACTGTATAACAAATAAGTCAAAAATTAAAGATATTGAAAATATTTTTATACGAATTCACATTTTAAAAAACAGACACTAAAAGTGTTTGTGAAGAGGGAAAATGATGGGGAGGGATGTGGGATGGTTTCTAATTAAAAAATTTATCATTTAAATAATTTAATACATTTCTGAAGATATGAAGCAATATTTATGCGTGTATTAAAAAATAGAAATAACAAATGATTAATTGAAGTTATTTTCTTTATTCTTAAAAATATTTATGGAACAACTGTTGCATTCTGTTGTAGTTTGTAAAAGAGTCAAAGGCATTATACAATGCATTAATTACAAAAACAACATAAACGTGCAATAAATATTTTTTTAGCTAAATAATTTCTTAAATGTAGGATAGCCATAGCAAAATGCATTAACGCTTTTTTTTTTTTTTTAATCACAATCATTTTAATTACAAAACCAATAATTTAAAATGCAAAATAAAGAGAATCTAAAGCAATTTGCCAATTTAAAAAAATATTTTGAGCTCATTGCGTTTCTTTTCCATTTATGAAAAAGCTTAGATTGAATTAGAAATTCCATGCTGTTCGGATATGCTTTAATAAAATCCCATCTACAAAATTTCTTTGCATTATCCTTAAATGAATAACATTTTTTCGATGACTTTAATTTTCTTCAAGTCGAACATAACCATGTAAAAGAATATGCAATGAGCAGGAAAAGAAAAAAAAAAAAGTCGCATGCATTCTTTTAAGACAAACACGCGTAACGCCTTCCAAGTATGACATATACAACACATCACTCATTAGTGAACGCATTAAACACTAAACACATTTTTTTTCCCCTTTGAAGACGCTCATCGAAGAACAAAGCTTCCGACACAATGCATGCTCTATACAAGACCAACAAGAAGGCGTCGAACCAAACCTACGTAGAAAAAAACTCTCTCATTTTAATTTTAACAGAAAAGGACAGTCACGTAGGAAACTAAAATCTATTTGTTTCTTTTCCCAAAACGAAATTTGTGTTGCCATATATTTACTGACAGGAGGCAAGAAAAACGAGCCACAAACCGAATGACATATAAGATAAATTACAGTCCCCTAAAATTTAGCCTTTGTTATTGGTATTTACATTACGCGCAGAGGGGGGACGCTTACTCACATTTTAATTATTTCCTAATCAGGTTAAATTTTTCTCCCTTTTTTTCCCGCGGCCTGTAACTTAATTATCACTGGGCTCACATTTCGCACGTTTCAACTACCGCCATCTATCGGCGAGCTTGTGAAGATAATCGAGTTAAAATGCATGTCGCAGAAAAGAGAAAAGTATCTGCCGTGAGAACGACGGATCACCTCGGCGGGGAGTTAAGCCGCGACACACCGCCAGGGGTACGGCACAGGGACAATCAAGTTACGGACAATTAATAGTGAGGGAGAGCAAGAACACATTTACGGTGAAAGGCTTTTTATTAAATTACGATACTGGGGAGAACCCAGTAGTATTAGAAACAACGGAGAAACTTTTCAACTCTTTCACCCTCTCCCCACAGCAGGTATTTTATCCCTCTGTTTTCATAAATCACAACCTTAAGGGGGTAGGGAGCTGATGCTGATCACGTGATTGCAGGGGACAAGAAGGTTCGAAGGGAATCTAATGCGTTTTCTGAGCAGGGGGTCATTGTCTATGTTTTAATTTTCTCCACGTCTCGTCCGCGATACAGGAAGAAAACTATCAACAAGGTTTATGCAAAATGAAAAAAAGGGGAAAAAATAATTACATTATTTTCAGCAGGTACTTTTTTCCTCTTATCATCAAACTGTAATTAAATGAAAAAAACTTTTCAAAGTTGGGCGAGTAACTTTGTTTTGAGATTAAAATAATTTGATTTTGAACTTCTCTTCTTGAATTACATATTACAAATACATATATCTTGTACAAAATAGATGCTAAGAAAAATCTTAGACAAAAACTAAGTAATGGCGAATAAAATAATTATTCAGTCTTATTTTCTAGTTATTATTTATTTATTTTCCAAAGTTTTTTTTTTTTTTTTTTTTTTTTAAGGATATTTTTATTACTAGAAAAAAAAAATCCTTCAAATTTGTTATATTAAAATAATTCTATCTATTTGTTGAAATATATGCTTGCATGAAAAAAGTAATAAACAAATGGAATCAATACATCATTTTAAATAATATTATTAGATTTGCAAAAACAATGCTTTATTAACAAGAAGGTTATTCACGATCTAAAATAACAAACGAAAAACGAAAAGTTTATTTCTGTTTCTGCTCTTTTTATAAAAATTACATGTAAAAAAAAAAAAAAAAAAAAGGGCTATGCATTTTTTTTTTTTTTTTTTTTTTTTTTTTTTTTTTTTGCATTAAAATTTAAATGAGTATCGTTTGTTTTTCAAATAAAATTTAGTTATATATTATTCTACAGTAAATATTTCTTTAGTTATTCATTACCACACATTCACTTTACAATAACAGAAATAATTATGTTAAAAAGTGTTTTAAATAGTTTAAAGCAGGTCTCGCAACTTATGACTCAAGAGAAATCGAGCAGTCTACTTCATATATCTTCAAGTGACTTACGTAAGATAAAAAAAAAAAGGTATAATTTAATTTTATATATTGTATTTCTCCTTCATATTCCTAAAACCACACCTGAAACCCCAAAATAGCATTTTGCGACCTGAAGGTTATAGGTTACCCAAGTCTGGTCTAAAGTATAAGCCGTAAGAGAAATTTTAGTGAAAAAAAAAAAAAAAAAAAAAGAATATTTATTCTATATTTATTGCATAACTCATAAAGAATTTAGTAGTATATTTACCGATATTTATTAATTTTCATTGATATATTTTTAAGACCATTTCATGTAACAATTAGGCACATTTCTTACCAAAATTTTTCCGGAGCTTTTTTTTTTTTTTTTTTTTTTTACTGCGTGTAAGTGGTTTTCAGAAAATGTACATCATGGAATATCATAATGATTTATACATCATCAGAAATAAAAGTCTGGAATAATAAACAAATAGTGTTAAATAACAAAAATAAGAAAATAAAATAAGAAAGAATGCCAGAAAACACCATATTTAAAAAAAAAAAAAAAAAAAAAACGCGTAGTAATTGTTTATGGTCGAAATAATAGCATGGCCCTTATCTTCTTGTATAATACCATCATGGGGTTCGGTTGCTGACTATGATATTTGTTCAAAGTCTCAATGCAGAATTTAGTGCTACATTTGTTTTTCTTATTTTCGCACATTCATAATAATATTTTTTTGGAAACGAGAACCTATTTTTTGGTTGGAAATTTTCTAAATAAGAAAAAATAATTAAAAAAAAAAAAATAATTAAAAAAAAAAAAAAAAAAAAAAAAAAAAAAAAAGGAGTAATTTGCATAAAAAAAAAAATGTGTACCATAGAGTAATATGGGGTTAGGGTGATGGCCACGTTAAATGTATAAATTAAGATGATTTTCGACAGCAAAGTTTTGCTGGTTCTTTGCAGTTAGTTAAGATTCACTGAGTGTGTAAAGTTATTTGTAAAGAACACACTTTTATTTAAAAAAAAAAAAAAAAAAAAGCGCATATGATGTAGATTTTGAAATTTTTTATCATTGAAATATAGATGTTAAAGTTAATAACACTGATTTTTTTATTGGAAATGCATGGAATAAAACTTGATTAAAAAAGAAAAAAAAAAAAGAAAAAAAAAAAAAAAAAAAAGAAACGAAGAAAGAAAAGAAAAGAAAAGGAAAGAAAGAAAATGAAACATACCGACTCAAGTTCTCAATGAGTATACTTATTTAAATTTTCTAATAATGATAAATGAAAGATAAATTTATATTTCTTGTTTAAAAAAAAGATTATTTATTTATGCAAGCAATGATATAACAGAAGGTTTTCTATACCTTTGAACAATTATAAGCAAAAGTCGAATGTTAGCTTTATTGATTAATAAAATTCATTTAAAAAGAAACAGCCACTGTTAAATACGAAAACAGAAAGAGAAGGGAGGAAAAGAGAAAGAGAAAGAAAAGAAAATTGAAAAGGGAAATATTCTAATTATATTTTTGCTTTTCATTAATCGAATATTGACCACACTATAATATAACAAAATATTTCATGATTGTATTTTTTATCCACAATTAAAATTTTGTGGCAAACTATTTTTTTTTTCTTTTTTATTCAACAGAATAATTTACTTATCTCTAATTATACATACATCGACTTGTACATTCTTTTGAAATAACAATTGGCTCTCAGAAAAAGACAAGATACAAATTACTGTTATATAGTGTGCATTCTTTATATCCAAATTTGCTGCTTATTCAAGCAACAATGGTCAAACAACAAACTTACAATGCAGAATAAAACATACATTAGCTAATACTCACTACGACACCTCTCATACTCAAAGCTCGAATCCTATTGGCTCAGACACTTTCCCGCGTCGAAAGACAAAAGATATCAAAGCTTCTTTAAAATTACAACTCACAATGGAAACGTAATATTTGAAAAGTGTAAGTGTGAAAACAGCGTGGGACAAATGCCAAAATCTCTGAGACAAAGGCCGGCTTTATTACAGAAATGTTTATTTAAACCTTTTGTACATTGTTACCACACTGTGAAGGCCGTTTCGCCTTCTTTTGTTGTATGTAAAAAAAGGGTTATAAAAGAAAACCTGACAAAAATGGATGGTGTCATTAAGTTCTTCAAATGATTATATCATCACAAATATTTTTAATAGTGAGATGATTGAATAGTACAATGAATGTTTGCAAATTGAATTTTCAATTAATGTAAAATTGTGTCTGTGTGAGAAATAACATCCTTGTCTATCAGGAATTTTTTATAAATTTCTGATCATGTATAAAAAAAAAAAAAAAAAAAAAAAAAAAAATCACAGAACTTTCTTTATAAACCAAGTTAGAAAATGGCTATAATAATTAAAATGCAAAAGTTTCTTGCATACTGGAAATCTTCATAATTCATTAAAGAAAGGAAAACAAAAAAAATCATCAAGAGTATTTTTATTATGTGATGTCATGATGTCACTAACATCGAACATAACCCTATGTTATCTAATCCATTTAAAACATCAGCCTTTGTGGTTAAACTTAAGAGTTCAATTTTCGTTAATGAAACATAACAAGAGAGAGAGAGAGAGAGAGAAAATGAAAAGTTTGAATTCAGTTAAAACAGTTATTAGAAACCTTTATTAACTTTTCATCCTTTAACAAAATTTTTGAGAATTCCATTCGTCACTCTTCAAACTTTCAACTGTCATTTAGTACATTTGCATAAAAAACAATGAGCAATATTCTATGCATAATCTCAATAGATTTAAAATAAAAATACATATAATTAAAAAAAAAAAATTAATGAATAAATAATAATAATAATAAAAAGACCTAATGATGTAGTTATGAATAAAATAAAAGTAGTCCACTAAAGCAGAGGTAGAAATGTTTAAGCAGCAGAAGATTTGAATTTCTACTTTGATTAAATTCGATATTTCAAAATAAAAGCCGTTCGTTTAAGTTTTATAATCAAACTACACGAATTAACAATAGGGTGGTGATTCTTCAAAAACTTAACAATGTCCTGTTCAAGCAAAATATCACACGATTGGTTTGACTTTTTTTTTTTTTTTCTTAAAATTTTAAGACGCAACTTTTCCTATGTATTCCCACGCATTAACCCTTTGCGGCGCAAGACAATTTGAAACATTTAAATTATACTGCCACCGGAATTCATGAACTAAATTAAACTAAAAGAAATTTTTAATTTTAAGGTTTAAAAAACCGGCCTTTTCTGATATGTTATAAACGTGAATTTTTGCTAAAATATTTCCGGGATGAATTTTTGCAGCTGGACCTTAAATTTTGCGTCCTCGTGGCGAGGACACCACGCGTTAAGGGGTTAAAAAAAAAAAAAAAAAGAAAAAAAAATTACTTTTTACTATTTTCTATAAAATATTTGAAATGATTGAAAAGTCATTCTTACCGGAGTGTCCAAATCTTTTTCTCAAACTTTTTTGACTTTCTTAAAAAATTCCCATCAACGTTTTACAAATTAAATAAACAACAGTAAACTACATATAACTTAAGGCTTCAGTCAGATAGCTCCCTTTCTCCCTTCCCATGTTATCCAATGGGATTTTCGTTGCTTCGTTTAATAAAAATATATCATTCAAAAATAAAGTTTTTCAAATTCTGTTTTTTGAATATTACTCTTTGAATAGGTCGCCTTTTAGCTTAGTGAGCAATTTTTCGAAAAAATTAATTTAAATATTTTATTTCAATAAGTAAGGACCTCTAAGTAAAATATTTAAATTTATTTTTTCGAAAAATTGCTCACTAAGCTAAAAGACGACCTGTTCAAAGAGTAATATTCAAAAAACAGAATTCGAAAAAGTTCATTTTTGAATGAGATATTTTTATAAAACGATGCGACAAAAATCCCATTGGATAACATGGGAAGGGGGAAAGGGAGCTATCTGACTGATGCACAGCCTTAAGGGTGTAAATTTATATTTTTTAGACCATTTTAATCATCTAACTCATCAATGCATATTATTTTATAAGTTTATCTTCGTGTCACACTTCTATCCTAGGGGAATTTTTCAATAATTTTAAAGAAAGAGGGACTTTTTAGTTTGATGCATAAAATATTATTTAATTCCAAAATTTTGTTGGATTCATAAAATGCTTGGAAGATCTGATCCATCTGGTGTTGCTATCATAGTTTTAAACTTTGTATGTAACAGATTTCGCTGTCATTCTTTTGTACAAAATTTCTATTACAGTGAAGCATCCATAATCCGGCAGCACCCATAAACCGACACCAATGACTTTTCCTGTTTTTTTTTTTTTTTTTTTTTTTTTTTAACATCTCCCTGTAAATTGTAGTAGTACTCAACCTGTTATTCGCAGCATGCTTGTCAACTTTTATAGATCATTAGTAAGGTTTACTGATTTTCATTTAATTTTATTAATTTACAGACTAGCATGAATTTTTTAAAGATTCATCAGGATGATTGCAAAAATTCCAAAAAGGAACAACGAAATTTTTGTCTCGCAATGGTGTATCAAAAAGTTATTAATAAAAGAGATTGTTCCTATTTCTGATACTAAAAGTCAAAATAAACACGACCACCCGAAATCTTGGTCAACAGTTTTTAGAAGGACTTGAAAAATATGATTTTATCAGCGATAACCAACTCATAAACGTGCATATGTTAATCAGTCACCGGCAAATTGAAAACAAAAAAGAATGATACAAACGAAATTGACTGACATATTTAATAGTATGTAGCATTATCAGATTCCTGATCTTATTTGTTATTAAGCCAGTTTTAAGATCATTTATTATTATTATTATTATTATTATTTGTACAAAAATAAACGATCTGTATTATTGTTTTAAAATAGTTATTTTAAAATTTTTAATTTATTTCAAACGTTATTTTAATTATTTTCTTTTTTGACAAGGCTTTGCATATATTTTTTAAAACTAATTAAATATAGAAATATATATTTAGATGCTGTGACTGATGTATGATTTCGATATACATTTTCGAACACCTGTAATCCGGAAAAATCCATAATCCGGCAATGTCTAAGTTCCCGCCAATGCCGGATTATCGATGCCTCACTGTATATCTAAAACAGTTTTTCAAAATAATATAACAATAATAAAAGTTATTATATGTAATTAAGTAATTATAATAACAGATAAAGTTTCTGAAACCTAAATTTCGCTTTAGGCCAGAGTAGCTGGCCTCCTATAAGAAAGATATCACACTCCTGATAAGCAAAAATATTACACTCTCTTAGTGTTTTTTTTAGCATTGATATATGTACTTAGCATAGTTAAAGTGAATTTCCTTTACTTTTCAATGTTAAGTTCCTTATAAAGAGTACGCATAAGAATTTTTTAAAGAACTTTTGTTTTTTAAAGAATTCATAATCTTAAAATGTTAAGTTTCTGTAGAAGTGTTCATTAATTAATGTGCCTGGAAAATAGTAAACCATCATTTAGTTTACAGAATAAAGTGGATCATAAGGAGGAAAAAAAAAAAAAAAAGCTAAAGCAATATACGAATTTTATCTCAACTGATTCAGAAAATTTTTTAGAAAAGGAAAATATTATCTCATTTTATTGACATTTTATGTTTTGAGATAAAGAAAAAGAAAAAAAAAAAAAAAAAGAACTTGCATCTTTTAAGTTTCGGTACTTGTCTTAGACTATTGGATCAAGAATTTCTGCTCATAAAGTTCTGACACTAGCAGACAATAAACTTTAAATCCATTTTTTCCCCCTTAGTACTCAAATAAATATAAATATGTTTTTAATAATAATTTAATTACACAGTATTAAAAAAAATATCCAAAATATGCACTGAAAACAATAATCCCTCTAGAAAATACCTTTTTAAAACCAGACACGATTAATAAAGGCCAAATGAAAGATTAACAACCTGCAGCATGGAATAATATTTTCAAAATAACCTGGTGGAGGGAAAAAAAAATTGAAAACAAGTTTAGAAAGAAAATTTAACGATAATACTGTTGTGAAATGGCGGCATCCACATCAACGCAATTACAGGGAACTTCCTGGCTTTACGGGCAACTTATAATCCAGTTGCCTTCTGTTAATCCTCGTGTCAAAAACAGAGTTTCCTAAATGGAAACTTTGTTGCAATACTTTGAAGGGCTTGCTATTATTAGGTGGAAAGTAAATATTTGCCTTTGTGAAGAAGAGGAAAAAGTGCAAGAGTTAAAAATGATTATAACAGTTAAGAAGATACTCTGTTGCGTTTTTAGTGTTATCCAGCACCAAATTAAAAGGTTAAAACTACAAGCTACCAACTATACTGATGAAAAATAAATAAATAAATAAATAACTTAGAGACAAAATAAATAACTCAGAGAAAAGAATTAATTCACTTTATTGAGAGATAGTAACGCTATTTTGGTTAAGGGTTTTCTTTCTTTTTTTTTTTTTTTTTTTATCTCATTTTTATTTGCAATGCTGTTCCACTCTTAATCATATTAAAGTTTGAAATCAAATAAAGATTAAAGAAAAATAGAAAGATTTATATACATAATAAAATTAAACAAATACTTAAAATATACTTCATGGTTTAATTGTTTTTATTTTCGTACGAGATTCCATTCTTATGAAAATAACTTCTTCATAAAATGAGTCCCCATTAGCACTAGTTGCTGAGATATTCTGCTTTTCGAAGTGCCTGGTTCGATCCCAGGTCGCGCTTGTTCGACATGCCGTTTGGAGATTTTTGTGGGATTCTCCGAAATTCGCGTAAATATCGGCTAGAACCTCTTAAAAAGACTCTCAGGTGGGGCATACTATGGGGGTAATTACCCAGACATGGGATTTACAGTCAATCGGCCTTAACCCCTTCACCATCTTCCTAAAATGACAATGATATGTTCAATAAGTTAGGAAAGTAACAAAAGGAAAAGTAATTTTTGCAGTATCATTTAAAAGATAAAATATTCATTGAATTCCTTTTCATATTTTCTTCATATTTTTAGCTCCTCCTCCAAAACATTACTAAAATTCTTTCCCAAATACTTTTATTTCGTCACCAATTTGGCATTTTAAACCAATATAAATATACAGAGAGATACATCAGGAAGTTGTCTCAATTAAATTTATTCATTTATTTATTTTTATACTCTTTTATTTTATAATAAATTTCTTTAAAGACAAAATTTATCATGCTTAAACCAGAAAAAAAAGTAAATAAAATAAAATACTATTAATACACACACACGCATATTAATTTTGTTGTCTTGTTTAATTTTATTTAATCACTAGCTGACCCGTCCGGCTTCGCACTGATGAACAAATTTTAGTTAAAGATGGATTGATATGTAAAAAATCAAGAAATATATCAGTTTATATGTTATAGTCAGGCAATATTATTAACTGGAAAGTCAAAATATAATTTTACAATTATTTTTTTAATTAGTTGTTAAATGTTGGCAATTTTTACTTAATGCTATTTATTTATTTATTTATTTATTTCATAAAAAGAAACATTTCTTTACTCATGAATAAAAAATATTGAAAAATAAACCTATGACATGAAAATGTTTTTGATAAAATTGACGTCATAATAGCTTTAATTATTATTTATTTTTTCATTTCGCAAATATATTTAATTTTTTCCATAATTGATTATTATTTTAATAATGTATATTAAAGGAGAAATCAATAATATGAAACAATATTCGTACAATATATACTATTACAGAATCTGGTGTGAAACAACCACACGACTTCCATTACCCACTATTACACGTAATATATACAATTTTTTGGAGATATTACTTGCATTTTTTGATATTTTCGAGTAAGAGAAACTTGATACACGTATAAAGACACATACAACAGAGTTTGCATAGCGAGTTAAAAAATAAGGGGAAAAAAATAGATAGTTATTTTTTTAAACACGAATTTCCGAGATCTAAAACTGAGCTACCTAATCAGGATGACCGTTAATATTCCTGTAATAAGCACGTAATACTTGAGAAAGGTTATCTAAATTGGATTAAAGAAAAAATTTTCAAGAATACGTTAGAGCTGTTTTTGAGATACCAACTTTTACCAAAACTTAACATACTCAATTATTGACCTAAAAACAATAATTACATACAAACGGATATTTAATAGGAAGTTAACATGGCGAGTTTGAAAAAAATCCGTACAGGCGTTTTTAAAGGAACGCACTTGCGAAGTCTGAAATTGAGCTGTTTATAGAGGACGCCTATCAATTTTCCTGAACTAAGCAACTTTTCAATCGCAAGGGCATCTAATATATTATTTATATAGCAACTTTGAAGAAAATCATTAGAGGTGTTTTTGAATATGGGCTTAGGGTACCATTTCTGGTTTTCGATGACCCAATTCCGGTTTTTCAATTTTCACGAAAATTTGGAAAATTTATCTGTACACCAGACCTGAATCACTTGTGAAGTTTAGTAGTTCTATTTTTATTAGTTTGGGAGATATGACAGCCAGAAGATTACACACACACGTGCACATATACACACACACTGACCAATTGCCAAAACCTATACAATACTTCCACTACCTACGGTAGTAGGGTAATTGAAGTAAACACATACATCTCGTATTTACTACGATAATATACAGATTTTCGTATTACGTTTTCGATCGCCAAATACAAAAATCGCCAATGACGATAGATATCAAATCTATGCTTTGTTTTCAATTAAAATATTGAAAATTTTAATTAAAAATTTATTTTACCAAAATTTATTATAGCTTCTAGCACTTAGAGAGAGACAGTGTAACTTTTGATTATTGAAAGAAAAAAAAAAAAAAAAAAAAGCAATCGGCTTTTAGTTCTAGCGATCGTTCTCTACATATGCATATAAACCTTTCTTTTTTTATATATTAGTATAGCTATAGAGCATAGGTATATTAAATAGGTTTCCAGTCAACATAATGTAACTCAAATAATTAAATGCTATTTACATTTCAGTAATGGCTGTATGCGCTATGTATATTGAGCTACTTGCCATAACTGTTAGTTGCTAAAAATAGTCGCCAAATAAATTTAAACATCTCAATACGCAAGCGAAGTATGACATCACTGACCGCCCGTGGATGCAAGAAAAAGATTTTCCATGTTAATCGCTCATTGGATTTTTTTTTTTTTAATTAAAATTCTAGAAGAATTATTTCCCGATTTTAATCCTCATATTTGGGTATAGATATGTATTAGTTATTGTATGCATGCGTTAGATTGAGTTATTTTGCTGTCAAATTGACAAAATTTTAATTTTAAATTTCAAAACTGTCACCCTTGGCGTTTTTTGTATTTGGCGATCAAAAACGTAATACGAAAATATACATGCCAGATTTATATTTTCGTAATATGTATTGTACGAAATATTGTGTCATATTATACGTTACACTCTTAATGTAAGTTTTTAAAATAACCATGATTTTTGAAAGGAATTAAATTATATTCGCCAGATAATTTGGCGATATTTTTTTTTTTCTGCCAAGGATGACGGATATCAAATCTATTCCGCTGCAACATATTAGTATATTATATCAGATACTTTATTTAGACATTTGAAAACAAATTTGACTTCAAATTATGATAGAATATTTATCCTTTCCCTTTTAATTAGTTTATTAGTTGGATGTTTATTGTGTAAATATCATCCTTTGAAATGAAATGTTTATGTTTTCAATCGAATATGGAAATTTGCCATTTTTTTTTCTAGAGTTTTGAAATTTAAAATTCCAATTTTATCAATTTTACAACAAAAACAATTTAATCTAACGGATGCACATGATAACTAATACATATCTATATCCAAATATGGGGATTAAAATGGGGAAATAATTTTCCTCGATCTTTATTATTTTTTTACAAAAAATCCAGTTCACTTTTTATATTATAGGGCAGTTCCTTGTTTGTAAACAAACATCTCAACTTTTATGAGTGGTTGGCAAAAAGGCTTGGGATCTCTTGATTACTTTATTATTACCAACGGAAAATCAATGGTGGGCGGGGCGCGGGAAAGTCGAGCGCGCTTTTTTGCCAACCACCAGACGTCACGAGGAAATGCTCTATTGTTCGCGTGAAAATATATTTTATTATATGTCTAAAAATAAATTAATTCGTAAATCTTTTTGGCAACAATTATAAATTAAAATAAATAATATTATAAAATAGAATTTCTTATTTTATTTTATTTTATTTATTTATTTATTTTTAAATTCCAATTTCGTTTACACACATCAGTTTAAACCACGGAGTAATAAAGACTCCGTGGTTTAAACATTGATGCTTAGATATTATATCATATCATATCAAATTAAATTATTAGAAAAATAAACACTTTTAATTCTATAATGACGTCAGATTTAACGTGTAAGTTTAACGATTAAAAAAGCTTTATATGAATTTCAATTTAATGCACGTGCAAATATATTTCTTTTCTTTTCACGTCAAGATATTTTAAAAACGAAATGAATATGTAAATGTTTCTTTTATGTTGGCAGCAGCTAATTTTTTTAATATTTCATTATTTCCATTTCTATTACGGCTTCTATGGGGATTTTAATTAAAATGCTCAGATTTTAAACTAAAATTTATTTTATCAAAATTAAATATAGCCTATAACAATATGGCATACTGTAGCTTTCGGTCAGTGAAAGAAGTTTTTAAATCGGTTCAGTAGTTTCAGAGATTACCCTCCACAAACAAACAATTTTTTGCGCTTTATATAATGATATAGATAAATTTGCTATCATGAAATATCTATAACGGGCACAAAATTTCATTTCAACTAGTATGTTGTGGCCACCACGAGACTTTCTTCTATATTTTCCTATACAAATTCACTCAGTAACAATAATAATAAAAAAAAAGTGGGACTTTGACAAAATTTTGGATAAAATGTGAAAAGTTGTTAAAGTTTGTCAAACACGAAAACCGTGGGACTTTGACAAAATTAGGGGGAAAATGCAAAAATATGTTAAAGTTTGTCAAGACACGGAAACCGTAGGAATTTGACAAAATTAGGGGAAAAAAGCAAAAATTAGTAAGTTTGTCAGAACACGGAAAGCGTGGGAGTTTGATAAAATTAAGGGGAGAGAAAAAAAAAAAAAAACAGATTTTTTTTCTAAGTTTTTTTTCGTAAAAAGTAAAAAAAAAATCGATAACTTTGTTTTAAATTATCACAGATTTATAGTTCAACCATTCGTTTTAAAGGTACTGACAAGACCTTTCGAAAGATACCCATCTTGAAAATTTTTGCCCTATATCACCCTGTTAAAAATTTAGAAAAAGCGGGATGGCAACGCAACCTGTAAGACGATTTTTACCAAAAGTTGATAGGCACTAATTTATCTCAAGGTGCAACTACATACCAATTTGTATGAAATTCTGTGCAGTAGTTCCAGAGATACAGTTGCCACAAAATTTTGTCACACACACACACACACACACAGACAGACAGACATTTACTAAAAATGGTAAAATCGTGTTCTACAGCTCTTAAAACGTGTAAATCCATCAAAAACCCGAAATCGAAAATTTTTACGAATCCAATACTTTCTTCTATTGAAGATAGAAGAAAGTAATAAACTTATTACTTTTCGGAACCTTAGAAAAAAAAATAAATAATAATAAAAAAAAAAATAATAATAATAATAATAAAAAAATCTGTGTTTAACTATAATTTTTGGACATTTGTAAATGATACAATTTCAATAAAGTTATTAAAAATATTTTTGCCATGAATAAATATTGTTTATTTCATAACAAAAATGAAATGCAAGAAAAAAAAAATGAATTCGTAAGGTCTGTTACCTTTTTATAATTAATATTTTGCATAAAAATAAATGATAAGTTTAGTTTTTCATGTTTTGATCAAAGAACGATAGTATGGGGACTTGATATAAAAAACATTATATATATTAATCCTCTTCTTATGATTTCATTAATTATTTAGAAGAAAAGCTACTCAGCTGTTATTTGAATAATAAATAGTATACTTTAAATTTAAATGTAAATGCATTTTGCAGGTTCCTCGACTAATAGTTGGTGATTAACAAAACTATTCTTAAAACTAACCGGTTCCAATAGTTATTCAAATAGTTTTTGGCAGAAAAATAAAAATTCATAAAATTTTTAGCATTACCGTATTTACTCGCGTAATAGTCGCACATTTTTTGCCAATTTTTCAATGCAAAAGTTCAGTTGCGACTATTATGCGAGGAAATCTGTTAGGCATTCTAATGCTAAAACATTACTGGCACATAAAAACATACAGGACTGCCACAGGCGACTATTTTTTTATTATTTTTATACCACTATTTTCTTAACATAAAGTTTTTAATAAATTTATGCAGGCAAAGTGCAGATTTACCTACGAAAATGTATTGTAAATTTAATTTTTTGGAAATTGTGGTACAATATATATATATATATATATATATATATATATATATAAGAAAAAGGTCACCTGGGGCAACCCTGATATTATAATAAAGTTAGTAACTTACTAAATGTTTGCGAATAGGCGAATCCATTATAAATAGATGTGGACGGAAAAATAAATAAATAAATAAAACAGACTGCGACATTTACGTGGGGAAAGTATTTGAACGTTTTTTTTCTGCTTCAAAACGGACCTGCGACTATTACGTGAGAACGACTATTACGCGAGTAAACACGGTATTTTTTCTGGGTGAACTTAGATTTATATCAAAAGTACAAATTCATTTTCCTAATCATGTAAAAATTGAAAACTACGAATATTTTAAATACAAAAATAAATAAGCAAAATAAACAAACCCAAAATTATTTTTGTATTACTACACACTTCAAAATTTTGAATTAATTAAATAATTACTTTCTTTAAAAGTTTTTGTAGCTGATTTGCTAAATTGTAACTAAATTAGTATATCATTCTAACTTTTTTATTGAACAAACATTATTTTCCAGAGATGTATGTAATTCATTAAATTATGTCAGAATTAGTGTACAAATCTAAATTCAGTCACAAAAAGATAATTAAAAAAATTTATAAATTATAATTTTTCTACCAAGAATAGAACTGAAATATTAAAAAGCTCATATAAAATGAAATTTCCCGTAAAACATTAAATTATTTTGAAACAGTTACTACTCCAATATATCAATTTTATTAAATGTTATTGCTGCAAAAAGTATCGAATCCAAAGCTTTAAATATATTTTTCACTTAGTATTTCGCAAAGTCATTTACTGACATAAATTTTATATGAGGTCGAAACGAATCACCAGCAGAAAACAAGTACGGAAAAATAAAACGGATATTTGTTATTGAAGTTATCTCACAACAAAAGTTTTGACATCTTATCGAAAAAACAGTCGAACAATAATGTATAACATTCTCTATCAAGAAGATTGGTTGCATTCTTCTTTCTTGTTCCATAGATGGCGCCACTCATGCAAAGTTTCGAAGGAGACAAAAAAGTTCTACAACAGGAACTTCACGGGGAAAAAAAGTATTAAAATAAAAATACGTTACAGACTTACGTTTGAAGAATTATATTAGCTATTTATCAAGTTCAAAGCAAAAGAAAATATAATTCCATAATTCATTGGCTTATCGAAAAACCAAGGTGACAAAGATCTACAATGAATTATGGAAAAATAGACACTATAAAACTACAAATAAGAAATATTTGGTGTCGTGAACAAAAACAATTGACGTGAAGTCAATAGAAAAGATTTGAAAGAATGGCTGAAGGACGACAACGGGCAAAAGTTATATCAACTTTCATGGAAGAGGAATTCATCACATTATAAGCATTCATTGAAAAGAAATAAAAATAGAAAAGAAATAATGTCGTCCTAGCAGAAAGAGATTTAGGTCGTATCAACAATGTGATGTAAACTTTTATAACATAAAAAATATCATAATAAGGTAATATTTCAACAATCTGTACTTGTATTTTTTAAAGGTTGGTTATTCAAGTTAAGCATTTCTAAATCATTATAATGCAGCACATTAAAAATTGTATGAAATTTCGTAAAAAACGTCGGACATATATATATTGCTTATCAGCAATTTCACAACACAATAGAACTATTTGCATGAATTTTTTCGTTCATCTATGTTTTATACATATGTATTTTCTTTTTCGTGTTTTAAATTTTAAAAGTCCAATTTTCTATTGGTACGCAACTTACAAAACTGATCTTTAATTTAAAAAAAAAAAGTTTTTTAATTTATATTATTCGCTATTTTATTTATTATTATTATTATTATTATTTTCCCTTAGAATATTGCAACAAATAGAAATTGTTAGTAGAATTAATATAAAGCTACTAAATTAGTATTTTTAAAAACAAAATATTAATTGTTCCTCTTTTAGTTGATAAAATCATAATTTTATTTTTAAACAAGCTGATAATGTTTTGAGATCTTGAAATGAATTAATAGTATGCTTCCATAAAAGCTCCCCTCCCCCCCCCCACACACACAGTTTTTCTTCTTCTTCTTTTCTTTTTTTTTAAACACTTTAACCATAAAATCGAATAACATTTGTAAGAAAACATTATTATAAATATTATATTATTATTTATTTATTTATTTATTTTATTTTATTTATTTATTTATTTATTTATTTATTTATTTTGGGGGGGGGGATATTTGTGATCTTGAGTTATTTTACAGAATTATTTCATGAATTATCACATAATTACTGAGTTGTTTCTGTATTTGTACTTCAAAAGGATAAATCTGAGAAATAAGTATGCACGTTTATACAGAATTTTGGCACAGTCTATCACGCTTCGAATAACTTATAGTCTATGGCAGTATCATAAATGACATTCTAAAACTGGTCTGATACCGTTACGATGGAAATATTTCCCATAATGTCTGTGTATGTGAAATTTTGCTCTATTTTTTCATGTTTAGAAAATTTTAAATTTCGAATAACTTATGAAGTGTTCAAATCAGAATATTGAAAATAAAAAAGATTCTTGTCTGTGTCATCATCAGTCATATTTTAAAACTGGCCCCACCATTTTACGTTTCTTCGTTTTTGGGATATTGTCTACACAGACTAACTATATACTAACTGACAGATTAACGTACAGATGGATATCACATCGATTCTGTGATTTTCGGATTCCTCACACCTTAAAACGTGTAAAAACGTCAAAAACCTGGTTTAAAATTTTTCATGAACACCAAAATTTCCCATATCTGCAATATGATGAGGAACATAATATATATATGTTTATATTCATACGCATTAAAATGCTAAAATATACATGTAATTATATTGGAATAAATTACACAGGCCTACAAAAATGAAGTTGACAAAATTTGATTTCATGATTTCAGCTGATCTCTATGTTTTTTGATATGCTGAAACCGAAAATGCAGCCCATTTTTCTCTATCACGTATAGATTTTTGCCAATACAGGGTGTTTACCGACACGATTTCCTACATATACCATCATAACAATCGGTTGGTTGGTTGGTTGATATGGTTTTAAGTCGAACTCGTGCTTTACAATTACAACAATAGGCATCTATGATTAATTAATCATGGAAATATACTATAAAACTTACTATATAATTATATTAGTGGAAGAGTAATGGAAGAAATTGTATAGGCAGTCACCCTGTATTGCCAAAAACCTACACTTAATAGAGAAAAACTGGCTTCATTTTCGGTTTCAGCACACCAAAAACATAAAGATCAGCCAAAATTATAAAATCAAAATTTTACATGTCGACCAGTGTTATTAAGAAGCAAACTGAAAATTAACTAAAAAAAAAAAAAAAAAAAAAGGGGGGGGGGGAGAAAGAAAATATATTCGTTATTCGTCTTATAAACATAATTATTTCCGGAATTTATAAGGTTTGACTTATTTTTGGCGTTTTATTTATTTATATGGCTTAAAACAAATTAAATTTGGGTACATAAAATTTTAAATGAGTGAACGATTTTATTAATCTCATGCAGAAATTTAGCAAAACAAAAATATTAGTAAGTTTTTTTATTTAAATTATTTCCCAACCATTTTTTCTTTTTTTAAATAAATTGTATTTTCATAAAATAATAATAATAATAATAATAATAATAATAATAAAAGAAATAATAAATAAAATACATTTTATTTACAAAATTTACTGATTTTTAGATTTATTTCGTCGTTTTAACAATAACTGTTTTCAATTAACCAAATCAACTTGCTTTGATTAAACAAAAGAATATGGTTGAATGAAAATTAATTGTCACTGGATAGTTCGATAAGCTGCGTCACAGATCTCTCTGTAAACAACCAATGAGCAAACGAAGTGTTTGAATCAAGAAAACTACTTCTTTAAATCAACAAAATAATTTTGTTGATTTAAACAAATACTGGTTTTAAAAAAATTCTGTTATAAAAGCTTATATTTCCATTTAATATTTATAAATTGAACTACATTAGGTCTGTTCAATAAAATAAATAATTAGGCAACAATTCTTATGATTTTTTTTTTTTTTTTTGACAGATATTTTACAGAATTGAAATCTTTAAATTGCGCTTTCTCACTTTGCCTTTTTTCACGAATTCATGATCTTCGAGATGTTAAAACTTCTAGAGATATTTAAGGAAAGACTTAATATGTTTTTTAGATGTTTAATATAACCTACTTAAAAGAATTAATGGTGGATTTTGCAATGTCTTTAATAAAAATTAAAATATAACAAATGTATATATATCACAATAGATGGCGCTAGTATACAGATGTATTAATGTTTGAAGTAATTAAATTCCTCTCCGTGAAAGAATTTAAGTTTATTGATTTAAGAAAAATTAAAAAATAAATTAATATTTAAGTAACTAAATTAAACTTACAATTACAAAGTGAATTTTATTGTTAATGAAATTGTTCAAATGCAAAACATTATCGATTAATCGAAGGTTGTCTGGAATTTATTTTTAATATCATTCTTATGATGGAAACATGTTATACTCTGTGTCTGTGTTGGTGATGGTTTAACATGTGGTTAAATCTTTGATTTTTTTTTTTTTTTTTTTTTTTCCTTTTTTCTCTCTGGATCCCTCGTAGGTTTGCTTTAATATTTTATTTCATTCCTTTTTCAAAATGGTTTTGTTGCAAGATAGGAGCATGAGCTATACCTTTTGCTAGAAATAGCTATATAGTTTTACGAAATCTTAAAGCTCCTTCTGCTTTAAAAAAGTACATGTTTCCCTGGTGAGCAAATACTTACTTCTATTTTTAAGCATTTATTAATCTAATTCTTAATTCCTGTGGTCCTTTTTTCATACTTTTTAATTCAATTCTTATATCCTGTTACATTTTTAATAAATTTAATGAGAACATTCACGAAATTTTCTCTGTCAAAGTTTTATGGTCCTTTTTACTCATGTAGGCGTAAGTAATTTAAATTGCTTCTGTCTTTTAATTGGAACTAAAAATGAATTGTAAAATTTCTGTGCTAGCTTTTTTACTGTGTTACAATCAGTTTTATTTTTGTGGTGTTGGTATTATCATGTATCTTTTAAAAGCTAAATTTTTATGAAATCTTAAATTTACATATATATATTTGAACATTGGTTGGGTGGGTTTGTGAAATTAAATTTAAAAAAAAAAAAAAAAAAAAAAAAAAAAAGCAGAAGGCTTGTTGCATTTACTTTGTATTACTATGCAAACTTTTTTTTTCCAATAAAATCTCAGTTTCTTCCTTTTTGTGTTGTCAACTATATTTAAAATTCTAATTATACTATTAAACACAATGTAATCAATCGGTGAATTTCATTGTTGCTTCGTGGTTTCATTGTTATTCATCTGCTTTGAAATTTTGCTTTTTTAAATCCATATGGTTCCTGTTCTGGTCGTGGCAGGCTGGGTGAGTGTTGCCGGCATGAAACTAGTTTAACCCCACAGGCAAATCACAAGTCTTGCCGCCTGCCTCCTTCCTTCCTATCTTATGTTTCTTAGGTTAATTTTTTCATTAATTTTGATAAGTTTGTGGTTTTGAGTTGGGATTTGTTGTGTTACTTTATTGATTCGTTTGTTTTGCAGGCTGTTAATTAATAGATCTGGTTTTTTTACATTCATGTATTTCATCCACTGATATTTTTTTTTTTATCTTATTGGCCATTGGTGTTTCCGTGATCTTGTATCTGTTGCTTGGCTTCTACTATGCTTAATAGATCATCTTTATTATTTGAACGTATATATATATTCAAATTTTTACAGAGAAGTAATTTTAATTTTTGTCCTCCAAAACCAATTAATACATTTCAAAATCCATCCCTAATTCTTTTAGGTAGGTTCTATTATGCATTAAAAAAAAAAAATTCTTAAATATCTGTAGAAGTTTTAGCATTTTGAAGTTGATGAACTCACATGAAAAAATGCAAACTGATAAAAAGGGATTTAAAGATTTCAAATCTGTAAAAAATACATCAAAACCATAAGAACTGTTGTCTGAATAGTATAAGCTTTACGTATAACCTTCAGCGGTGCCAAATTCCCTTAACAAAATATTTGCGTTTCAACAGAACTTTTTGTTTTGCTTTTTGGGTGTGTATGTGTGTGCAAAATTAAACATACATCTACATAAATAAAATAATAGTGCATTTGTTATGCATATTCATTTTATACTTGTCCGAATTTTCTTGTCCGGTATGCTAAACATGTTTTACTAATCAGCATTTCAATTAGTTGTTCGACACTAATTAATGGATATCGAAAAACATATTTTGCTTAAATTTTAATATTTAAATACGTTAAGCATATATATTTAAATCAAATTTATGTTATACTTCTTAAGGAAAGGAAAGTATAGTCAATAATGCATAAAGAATTATGCGACGTTTAAGAATACTTAATAATAGAATGTACTTAAGTTGACTTCTGAAATTGGTTAACTTTTAATATACTGGACAACAACACAGCTTTAAATGCAATTTTTCTAATTATCAGGTTAATTTTCTCAAACAATTTATAAGTGACAAGAACGGTTCTGTTTTTAAATCATCCTGACTAATTCTTAATGTCTAAACATGATAATTTACACATGAATTATGTTGTTACATTAGGCATAAAAAATGCGTACATAAATTAGAAACACCTAATTATTTCTATAAATTAAGTTTTCAACCGATTTTTTACATTTTGTTAGTATAAATTTAAACTTAGTTTTAACCTTTAAATTAATATCAACAAATGATCCAGACAAGTTAATGTTAAAAGTTGTTTTTAAAATATTGAATTAAACTAATTCATCCAAAAATTGAACTAAAAGTTGAACCGTAGCTCTATGTTAATTTGAAATAACGTTATCGATTTTTTTTTTTTTTTTTTTTAATGCAAAAAGTCTGGGATAAAAGATGTCGTCTATAGGGTTTTAAATTGACTTTTTTTCGGCATTCAGTGTTATACTTCTCTGAGAGGAAAATAGTCTGAATTTATCTTCAAAAATAATTATAATGAATAATTTACACTTTGGGGATTTGTATAAGAGAATTTAGAAGACGATTTTGTAATGGCCAAATTATGTTTTTTTTTTTTTTTAAAGACAAACACGTACCTACACATAATATGTATACAGTATACGTTTATATAAATAAACAGTACACTCGGAAACAATTCCACATACATAAAGATAAAGGATGAATATTATGAATAGCGTCAAACTCGAAAAGTATTCTGACATATCACAATTCAGCAAATTCCAAAATAAAATCACGTTATTCATCCATCAGATGCTCATATTTGTGTAAAATTTGCATGCACGTCGTATCGCATACAGCGATGTTTCAGATTAAGCCGTAAATACGAATAAAATTCGTGCATCTACGTGTCTTCAGTATAGGGAAAAGAAAGATGCAGTTAAGTTGAGATAAATAGAATAAGAACAGGGAAAAAATTGCGTAAGATCATTCTACGGTAAGAGAAAAGTTTAAAGGAAATGGGTTAAGAAAACCGAAAAGGAGCACTGAGCGGACAGATTTTACACAAAGCAGTTTTAAGCGGTATTGTTCTTCCTTTTTTTTTTTTTGTGTGTGTGTGTGTTTCTCTGACATGCATAAATCTCGAGTGTTTTAAGATCCGTTTTTAAAAAACCAATTTAGATCAAATTTGGCAGCATTATTCAATATTACTAATGATATTATCTATCGAATATTTCCAGATTTGTTCGTGATTTCATTTCTATCGGTACGTCTTTTTACTAGCTGTTGTAATTTAAAGTGAATGATTAATTGTATGCAAAAATTTCAAAACAAAGAATATACTAAAGCATTCCTAATACATAATATAATATAATTTTATCCTTATTACTATGCAGAACTGGCGCCTCGAAATGAAATCTCACAAAATGAACAATAAAAAGCAATTAGTAACTGAATAGGAGATATTATAAATAGTTAATTATAATTAAATTAAAAATTGAAGAATAAATAACTACGGAATTTCTGATTAGAACAAATCATATAATAAATAATCTTACAAAATATTACTATATTGCTTAAAATCAGGAAAAAGACATTGTAAAATTATATAAGGACATGATGCAGGAGAGAATACACAAAATTGACAGACACGAGTGAGAAGTGGAGTTGAAAAAATTTAAGAAAAGCAATGTATAGTTATTAATAATAATAATAAAATAAATAAATAAAAAGATAATATTTTCAGCTGATGATTTTAAACTTAAAAATAAATAAATAAATAAATTAGATAAATATAATAATTTTTATAATTATTAAAAATATTTACAAAAATTAAATAAATACTATGAGAATATTAAATTTAGATTAGCATTGTTATATAAGGAGACTTTGCGTCGGATTACTAAAACAAGGAAAACTTCAGTGTCTAGAACGCCAAAGATAAAAAAAAAAAAAAAAAAAATTGGAAAGCAAACAGCTGTTTCGGTACCATTTAGCGTTTCATCTTCACGACGTTGAAGTTTTCATTTCTTTTAGATTATCATTTTATATCTAAATATTGTAGCTCAGATGGTATGTTCTATCTATTTCTCTCTCTGTGAGTACATGTATGCACAATATTCTGTTCAATCTTATCCTCATATATTGTAATTATAGTATCAAATTTATGGAAAGTTTAAAGCCGCTATTTCTACTTTTTTTTCTTTTTCTTTTTAGGATTCTGTTTGCAATAAAAGAAAAATCAGAGCGAATTTTTTCCTGGAAATTTCAAATAAATGTCCCAGTTTAAATGAAAAATTATTCTAATTTGTTCTTTTATATTTATTATTATTATGATTATGTGTGTCAACTAGCTGGAATAGGTGAACTATATGCTCATCATCAATACCCCATATAAATCTATATGTACCCCATATGTCTACTATAGGACATGTTATATCCCTTGTTAAGAAAAATGAAATTGACCGATTACATATGGGGTGGGGGGGGGCCTCCAAACTTCCACACAACTTTATTTCCGATTCGATGCAGTTACATTTTCCTAATTTGTAGATTCATTTTATTAGGGTTACTTTCGTGTTTCAGTTTTATGCAATTCTATATATTTTTCCAATGCAATAAATCTCAGTTATGCAAGTTTATATAAAATATTGCCCTACGTTATAAAAAAATGTTTCATTTCGAATAGTTTAAGAAGCTTCTAAAGTAGTATGTTGCTATCCAATAATGTTCATAGCAATATCATAAATGACATCTTAAAACTGATCCGATTTTTTCAAGTTTATATGAAACCGTACTAGCCCTATTCCGCTTTTTTAAAAAAATCGTAAATTTCGAATAACTTATGGAGTTTTCAAATTAGAATGATAGAAATTTGTATAGGGGTTTGGCAGTATCGCACTCGCAGAAATGGATACTCAAATTTCACGAAATTTTCTTTAATTTTCACGAAACCGTTTCCAGGGAAATACTCCGAGCGAATATTTCGTCAAATTGAGAAAATTACTTTCGTCACTTGTTTGAACATACGAATTTCGTCAAAAGTAAAGATACATTTTTTCATCCCAGTTTTGTGACACAGAATAAAATACAGATTATAGAATTATAAAATTACCTGCAAGTTCGTTGCTTTAGACATTAAATCCTAATTATATTTAATAAAAATATAAATTAAACAGAGCAAACAAATAAAAGTCATTTGGACATTTATTTGACAGCTTTGAGACCTATAGTTACAATGACTTATGTCTCAATTGATCCATATTTTTACAGAAATTCATAGAAACAAGCGCGCACAATATTTTGTAGACATAGGACATCACAAACATCCATGCTCGCGCCGGGATTCGAAACCGAGACCTAGAAATCCAGAAAGCAGCCCCCTACCGACCGAACCACCAGGCCGGCAAATAAAAGTCCTTGTAACGTAAAGTCGAAACAACACAGGAAAAAAACCAATATGGCGGTAATGAAATCTAGCATATGCTATTGTGAGTAAAGTTTCGTCAAATATTTGAGAGTTCACGTTTCCTCAAAAATCACGCGATCGTTTGACGAAATGGTTGTCAAAAACAACGAAATTAAGCCCGAGGATGTCTGAATCGCCAAAATTGAATATATTATTTCTGAGAGTGCGTAAGTGATATTTTTAAAAAACTAGTCTGGCATTTTTACAATTATTTGTTCTTGAGATAATGTCAAAACAGACCATATGCTAATTAACGAATGAGCTAACTAGCTAACAATTCGACAAACCTATAAATGGACCCCACATCGACTTTATGAATTTTGGATTCCTTATATCTCAAAACATATAAAAACGTAAAAAGAAGAGAGGTCAAAATTATTCAAGAATATTTAAGTTCCCCATACGTACAATATGATAAGGAATTAAAAACCCGTTAGCACCCAGTGTCCTCATTTGAGGACAGCTAATAAAATGGCACGTATATTTTTTGTGTTTTTTTGGAATGATTTCTGCTTTTTAGTGACAGTTTATAGCGTCACTCTAAATGATCCCTGAAAGTTTTATGTGCCTACTATTAATTATCATTTCATAATTTGGATAGTCATTTTATGATTTTTCATTCGTCGCACAATTATTTGTTTTTTGCGCAGGTATACTAACTTAAATCAAGTTGAATAATAATACATATTATAATAGTACTTTATTTTCGAGATCTTTGTCAACATATAGTAGGAAATTAATCTGTTATATCAAAGTTTTTCTATCTCGAAGTTTTCTCGCTAGAACACTGAACGTCAATAAATGAGAATAGGCTTTAAATTTAAAACTATCAGAAGAATTGTTTAAGTTAATATATTTTACTGTCAGTTGTCTATATTAATTTAGAAGTGAAATAATCAGCTCATAATATTTTGCAAAATCAATTCGGGCGTTAACGGATTAATAAAAGGTATCAAAATACATATTTGCAAACATAGACACAAGCAAGTAGTTTTCATATTTATCTATAATTAGTTTTTAAATAATAAATACGTTTTTATATTTATCTGAAGATAATGTATTATTACTATAATTATTATTTAAATTAGGAGCATATATTATATTTACGACTGAATCCATAAACACAAAATAATGCCTTTAAAAACAGAAGTGATGTATTAGTAAGTACAAATTTTTAAATAAGAAATTATTTTCGAGGAAGCAATATATTTTTAACACGAGTAAGGAGTAACAGCATAATAGATAAATTAAATCTTTCTCTCCTGTAAGCAATACAACTTTAAATAAAAGTTATATAGATAAAAAACGCTACTCTGAGCAAATGACACATAGTAACATTACTCTTCGTAATTGAAAACGAAAAAACATTAATGTAGCTAAAAATTTATTCTCATTTTCAATTTTCAGAATAAACTTGAGGCTATAATTCACAGGTCAATGAAGGTAGTACTGACGGAAAATTCTCAAGGTCTAATAAAACAACCATTTATCAGGTTTTTATTACGCAGTTGCGCGTTGGAACACGTAAGTTGTGTGAACCGATAATTAGCTGACATTTGTTGAATGCAAGAGGTAAAATGTTTATAGCAGTGAATCATTTTCTATTACTTTGATTCAAGAACACGTGCATATTCTATGTGAAAAAACTTCATTGCACAAAGCCTAACAAGGAACTAATCGAGAAAGATAAGCATCACATGAAACCATAAATTAATTCTGAGATATGTTTCAACGATTCGTTTTAATCAGCAATATTTCAACTGGAAAAGATATAAATTGCTATTAAACTTAAATAGATCTATGATATATATCGTGTTTAATGATATATATTATAACGTTAAGTACTTAAAAACTTACTTTTTTAAAGGTAAGGAATTTTGTATTAATTTTATGAAATAATAAATTAAAAGTGTATGAGAAAATAAGGCATAAATGAAAAGGTTAACGCCGATTGACTTCACGTGGGTCCTAGGACAGGGTGGAATGACTCCATGGAGGGCCTTTCTAAAGTGTCCTTATCCGTATTTAAGCAAGCTTCGGAGAAAACCATGAAAAAATCTGAACAGCTAAGTCGACGAGCATGGCCTGGGATTTAACCATCAACGCCCTGTCTAGTAGTTTCGAGTTTTTAACTACTCGGCCATTGGCGGGGCTAATAAGAGTTATTTAAATAAATATCAATGGTTTTTATTTGCTTATTTATTTACTGAAAGTTATGTGCTGATTCCACCTGTAAAGAGTATGATATTCTTTTCTTGTGTTTTTTAAAGAGGTAAACAAATTCACAATAAAGGAAAAATAAAAAATCCATATATCTGTTTCAAAAGAATTCTGACGCCAGGATAATTTGCGCCAAGAAAATTTTAAAATTAAAACATAACTTCTTAACACTCATTCTCTTATTTATCTGTCAATCACTTACCTAAATCTTTATGTTACATGATGCAAAGCAACATTTTAGTTATAGTTGCACTCAAATAAAAAATAAAATATTGCTCTTATAGAAGAAAAGCTTCTACACATCCAAAGTGCAGAAGATAATAAATATTTTGAAAAAAAAAAAAAAAAATTCTCTACTAAATGTTTAATAAATGAATGTATGACGTTTTTGTGTTTTAACTTTCAAGTGACATAAATGGCATACTATACCATAAAAATTTATTCCATTTGAGCAAGTTCCCTTATTAACTTAATAATTTATTTCTCCAAGGAAATTTATTTTATTTTTAATTTATGATATTCTTTTCTTGTGTTTTTTTAAAGAGGTAAACAAATTCACAATAAAGGAAAAATAAAAAATCCATATATCTGTTTCAAAAGAATTCTGACGCCACGATAATTTGCGCCAAGAAAATTTAAAAATTAAAACATAACTTCTTAACACTCATTCTCTTATTTATCTGTCAATCACTTACCTAAATCTTTATGTTACATGATGCAAAGCAACATTTTAGTTATAGTTGCACTCAAATAAAAAATAAAATATTGCTCTTATAGAAGAAAAGCTTCTACACATCCAAGGTGCAGAAGATAATAAATATTTTGGAAAAAAAAAAAAAAAATCTCTACTAAATGTTTAATAAATGAATGTATGACGTTTTTGTGTTTTAACTTTCAAGTGACATAAATGGCATACTATACCATAAAAATTTATTCCATTTGAGCAAGTTCCCTTATTAACTTAATAATTTATTTCTCCAAGGAAATTTATTTTATTTTTAACACAACATCATCAAAAGCTGATATTACGCTGAAATATAATTTTTTTATAAAACAGGACAAAATGATTTTCTTAATTAGAATATGTTAACTTCAGATAACTAAACATTCGTCTAATAGACTAAGACATTCATGCCGATAATGCGAATTCGAGGTGTCCCCGTTGCTCTCACGCAACCTCACAGTGCCTTCATAAAAGGTAACGTTAAATTTAGTTATCTAGGGTTGACACGATGGATCTTCATCATTTAAAAATGCTAATACAGTCAAACCTCGTTAACGTGAACATGCTTAACGTGAATTACTTTTAACATGAACTGTTTCCACAATCCCCATCAAAATGAAGATTAATGTAGTTATATGAAGATTAGTTACTGATAGCATGAACTACTGATTGATAACATGAATAAATCTTTTGTTCCCCTTGAGATTCACGTTAACGAGGTTCGACTGTAATGTGAACTTAATTTCTGACATTCTTTATTTTTTTATATGATATTTCAGCCATTCTCGTCTATGCACTTTAAAATGGAATGTCGTTTAAACTTTTCTAACAGATACAAAATAAAATAAGTAAATAAATAAATAAAATAGTGTCAAAAATAAATACTTTGAGATTTAAACTGCTTATTTCTAATATATTATTGCATATAAGTAATTTTAGTTAAAAATGCCGAATGAGTATTAAGATAAACGAATTCAGGGCCGACCCACATGGTAACCTAAATTAGAAGCAATTCGTAATTGCGTAAAAAAGTTTCGCATTATGTTTTTTTTTGTTTTTTTTCCCTTCAGAATATTCTCTATTATCAGTCACCTCTGATAATGTATTATTGTGCCTTAGTACAAGAAGCACTAATTGAACAAAACAATATATATATTTTTTTATTATTTATTTACCTATTATTTATTTTGTGGGATTTAACAAAGGTTAAAACTTTAGTTGGTATTTTAATCCTTTAAACTTTTTAAATATTTTGTTATTCTAAAAAAAAAAAATGATGAACAAATCTATTAAAATAAAAATTATGCACTTTTATAGTAAAATAATATAAATATATTTATATCAATGAAAATAATTTTCTAAACCGTTTTAAAGTGCTGCCTTGAGAAAGGATTCTTCAGAAGAAAATGAAGTCGCCAGACCTCTGGAGAATTGAGCGATAGGGGGTGGGGGGAACTACTTTCTTGAGGGAAAAAATGAGCCAGAGTAATATGATTTGGCGTGCATTATTCTTGGTACATTATATTCTGAATCCAGAAAAAACGAAATATTAAGAAATGTTCTGATTTAGTTTCTGCTGTAGAAGGTAATTATTCCTCTATTACATACTATTTCATGTAATATATTTAGTTTAATTCTGTATTTATCTTACATATATTGCATGTTTTAATATATTGTCAACTTTTTATACCATAAACTCGATAATTTTGCATATTCGATAATAATAATTGTAAACATTTAGTCGAAATTACAGATATAGAAGTACCATTCTCTGCTATTTTAACCAGTTTTAGACGACATTAATTATAACTTTGAATGTATTAAGTTATTTTACGATTTATCTTTTTTATACACAAAGAAAAGAAAATACCGAAAGCTGTAAAACTGGAATTTGAATTACACATTACCATTATGATGCTATATTATCTTCGACGAGAAACTCAACATTTTTTAACAACATTTTACGATACAAAACAGTTCTATGCCAGATTTGAATTCATATTTTTAAGTTAGTCTCATGTACACTGATATGTAAAGAATCATTTTAATATAGTGAATATATAACATATAAAATGTATATGCATGCAGAACACAAAAATGTAGATATTCCTCAGTTACAATACTTTTATTATTTAATAATAATTCATGCTCATTCATATAATAACTGACAATAAAAGATTATTTTTTTAAGTGATTAATTATTTGAATGCATCACATCAATCTTTAAGGTAGATAAAAGCTGTATAAGACAAGTGTAGTATATTAGGATTCAAGTCCAATAGCATGAATGTCTAGGGCTCCTAAATTTTTATATCTATATTTACTTAGAATTGAAAGAACCTGTTACAGCGCAAAAACTTACTGATTGAATATTGTTACAATTATTATTAAAAAATCGCACAAAAAACTGTATAATGATGTATCTTTCAAAAACGTTAAGCAAATGCAGTACACCTATACTGAGTAAAATATAGTATACATATTATAAGTGCTGTAAAAAACGCTGAAATAGTGGTAAGGAATGGTGTCGAATAAAACACCTTTCTAAATCAATACCATAAAATTGTAAAACATAGAACATTTCTTTCGGGTCGAAATGATTAAAGACGACTCTTTATTAGGCAAAAATAGGTAGACACAAGTACAGGATGAAACCAGCACTTAGGGATAATAACTTTTAGTGATTTAAACTTTTGGAAACCAGGCTCTGATTAGAATTAAAAATAGTTAGTTATAAATTGAAATCTTACTTTTTGATTATACAGTTGCATTTTTAGAAAATATATCATATGTGACAAATTTACGATCGATTAAATATTTGAATGAAACAATTCATATTAATTTTTTAAATATATTTTGCCTTGTATAAAGTTTCATTTCCGTATGTGGTTCCCTGTTCATTAATTTTCGTCTTTCTTCCTGGTGTTTTGCAGTGATTAACTATATGCATATATTTGATATAAGACATGAATACATATGTTTAGTTTAATATAAAAACTGAAAAAAACTATGTGAAACAAGGGCAGTATCCAAACAAATGAAACTGTAACAACAATAAGAAGAAGCAGAGGCCACTATGGTTTAAAACGGGTGTGGAATATATATTTAAGTAGGAAATACTTTTTAGAGTCAATACGACAGTGTAACATATTTATAAATTACACCTAGAATTAGAATAATCTGCTAAATTAAATAAATGTGATAATATAAGGGAAAATGTACTTGCATTAAAAATGCATTTATTGCATTTAAAAATTTATATGCAAATAATAAAAGATAAAATTTAATACAAGAAGGGAATTTATTTTATTTTGTCGAAATTAAGCGAAGAATTCTGCGGTGAAGTAACATTTCTTAGTATGCAACCCCTGGAATTTGTAAATCGTATTTTGCGGGGGAAAATTCCTATCATAGTTGTGGTTCCCTTCTCAGATCTGGCCCCCCCATATCGGAGGTGAAACGTAAGGTGCTCTCCCGCGTGACAGATATTGCCGAGAAACACTATATCCACCCTCACATTAACAAAATGAAAAAGAAAAAAAAAAATTCTTAGCGAAAGATAAACTGCGTAGAGTTAAATGGAAGCATAAGATTAAAAATGTCCCTTGATTTAAGGGAGAAAAATCTCCCAAATCCGATAAATGATAAAATATGTTTCTATCAAAAAGCTTATAAAATACACAAAGTATTTCATTATAAGCAAAAATCAATTACGCACTTTTCATATTAAAGTTTAAATCGTGATATGATTAAATCAAGAAAGCATGCGAATTATTCATTTTCTATGTATGAGCTGATTACAAAAGCAGTATTATATATACTATATACGTAATTTTTGATTCACTCTAAAATAAAACTACGCAAAGAAAAAGCCGTTTTAATTTAAGAGTGTTCGCGTTATGTACCAGTTATAAGAGAAAAAAAAAAAAAAAAAAAAAAAAAAAAACTAACCTTCAAATTTAATTTTGTTAAAAGTTTGTAGGATTGCATTTTAAAAGTTGCGTCATCGGTCTTCTTGTACATTAGAATTACAATTCGCAACGTAAAACGAATAAATGCCTATAAAAAGCTGTTTTCAATTATTATTTTTTTTTTTTTTAATGGTACTTTCTGCGTAATCAGCAGAAAAATACCTATATAAAGCTATTACCTTAAGCTATTGAAATTATGGTTATATTAATTAAATTATTTTGCAAATTATCAATAAATTCTAACGTTACGAAAGATCGGTCAAAAAAAAAAAAAAAAAAAATAGCTAGTGAGCATCTATACCAATTTTGTAATTCATGTTTTAAAAAGGTAAAAAGTACTTTCAGAGTTCTAAAAATCATATCCAAGCCTCTAAATAAATCATAGAATATTAGTAATGTGGAAAATAATGCTATTAAAAAGTCTATTATTTTCGATTTAAATTCTAAGAATGTATCGTAAAAAAACAAATCACACTCTATAGGAGCCTAATAAGGCAAAATAGTCTTTCAAATAGGAAGAAAGGTGGATGGTTATGCGAGACAGTATTGGAATTTATTGGCATGATTACTCATTTTCCGTTTTAGTTTAAAAAGGTAAATTTAAACTAGTTTTGGATATACCTCGTAAATATTTTTTTAATATTTATAAAGATATTTTGATAGCATGGAATTTAATAATTAATTTTTGAGCCAGTTAGCAAAATATTACTTTGTCTATAAGAGTTAGAGTACACGTTACACACTATAGCTGCCTAATAATGCGAAATACTCTTTCAAACAGTGAGAAAATAAATGATTGTAAAAGACGAATAGCAAATTATTAATATGTTGATTAGTATATGAAGATTTTCAGTGTTGGTTGTGGCTTGGTAGATTTAAATACTAGTTATCTGTTAATTAACTTATTATAAAGGATTATAGTCATTGTTCCTTTAAAAAAAAAAAAAAATAATAATAATAACAATACAGTAATAAACTATATAATTAAATCGAACCTTTGTAGAAACAATATTTACTTAGCATTTTTATAGTTTTTTTTTTTTTTTTTTTTTTTGTTAAGTTTATTTTATTTATTTATTTATTTTCTGGAGCTAATTTAAAAGCTAGAATAGAAAATTCTTATCACTAATCAAACCTTGCTCGCTTTTCAGCATTTTATCACATACAAAAAATAGATATCTGTTAAAATAGTACTCGAAATTTTTTAGCATAAATTTCAAACAATAAACAGCTAATAAAATTGTTCTCCCTTTGTTAAAAAAATTATTTCAAATAATTTGATAAAAAAAATATACTGGCTGAAATAAATTCAATTACAAAAATTTTCTTTACATAACTTGTAATTTGTTTATAATTAAAATGGTATAAAAAAGTATTACCAAACACATTTGTTGCGTAGGTGCCAAATTTCTGGAGAAAATTTCGATGTAATAACGCAACAAAGTTATTATCCAGGCAGCAAGATTAATTATTTGTGTTTTGATGTATTAGTCACACCTCTCATGCTGCGAATTTGTTAAATAATTAATGGGATTAATTTAAGTAATTCGGATGTGGTATATATTACCTTTAATATTTAGGACAATAAGCAGCGCAATTTATAGATTTTTACAGCTAATTTAGAGTTGTTTGTTTAATTATTTTTCTATAAAAATAATTCATACAGTAAAATAACAATATTAATAATAAATAATAATAATAAAGGCCTTTTATAATTTATAATTAGAAGATAATATTCAATTATAGGATACAAGAAAGTCAAAGTATATGAAATAATTATGCGTAAAACAATAATTAATGCTTCTAAATGGTTAGATTAAATTAACATTGGCAATATGCGGTTCTTTTTTTTAGGGTATTGGATGGCATAAATAGTTTTTGTAAATTACTGTCCTAGAAATATTTACACATATACGTATGCATTGAAACATAAAAACATTAAGTATATTAAAATTTATCGAAAACTATTTAATAAAATGAAATTAAAAAATTAATATATATATATTTAATTTTTTTTTTTTTTAATATTTTCTGATTAATAGCTTTTGATTTTTATCTTTATTATATTTTAACAATATATTCTAAACACATTCAAGTAATTTTTTGTGGAGTCATTGATATTTTCTTTTTCTTTCTTTTTTCTTTTTTAATGTTTTTATCATGAAATGTTGAAATTTCATGCACATGTTTAGCATTTAAACAGAAAAAAATATTTAAATAATCTAAAACCAAAATAGACGCCAAAAGTTAGCTAGCAGGGCTTTTAAATAATTCAAGAAAATTTATTTATTTATTTATTTTTAATTGAATAGTTTTTGGGAAATTTTAGCATGCTTAAAATCGTTAAATTTCAATGCAAAATGTTTTACATTTTTATATTGCATGCAAATTTTAGCTCTAAGTTTGTAATTTACAAAAACGATTTATAATGTATACTATCTTCTTTTTTTTTTTTTTTACATTATGAAATATAAAATTATACACAAAAAAGTTTCAAACTAAGTTTGAAATAAAAGTAAACTCGTTATTTATTTATTTATTAATGTCAATCGCTTAAAATAATTAAATGGTTGCTATCCTAATAAAATCATTTCCATTTCGTACTTACGAATTTAAATTAAATGCAAAAAATGTTTCTTTTATAAAGAAATAGTTTCTGTATGTATATTTCAAGCAATAGTTTAAAGAATATTTGTAGGAAAAATACTTTATATTTTTATTTTGAAAATGAAGCTTATTTTTTGATTTTTTGATTTTTTTTTTTTTTTTTTCCCAACAGTTGGGGGGGGGGGGATGAAAACATGTGATTAGGATTTATCAAAATATATAATAATATACAATAGATTAAATAAAAAATACACATATTTAAAATTTAAATATACATTCATTTTTACACACATTAGTGGGTAATTTATATTTTACATTTGTCCATTGCCATTAAATCATCAGTTTATATTTCGGTACATTTTTATTTATTTATAGACATGTTAAGCTATGAGAAATTGCAATTGAAAATATAAGATAGCGTTCAAAAAGTTTAACTAATAATTAACTAAAAACTTTTAAAACTTTAACTAATAATTACGATTTCGTTTACGTATTTTTGTTTTGCAAAAAAAAAAAAAAAAAAAAAAAAGTCAGAATAATCTGATATATCAAGAAATATTTTTAGTTCATTATCATATAACTAGCCATACCTGTCAACATCCTAATTAATATTCTGTAGTATTGTTAGCACTGCCTTTCATTTTTCATTTTTTTTTTTTTTTCCCCTCACACTAATATTTTTCGAGAGTATTTTTCTTCTTATTTAGTCGTAATCGCATTTGCAGAATATTACTCTCCAAATTTACTGGTGTGAAAAAAAAAAAAAAAAAAAAAGTTGCGGAACTAACAACACTACGGGATATTAATTAAGATGTTGGCAGGTATGTATATAGCCTTAATAAGTGTGATGCAGAATTTTATATGTTTAAAACAAATCAAAAGTTTTAAAAGATATTTTATAACGTATTACTTTCTAATGATATATTTTAAGCTCGTATTGACCAAACTGTGCCTGGAATATTTTAAGAATGGTAAGGCCGATATTTAATTTCTCAATAATTGGCAAAATAAATAAAATGTAGTATTGATTTGTTAAATGGTTCCACCTCTTCATTTCTTTCTTTTTTTTTTTACTTTCTCTTTTCACTTGTTTGTTTGGAAACTTTAAAGAGTGAGACTAAAATTTTGTATTAAAATAGTTTCAGAATTCGAAATCATTTAAAAAATATTTTTATTAAGAGTATTTGAGGTTTTGTTCATATTTTAACCCACATAAGAGTTTATAAAACATTTATAATAAGTTCAGTACTTTAGATGTTAGTCCAACCAGTAAAAGAAGAATATATATAGAATGCAATATATATTCAAGTGAATGCATGCATTTTATAAAACATTGAAAGAATTTCCGGGAAAAATAAAAGAAGAAAAATTAATGTTGCCAATAATATATTGAAATATATTAGTATACTACATAGTGGAAATTACGTCACAATAGTTAAAATTTATTTAACAAATAATAATTTGATTAAAATGCATTATAAGCCTTGTAAAACGTTTATTTTAAAACGATATTTAACATGTACTTTAAGTAGAGCTCCTAAGTTATACACTGATGAATTACATAGAAAATTTTTCCCGCAATGGAAAAAGTCAAATTTTTATCAGTATGAAATAATAATAGTACTACTAACAATAATATGTGAACGTTATATTTAAAGTATTTTACTGTCAATAGACTGTTATAGCTAACGCTAAGAACATTCACGAGAGAGGGACTAACTAACTTTATATTCATACAATAAAAATCTCTAAAAGTTAATGTTTTCATTTAGAAATAAAGTTTACAGTTTTAGAAGCAAAATAATCCATATACAGAAATTTTTCATTTAGTCAAATTAATTCCTAATAAAATTAAAAAACCCAATAGTTTAGCATTTTAAATATTGGAATAATTTTCAGCTTCCTATGCATTCATTTAAAACCGGTTGATTTTATTTGCAAAACAAGATTTTCATACTTGAAAAAAAAAAAAAAAAACCTTCTGACAGTAGAAGTTACTTAGAATGGTGCCCAGGAAAAAAAAAAAAAAAAAAAAAAAAATATATATATATATATATATATGACATTATTTTTGTAGTGATAATTATTGATAGTGATATTTATTGTAGTATTATTTGTAGTGATAATTATTTAATTATTGAAAACGATAAAAATTATTTAATTCGGAATAAAATGTTTTTTTAATACCGTGCAGTTCTACAAAAAGTGGTTGCAACACACAAAAAGAAAATCAACAAGGAAAAAGTGAAAACATGTTTTTTGAAATATAGTGGTTATTATTTAATTTAGAGCAGAAAATAATTCAAAAGTATTTTAAGTCTAGTTTCTATGTTTATAATAAGAAAGATATTAAATTCAAAATTATCTCAATATTAATGGGAAAGAATCTTGTTTAAAATATATATATATAATTGTTCAAATTCGCATTATTTCGTAAAAATATTTAATCATACTGAAAGATAAATAAATATGTTTGTGACTCACTTGATTTGATATCTCAAAAAATCACGTTTTAAGAGTTATAATTTTTATTAAGTGTGCAATACTATATTTTATATTTAAATATATTATTTTTAAAAACACGTGGGGGAAAATTAATATTCATGCGACGAACATGCAAAATAGATCAGTTTTATGATTAATAATTGTTAAAATTTTACCTGACAGCAAACCGTTGAAATATGCACTCCACATCAAATCAGGACCAATTGGTCGACCACCAAAACCACCCCACATGGTTCGATAAAACATTCTTGGCGGTTGTCGAGATCTTGAAAGTTAATTGTTCAGTTTATTTGAGTAAAGTTAATAAGTTTTAATGTTCATTTATATATTCCATATCGGAATGGAATGTTAAGTTTTCAGTACTCAAGGAATGTACAGTTATTGAGAAATAGACTTGTTCAATTTATATAGCAGGCGGAATGTACATAAGGTAAGTACGTTATTTGAAAGATAACACAGTTTGTTATTAATTTAAAATCAGTATTTTACACGTGATTTTATGAGATCTTTTCTATATAATCTTTAAATAATCATCTGAGGCAAATATATCACAAGTCTGGAAGTTTATATGATACAATATATCGATGTGATGAAACCTGGGCACCTTTCACGTAAGTAAACAAAAGGGCAATCACCGGCTGACGCACCGTTACTCAAGCCGTGTCGGGTACGGAAGGCAGCGGCAGCGATTCCACGTCAATTGCCGGTGAAAGGAGCAAACCTCCCGCATACTTCTTTCTACAATGACACCTGCGTTTCTGGCGCGGTTTCTAAAGAGGGATGAAGAAAGATGAGGTAGGGATCAACTCTCACTGACTCTCATCCATAACGCATGCGCAGATGGCAGCGCCAGATACGTAAGCGAAACTAACCTCGTGGTGTCACGTTGTGTCAGAGAGGGTCAGTTTTTATGGGGGCTGAAGATTCACACCGAGATGAATATCAGAGAGTAGGGGTTGTCAAGCGTCAGAAAGTGGGTATCGGACATAAAATGAAACTAGTCATCGAAAATTCATAGGAAATTCGTTTCGCGTCTATGTATTTAAAACATTTTATCTTTTCTATTATTTTTTCTCCGTGAGTCACGTGTACTCAAAATATAAAAAAAATGTTTTTGCCTTGCAAGTTTTCGCTAAGAACCCGGTGAGTTTTCAAGTTAACATCTAGTTTTAAAAAAGAAAGCGAATTAAAATATATATTTAAAATACAAATTTAGGAAAAGTATAAATTACAATTATAAAATTTAAAGAATTTAAAAAATCTATTCAAAAATATGCCTCATTATTAGCATTAATGTTCTTGTAATTATTACAGAATAAAACTTATTAACTTTGCAGAAAAGTTATCAACCTTAAACTTATCAGAAAATTTATTTTCGTCAAAAAGCCTTAGATAATTGTACGATTTTCCTTATTAATGCACCTGAGTACTGACAGATCTAATATACTTTATCAACTTAACGATCCCGTTGAATACTTTTTCTTTTAATTCAATAAAGTAATTAAACTATTTGAAATTCAAAATTTAAATGGAAGAAATGTATATAAAAAATAATTGCAACATCACCTGCATAAAATTAATTAAAATTAAATACACGATGAAAAATAACAAATAATAATAATAATAATAATAATAACCTATTGTTTTTCTGGATAGCTAGTTGTTTGGCTGGGTTTTTATGGCGCAAGATCCAAGATAAACATTCTGCGCCAATATTACTTTCCTAGTTAGTGTTTAATAAGTTGTTCGCGCTACTATATCGATAAAATGCAATCATTTTCACACGTGAAATGTGAACAAAAGAGATATTTTAATAGGTTTGTTCTCGCAAAAAAATATTTTGAATTTGGCAAGCCTGAAGAAAAAAAAAATTTTTTTTTAAGGACCATCATACAGACAGGTAAGTTTCTTTTTTCTTTCCTTTTCTTTTATTACACCGGCCAAAAATGTCTTTATTATTGACATTAACATTTGAATTAATTCTCTAGGATCGTAACGATATTAATGCAATGCCATATTTCTAAAATTTACTGCGGTTCCAAACATCTGAGAGAAATATTGAGGCTAATTTCAATATTACGGTTACTTTGTTTAATATTGCGCCAATGTTTCGGTATTAATAACTTAGAAATATAGTACAGAAAATAATGAGAAAAATAAATTTTGTCTCACACTGAAGAAATGTTAGCAAATTAAGGATTCGTAAAATTGGTTATCTGAAGAAACATATTTTTAAATATCAGTAGATATATATATATTTTAATAACTTACTACGTATTTTAATATATAACTTTCGTTTAGAGGTTAGACAACCCCCCCCCCCCCCCACAACCCCTTTTTTTGGCAGATAAAACATTTCACCATTAAACTTTTTTAGTTGTTTGTTTGTTTATTTGTTTTAATTTTATACCTCCTTATCCGCATCCTTAATAGCGTAGTTTGAATCTCGAATTATTAGGAAGGCAAATGTTACCAGCTATAAAATCAGAATGAAAGTAACTTTATAATAGAAAGAAAAATATTTTGTTTACAATATGTATAAAATATTTCGATAAATAATCTTAGATGTGCCATAAAAATTAAAACACTAAACATAGTTCCAAGATATTTTATATTTTCTAATATTTTAATCCCAGTAAACTTTGCTAAATTTAAATTCTATGATAAGCATCTTAGTTAGTAAATAGGTAAACAAAAATTTGTACTGGTTTAATGAAGCTATAAGAATAAAAAATAAAATTTTAAGAATTGCTTAAAAATTTGTATTACATTTGCACATTGTATACACAAAGTGATAATCGTAAACAAAAAAAAACATTGAATTTTTTTTTTTAAAAAAAAAAGGTTGTTATTTTATGCAATGATTTCGGTTTCTTGGAAAAAGAAGAAGAAGGGGAAAAAAATATATGGGTGATTTGGTAATCTATATAAATAAAAAGAAGTATCTGAGTGTGTATCTATCTGTGTATCTGTCTGCGTGTATGTCTGTGCTCTGGTGCTCACACTACTAATTACAGGTATACAAATCTTGACAGAGAGGTAGCTGGTACCCTGCAGGTGCGCACCTCATCGAGAATTTTTCGAATCTGATCTTTTTAATTATTATTATTATTATTCTAAAATTTAAATATTGCCTTCTATGTTTCATTTTTTTTAAAATTTATTCTTTCATTTCTGTCGTCTGCGTATCTTAGCAACGGCTATTGCGCTATTTATTATTTTATTTATTTAATTCATTCACTTGAAAGAGATTTTTTTCCTTTTTTTTTAATTTATTGTATTTATTGAAAATCAAATGGTAATGCAGTAGAAAAAAATTAGAATATTAAATTTAAAATTTAAAAACTTATTTACAACAGTACAATTTTTATAGTATAAAAACTTTTTATTATTTATTTATTTATTTATTTTATTATTATTATTATTAAATCCTTAGAAACAACAACAACAACAACAAAAAAAAAAAAAAAAAAAAAAAAAAAACTTAATTATAGTATTTGTCGGAAAAAGTTGGTAGTACATAGTAGAAAGGATTAAACTCATAAAAATTTGTTTAATTAAAATCTGTTTTTTTATTATTATTATTATTATTTATTTAATTCCTTTTAAAAGAAAAAAAACCTACTTTTTATTTTATTTATTAAATTGGTCGTAATCATATAGTAATATAATGTAAAGAGGGGGGCTATAACATACATGGTTCAAAAACTAAAATATTTAATAGATGCTGAGATACAGTCAACTTTAAAATCGTAGTTCTTAAATAAAAGCAAGATCCATCTGTCGTCGATAAATACCCAAATTGAACTGCCTGAGAAAGACCTTTCTGCAGGCATGGGAACCTGGACCCGATTCAGAGGCGGTCGGAAAAAGAATTGCCGTATGCAAAAGAATTCAATGTAGGTAATTTTTTTATTAGTTTTTATTTGTAATGTGATATAAATAAATAAATAAACATATAAACAATGATTAAATACTTTTGAAAATTCATTTAACGCGAGCGAAGCGGGCGTAGCGTGCTAGTAACTAAATATTTTACCTTTTTATAAATAATTTATTTTTGTATTATTACTTATTTATTCAAAATGAAACTAATATTGATTGTCAGATATCACTTTATAATGATATATATTCAATAAATTCTTAATTCATGACTTTGTATTTTTATCATATGGCGATATAGAAAACGTTCTTCTAAAAGATAATGGATATCTTTTACAAGTTATATTTCAACGAAAATTATGCTTAATAGTTAAATAAAAGAAAGTGGTGTGAAATATTAACATATCAATATAAGAGCTCCTTCTTCTATATTTTAGGCTAAAGTTAGGAAAAAGGAGGGTACTCGATATTTTGTTTTATCCTTTTAACAAATAACGATTTTTAGTACTATAAAGTAAGAAAAAAGTTAATAGATACTTAAATTGTAAATAAGATATACATTATAAAATTTTCTAATATAAATATCTTCTAGAATTAGATGAAATTATTTTATGTATTATATCATAAAATTACGTATTATGTATTATATCAATATTTAAGATTTTAAATAAGGAATATTCTATAAGCGACATTTTCATGCCTAGAAAACATTAACAGGTTTTCGACGTAGGCCAGTTTTTGAGAGTTTAATCTATGCTTTAAATTGTCAAACACATATATACATAAATGAAACTTAATTAATAAATAAAAATTTAGCAATCATTAATTTAAAAAATACTGCCATATTAATTGAGATACAATGAAAATTTTTCTCCGAAAAGCAAAAATTTTGCTTAAATATTTAAGATTTATACAATTTTTTTTTTATTAATTATACTCATAAATTTAAAATGCTCAAATAACAGGAGAAATTCATAAGAATAAGGTAAAATGGAAGACAAGCCAGAATAAGAGTGTTTCCCTGGAAAAAAGGCAAAGTTAGTGGGCATGGTGCGTATACATACACTTTTTTTTTTTTTTTTTTTTTTTTTTTAGTCGTAGTTTTTATTTCTAATTGAGCTTAAAAGAAGTTTTTAATAGAACTTTAAATAATATGAACAAATATGAATATGCATACACGTATGCGCACATGAGTAAATAGGAAAAAAAAATCTTACCATGAGTTTGATTTTTAAATTATAATACATAAATGACATCACACTAACAATCAGAACTAGAAAATAGTACGCCAATGGGAAATATTGAAATCGAAAGTTGCGATCAGCACTTCAAAATAGATTGGTATTTTCTTCAATATGTTGTAGTGCAAGTGAAAAGAGGAAATCCGCTGGAAGGAAACAATCTTTGCACTAAATGCGCGGATATGGCAAACATTAATTTTCTCATTTCCGAAAATCGAAGATAACTTAGTTTTATTGCGGATGCGAAAATTTAAATTCGTGAGAAACAAATAGTTTCAGGTAGCCAGAATAAATACATAAAATAAATAAAGAATTAGAGTAAATACATTATTTAAAATTAAATTAAATTGCCTAATTTTAGTAATTATTAAAAGCATATGTTAAAAATATCATGTATATTAAGTATGACAACACAGATAAGAACAAATGATATGATGATACAATTTTATAACATCTGAAGTTCATCGAAAAACACTTTTAAGCATACGAAAGCAGTTAAATACTCATCTAACATAAACTGGGTTTTTATCACTCAAATTTCAACTGATTATCTGGAGATTTGATAATACAGTAAAACTTTGGAAATTAAATATGCGTTTGGCGGACAAAAAAAGTATTCACTTATTCGAGGGTCCAGTTAGTCGACTACCAAAATTAAAGGATTCAAGCTTGTTTTAAGTTTATAGAAATATATTCATCATATTTTCTAGTATATATCATATACAACACTGTAATTTTTAATGTATTAAAAAATAAATAAATAAATAAATAAATAAATAAAACATGGATCATCCGAAATATTAATTACAATATGCTTCAAAAGTACAATTTAGTCATTTTTTCACAATATCTCAATTTTCTAAATAATAATAATAATAAAAAAAAAAAAGAAAAAAAAAAAAAAAAAAACTCACCTGCTCTCTGATATATATACGAGAAAAAAAGAATTAGAGCGCATGTTTTATGCTGAACGAATAATGACATTTGAAGTTAATGTCCTTTAAAAACTGTACGATAATTTTTTTTTTTTTTTTTTTCAAAGTTCAAAAAGATTTCACAAATTTGTGCTACAGTTTTCACATTGTGCGCTGACCTTCGATCAAAACGTATTACTTTCTGCTGTAATTTTTAACGTATTTTTTTTTTTAACTTGAATACATAAAATATGCAAGAACTATTACTTTTGATATGTTCCGAAATTGAATGACGATTTTAATTTCTCTCTCTACAAATGTAAAAGAAATTTTAGAAATTTGCGTTAAATTTGACATATTGGGCTGATCAGAACATCTAACTTCCTAAAACATTTTGAATGCGTTTTACATCTTGTATGCACACAACGTGCAGAAAATGTAATTTAGATGTTCTAAAACTGAATGCAGTTTCCATTTTTCTATGAAAGCAATTAAATACAGTTCCTGCCTTTTTTAAAAATCATATTCGTTCAGAGCCAAAGTGATTTTCTTAAGCGGCTGATTTTTATATCCGGCGAATGTTGCTGCACTTATAAGGAAGAGATATTACTTCCCTGAATTTTGAAAGAAACTTCAAAAGGTAACGAATAATGGAATTAGTAAACAATATTAATTAATTTTTGATAGATAATTAATTAATTGTTCCTTCGATATAAGTAAATTAAACGCATTCCAAGTTCCCATGCGTTTTTCTTTGAGGAAAATCATCATTTACTTTACCAAAAATTCACACTGTTCCTATAAATTTAAAATCTTTCCATTTAAACCTCATGAATTATAGTAATTTCAAAATAAGAACTAGAAATTAAATTATGGGACGTGTTTAATTTGTAACTGCGCTGCAAGTGTAAAAACTTCGATAATGAGCGATAACGGAGTGTTTGTTGTTTAATTTCTTTTTCAATTAAAAAAAAAAAAAAAAAAAAAAATGTGTGCATAAATGATATTTTTGGCTGCTGAGGAGATATTTTTGAGTTTATTAAGCAGCGGCTTTAAAAGTAGTTTGTATTGATTTGATTCCGGTCCTGGCAATTTGATCAGATTAAGCGGATGATTTTATTAACCAGTGAATTTATTAAGCGGCGGTTACTACGAAAATGATGTGACGCATTCTGATTTTATTATATTATCTGTATATAACAGACACGAACGCATTTTACGAATAAAGCAAGATCATAATTAATGTAATTTTAGTATGGATTAACATTCTTATTTCTTTGCCAATTTGTGATTAACCTCATAGATATAGAGGGTTTGAAAATTTGTAACTGAATACATTAATATTAAAGTAATTTTTATTCATAAATAAAAAATAGAACAGTCAAAAATCTGTTACTATATAAGAAGAAGAATCAGTAAAATTATCGAATAATATTTTATTATAGCAATAATCTGTACGTATTTCAGGTACCCCATAATCGTCTAAAGTATTTTCATCCCGAAGATTCAGAACAGATTTATTAATTTCTACTGTGTTAACGGAAGATGTTAAGTCATAAATTTGAGGAATTTTGTCGCGAGATAAAAATGACAAAATGTCGCGGGTTGGTCACCCCAGGGTTTGATACACTAAGTTTTTCGGCTTTTGGCAGGACAAAGAGAAATATTTCTTTTGGAATGGTATAAATAAATATAATTTATTTCACTTTTTTTTTTTTTTTTTAATTTAATGATTCTATGGTTTATTGTTTTTATTACTGATATTAATGAAAACAAATGCTTTGCAAAACAAACTGTTATATTGCTAATAAATTATTAATTTTATGCTTTAAAAGTATTGAATTATCTTAATGCTATTATTTTCCTAAATTCAATAATATTATATATATTTGCTATTTCTAGACATTATTACTGATTTATATTTATATTATTTATTTATTAAATCTCAAAAATTAAATCTTAAATCGCATGGGAAATTAAAACATAACTAATAATCTGGTCATTGGTTGTTTTTAAATATTAGAAATTTCAATTTTACAAAAACATATTATTTTATCTACCATAGATATTTATTTATTTAATTTATTTAATTATTTTAATTAATCATTTATTAGAAATTTTATTTCCACATTTCTAAATATAACAGATTAACTTAGTAACAAATGTAAATTATTAAATTTGTTTTAACAATTACCATATGTTTTTTTAAATATACGATTGTGATGCAACTACAACCTTATAATTGGGTAACGTAATATTTCCTAATCTTCTTAGTACTAAAGATTTTTCAATCGTACCTTTTCTTAAATCGTATTATGTTTGTTTCTGGGTTTTTTCTGCTTCTGTTTTTGTCTCAGTAAAAGGTTGATTATTGGTCACTGGCACATTTGTGAATATGTCTTTAACGTTAGAGAATTTTCTGAATTTACTCATATTACTTTAATAATGCCCATAACACTTAGGCAACATAAAATGTGATTTGCCTGTTATATGAAATTAATAATTGATATTTATCTTTTTGTATAAAGTTTACTTAAATATCGTTTAGCAAAAGTTAAATATCCAATGAGTGTTTAAATATATATATATATATATATATATATTTAATAGCTTGCTTGATTGAACTTAAGTTTTAACAAAAGTTTTCAAATATCTTAGGAAGAAAAAAAAAATATTTGGTTCACCCAAGGATCCAATAAAAGCATGGGATTTGCTGAAAAATACTTATAAATCGCTTAGGCTTCCTTTTACTATAAAACACTATATTTTTACTACAAATTATTTCAAAGATTTAAAAAAAAAAAAAAAGATTTTGTAAATGTTTAAAAATTATTGTATTGAAAATTGTGTTTTCTAATTTTCAATGTTTTTATGCAGACCGTTCTATCTGTAACGCATAAATGTTACAGACGTTAATCCAATGACTCGCCATGTGTAATCGGACAAGACTTCTTTATCACCATCATCTGTAAACTACCCCTTTTAGAATTAACCAGTCGTTTCTCCCCAAATTTCGAGGAATCTGGCAACACCATGGAAAATCGTCCATCGGGAGAGGATGCATAGATGGATATCGTTACCCAATATGAAAATAGCATCCTGAATGAATCGAGAGTGAGATGACAAAGATAGGTTTTATAGTTGCAGAGGGGGAGGTTATGAAGATCTTGATTTGTGAGGATGACCCCTTGTTAGTTGCGGGCCAACTGTCGCAAATGCAACTTTACTGAAGGGAGTTCCATTTTATTACTTCCTAACGGTTCTGAATAAATGAGTTTGCCAAAAGCAATTGAGAATATTTGTGAATGTTTTCAACACTTTACGTTAAAGATGGGGAAACGTTAGCTACTTGTCATCTGTTACAAAGTATACTGTACTGATACTATGTAAATATTAGATAAGTTTAACAAACTTTTTTCTATAATTCTATTAAGAAATATACTACAAAATTTAAAGCAAACAGAATGTAGAAAGAATAATAACATGCACAAAATTACACTTTGTTATTACTATCAATAATGTGCAATTTATTTTAAAAAGATTGATGTCGATGAAAAATATTAAATTTAAAAAAGGTCTTTTTAAAGTTTACAGTTTGAGTTATTACAGACACGCATAGAATTTAAATTTAATATTACCTTTTAAAACCATTATATATGTATTATTATTATTATTACATTATTCATCATAATAATGAATACAGCGTGGATTAAAAAATAATAGAAATTGCTTTTAAGAGGCATTTAAAACATATAATTATTATTCAATGTTTTGTGGAGAAACAATCATTAAATATAATTGTACATTAAGCAATCTTCTGTAACCGTAATATCTTATAACCTTTTAGTCATAACTTTTTATTTATTTTTTTATTTTTTTTATTTATTTATTTTAATGTAAATAAATTAATAGTTATTTTTCACCAATAAAATTCAAAATGGTTTATAAATTTCAGAGAATGTTCGAATAATATAATTAGATCAAGGTTTTCAAAACAGTTTTAGTGTATTTAGTATATATTTACATTTTTGAAATATATTAAATTACAAAAATTCTTAAGCGTACATTAAAAGACAAAGTATTCGATTCATCGGAAAAACACTTCAACAAAAAATAAAGCATAAATTAATTTACATTGGGGGAAAAAATGAAAAAAAGAAAGTTTTTATCACTTACCTGTCAACAAATCACTTCACACACACACAAAAAAAAAAAAAAAAAAAAAATCAAGATTATGGTCGATTAACGGAGGAATCGTAAATAATAATTTAAAAAAATGAACTCTACAAACTGTTATTCTAATATTGCACTTATTAACAAACAAATGTGCATATAAAAATAATATTTTGCTTCTAATTTTTATTATTATTATTATTATTATTTATATTTACAAATTAAAATTTGTAAAGAAAAAATTTATCGACCACCTGAAAATCAGCCATGGAATAAAGTAGAAGACTGATAAACGAAAACAAGTCGACGTTTCATACAGTTTATATACAAAGGTCAAACCTCTTTTAACCCTTCGTTTCATATCAGGTGGTTTTCTACTGTAAATGAAAGAGGGAAGATTTTTATCAATTTCTGGTGGAGTACACAAAGCTGAGTTCGCAAACAAAAAGTAATCAGGAAAGTAGGAAATACCTCAAAGCATGGTCAGTTCAGGCTTATTTTGAAGATAACGTTATTTTGAATTTTTTAATATTTATGAATTCAGAAAAAGCAACAAAAATACAGCGCATTAATGCAATAATATTGTTACGTGTTTGTAAATAATTGTAGTTATTTTTATGCAAATTTATTCAAAAAGGCTTAGTCAGGTGATAACATGTCATTTTTCCCCCTAGCTCTTTTCCGCGTTAAAATAGATATTTTTCTCTTAAAAACGCATTAAAAAGCTCCAATAAGGAAATTAATGGATTTGGCGTCAAATTTGGCGATTTTTTTGGCAACCTTGAAGAGAAAATCCTTATTATTGATATACCAAATATGGAAGCTGTAATCTCATTGGCTGACCAGTTTCTGGAATTTTCTACATTTTTCTACGCGGGTATTTAAGGAGTCGCATTACGCCAAATCAATCAGTCTCAGTTGAATTTCGCCAAGACATTAATGAATGCTTAAAGAGCACTAAGCCTATTTGGAATACAGCTTTTGCTGTGTGATACAGTTTGTACTGTGAATTTCCCATTGACAACCGGTATTTAAGCTGTGTTTACTGGTAAAATTGAGGTTGATACCTGGTTTATAGACCAGTATTCTTCTGGAATTTTCTGTAACTAAACTTCTGAACTTCTGTAAAGTTCGCCTTTCATTCTCGGACAACTCACGAACACCCAAGTACGCAACAACATATAAACAACTACTCGTACAGTATTAAGTGTGTGTGTGTGGGGGGGGGGGGGGCTTTTTGCCATTTTTCGAAAAACTGGATATTTTTTTAACTGCATTACAAGCACTCGCATACGTGTGTGTGCGTGTTTCGTTTTATGTGTGTATACAAGAATACCCATATAAGCTAGCACGAATAAGGACAAATGCAATATGAAGAAAAGTTAATATTAACAAATATTAGCAAATTTAAGTTCATGAATTACAAAACGCAAATTCTCAAGAAACAGATAGGATAGAGAAGATATTAAGGATAGAGATGATATTTCCCTCTCTGTATAGAAAAGGAAGAAAATGAAAAGGACTTTTTTAATAGACGCGAAATTCACCTACACCTCAAAATTTCTGCAAAAGATAAAATTATAAAAAAGGAAAGTAATGAGTCATTCTAAAAATGCTTTATAGAGAATTAAAAAGCATTTTCTTTCTCTCTCTCTCTTTTTTTTATATGTACTCTCAAAATAAATAAATAAATAATAATATTACCAATGCCATATTCATCCAGTGAGATTTACATTATTACACCCAGGAATAGTTATATTGAATCAAACCACAACACTCATGCTTTAATGAAAAATATCTATGCTCACGCCAATAATGAAATAGAAATGAATTATTATGAACAAGAGCGAAGAATATTCAGCAAACTGAAATATTTAACAAATAACATGAACATTGATATGACTGCAGAATGTAAGAAAATAAATGATCAAATGCCAAAATTATCCACAAGAATCAAAAATTAGAAATATCTATGAACACTTTTATTTAAGATATGTCCCTGTCAAAAATGCACGTGTGACAACCACCATTTTTAAAAGAGAAATCATTCTGGTCTATTTTATATAGATATTTAAATTTCGTAACAATTTGAGACCGCTAGAATTTAACAGACAGTGATCGCACAATTATTAAAGTATTGTAGAAAATCTATGTGCAATACCAAGAAACACATTGTATAAATTTATATATGAACTAAAAAGGCATTAAACAAAAGTAAATGACATTGAAACACGCAATTTATAATTTTAATAAAATGAAAAATATTTATTTTATAAGTAAGTCATTAAATATTTCACCTTGCTTTAGAGAGGTTTAAATCTACGACATAGATTTTTTAAACACATTTAGTTGCATTCACTATTTAAAAAAAAAAAAAAAAAAAAAAAAAAAAAAATGCAATTTAGTTGCCAGAAGTTCTCTGTGAAAAATACAGAATTCTCTGTAATTTGAGAAAAAAGTCGTAAATTACGGAAAAATTACGATGACAAAACGTATTTTCCTGTAACTTTCACAGAATTCTGTAATTTTCACAGAGAATTTCTGGCAACAAAATTGCATTTTTTTGACAGTGACCTAACATTCTTTGCAAAACATAATTTTGTATTAATTCGCTTTATTTTCATTTTCATTTTCATTTATTTATTTATTTATTTATTTATTTTATTTATTTTATTTTTTTTTTTGGGGGGGGGGGGACATTTGGGCTAATTGAATCACTACTTACTGCGCTTTGATTCGGAAAACATAATGAACCTGGTACCTGCAAACTAAAGCAAGAGCGCTGACTATTTAGCCACCAGATGGGTTTGTTAATATTTGATTTTTATTTAGTTATTTTATCTTTCTATTTTGCATGTGTATGACATTTACACACTTTGCTGCTAATACAACGATAGGAATAGAATGGATTGGCGAAACCTGATTAACCTGTCTAAAAAGTATCTTCTTTGGATATTCCATCAAAATGGAAATATTTCGCGAAGAACAAACTTTTATATGATTACCACTTTTTCGCAAAGTTATAGCAAACGATCTCGTTCTGTGTGTAAGACATGAATTGCGGTACAACTTGTTAGTATTTTGTATCCTTCTCCACAAGAATTGAAGATTACCATATATGGTCAGCGAAAGGTTCAGGTGAAATCATAAAGCTATCATTACCGAATTATAAATACTGAGTGCATCATTTTTAGTCTTGATCAGATACGGCGTAGAATAATCGTTCTGATAAGCAACCAAAACAGTCAGATAAAAAAAGGGTAGCGTCGTACTACAAATACTTCACGGTAAATTCATCCAACCTTGCTACCTTTCTGAAATCGTCCTTAAATGACTAAAGCAAAGCAAACTGATTAATTTAAGGTAAACAGGATATAATGAGGAAGAATTGTATGTCAAAAAAGGTCTAGCTAGCAAACAAAAATACGGACAAAATAGATAAATTATTTCAGCAAAGTAAGGTAGAATAATCTGCAAACTTTGCAAGCCGGAAATGATAAGAATATTCAAGGTCACGGTATTCACAACTAAGATAAACTGCAAACATTATAAATTTATTTACAGCTGATTTGGTTCTTTGTAAACAAATTTTTTTCTTCAAATATAATACATATTACACATTAAATACACGTAAAGAATAGTGCAGAATTATTGCTATTTTGGTATATTTTATATGAAGAACCTCCGTTATACATATGCAACATCAAGTTTTAGATGTATGATCACTATATAACTGAATGTATAATTGTTGATAAAATAAATAAATAAATATATAATTAAAACATTTTGAATTTATTCTCAGTTAAAATCTTCTGAACTTAAAATTAATTTTTCATTTCGAAACTGATATGTCTTTCCGCAAATTTACGTAATTTTATTGCCACAAGGGAAAAATTATGTAACTGTAGATGGTCTGTTCTTCCTCATGTGAAGCTATAAAAGATGTTATGTGTGGTATTAACTTAAAGAAAGACAGCAGCTGTAAATGTGAACAATAGTTTAAAAATTAATGTTAGTGAAGAAAATTCGAGTTATTTTATTTTATTTTATTTTATTTAACGTTTTAAATAAAAAGTATTATAAATAAAATAATAATATTTTCATCTTTTAATAAATATGTATTTAAGATAAATTCAATATTACAAACAATCTAACAATAATACTAGAAAAAAAAAAAAAAAAAAAAAAAAAAAAAAATATTAGTTTTAAAATTTTTGGATCGGTATAATGATAATAACAATAATAATTCGCATTAAGGGCCTGCCTAAGATTATCGATTTTCGTGTACAGCTCATTATTTTATACATATATAGTATACATAATGAAAATAAATTGATACAATCTCACAGGGAAAGTGAGAATTTTGAATACCCTGCACATTATTTTTCTAAACAATTATCTTTGCAAATGCGTCAAATTAGCAAGCATTTTAATTAAAAGACTTTTTAATCTGACGTCGTTTTTTTTTTCTTACAAAGACAAAAGTGTTTTCCTAAAATCAAGACAAAATGGCTAACTTGAAATATCAAGGTGGTCAAAATATTCCTTTGACATTCTGAAATCTCAAATGCTTATACTTTCTGATTCAAGTCTGAAGATTATTTTTTCTCCTTAAACACTTGTAATTAGCAGGAATTCAAATCCAGATTCTACATGTTTTTGTTTTCGATATAAACCATAAAAAATTCATAAAATTGTGAAAAAGGTGGTATTTTGAACTGATTTTATTCAAATTTGCTTATGAGAGGTATTACAATCATGGAAAAATTACTTCTGTTTCGAAATTAAACACTTTAAAAACGAAACTGAAACCAGTATTTGATTTTTAATCATATCAAAAATTATTTCTACTAGTTTTTTGTGCACTTGTATTCCTAATAACTGCTCCATAAATGTGTAAGAAAGTTTCGTGCTTATTTATTTATTTATTTATTTATTCTTTTTTGTGTGTGTATGCGTAATTTTTTAAAGTACGATTTTCAACATGCATTAAAAAACAATTCTCTTTTGTTCTTAGTTTTTATTATGATTTTCTTTAAAATACTTTTTTTCCTAAACTTGTTTCAATTACATGAATAAGTCAGTTTTTTAGTTATTTTATATTTCGATTTTTACGCTGTTACATTTCAAAAATTATCTCAACATTAATAAACTATAACAAATATTTTGACAAGAAAATTTATGTACAATATGATGTATTGAATTTTTAATAAATTCTGTGGTCCTCTACTTTCTTCCATTCCAGTTTCCCAACACATTTCAAGAAACATTTTATGATAAATGTAAGGAATATTCTGTATTGCAGAATATATAATGGATCCACATTAAAAGTGAACACTCTTTAAAAAAATTTCACATACTTAAATAACTTTATTTCCCCAATGTTCAGAACTGAAAATATATGAACCTTCGATGTCGAACTCACAGAGAATTCAAAACTATGTAAAATTCGCTGAAAATGGATCAATTCTACTTCTATACGTTTATTTTTATGGGAGAGTTTTCACGTTTCAGACATATTTCACTCGGCAATACTTTTCCTTCCTCATATTCCTAACCTGACGGAATAGGAACATGAATTTTCTCTTTCATATATATGTATTCTAAACAGAAAATCAAGGTAAGACTGCAAAATGCTTTTCGAGAAGGAGGAATTTTCAAAAAGGTGTAAAAAGTTTTCGATTTACGGGACATAAAATCACATATCGTCCAATAAAACTATAGTAGAATATGAAGGGAGGGAAAAAAAAAAAAATGATTTTTTGACTTCTTGGGGGAGGGGGGGGGGCATTAAATAACACAAAAATATTCAAAAGTTGCCATTCATTTATTTTCTTGTATTATTATTTTATGATATAATACAGATTATGCTACTAATAAGTTTTAAAAATAAATATGTTTCAAATTATAATGAAGTGAAAATTTAATGTTTCCTCAATAAATTTTCTTGTAAATGCAATGAAATTCCCCCACCCCCGGTTTGCGTGTGTGTGTATGCGTGTTTCAGTTGCTAAATATGATAGCACAATTTGTAATATGATTAGTTAATTTAAAACTTACAAATTGATTAAAATATTCTTTCATTATAACGATTTTTTCATTCTTTTATAATAATGCGAGTAAAACTGTGAAAACAAGTCAAAATATTGGTTGAAAAAAAAAAAAACCCCTTATAAACACCTAATGACAATAATCTTTGTTTTTATTTATTTATTTATTATTGCTTTTAATTTACTTTTTCATAATTTCTGGTTATCCGATGTTTGAGATACTGGGAACAAAACCCCTTTCTTTCAAAATACATACATACATGTTATCAGGACAAAGACAAAAGTTTTTAAATATAACTTCTTAATTTCCAGTATGATCCGTGAAATTATATTTTGATTATTAGAAATTTGCCAAACGATAAACCTTGAAAAAACACAAGCGCTGACACTTAAAATTTCTATTTTTAAAATTTTTAGACTAAAGGATCCCCCCTCCCTACTGATTCTTGTTTATGATGTTCTTATATTTCTAAGGAACATTTATTATTCTGAGTGACTGCCTATTCATTTATTTTACTTTATTAATATTTTTTAAAGATACCTATAAATTTATATTATTTTAATAAGATTTATATATGTATTATAGAAAGTTAAACTATTTGTGCTACTTTCGCTGCTATTTTACCATGTTTTTATTAACTTCTATTCTTGTTTGTTTGTTTGTTTGTCCGGTACAAATCTTGCAATCGAATTTTAACTAACTTCCCTACAAGCTAGACATTTGAAACTTTCACAGTAGCTCAGAACCCAGTGACAACACAATACTTCGAAGTCCGATTTTCAAATTTTTGATTAGTTTTCGTATAATTAATTAAAATACGAAAATAATAACATCCTAATAGCGTTAAAATAGCCATTAAAATATTAGCTATAATTTAATTGTTGTCAAAAAAAAAAAAAAAAAAAAAAAAAAAAAAATGCGCGTTCATTTTCTTTTGAAATAAAAATAAATACATTTAATTAAACGTGAACATTAAAAAATTATAAAAAGATAAATTATGCATCTCCTAAAAATTGAAGTCATTATCATTTTAAAAATTTTATGCACATTGATAAGAGCTCTATGATTCATCAGAAAATTTAAAACATGGTATATAATTTTTTTTTTTTTTTATCTTATAATAATTTAAATCAGATCCTTTATTGTTAATACGCGTTTTGTATGGATATACATATTAAATTTTAAAAACAACTTATCAAAATATTTGGAAAAATAATTTTTACTAATTCCGTGTATTTTTTATAACGTTATTTATTTTCCGTTATCAATGTGATATTGAAATTGCTTTGTCAACAGATGCAGTAATTGCTATAACTTCTCTGTACAACATAGCAATGTTAATTTACTTTCTTATTTAAAATTTTGTTTAATACATATATGTGACTTACTTCCCTAACAAATGACTTTACAGTCGAAAGGAATACGATTTTTCCTCTTTAAAGAGACAAAATCAATGCTTTATCCAAAGATACATGCTGCATACAGATTGTTTTGGCAAAGCACATAAAAATCCAAGATATATGAATCATAAAATCCCGATTTAAAGAAATAAATAAAAATAAAATAAATTATCCAATGCGTAGATATCAGTTTAAAAAAAAAAAAAACATAGTTACAAATACTTTTTTACGTAAAACATATTATTATCATTATTATTGCTATTGCTATTCTTTAGAAGCAATTTGTAATGGCACATTTTCTTTATTATTAATATTGCATTTTCTTATTGTTTCTTTATTTTTTCATTTTTTAATTTACTAATACAAATGTCATAATATTTCCAAATACTTTTTAACTTCCGGCATTAATGTTTAAAACCTATTACTACTACTACTATTACTACTTCAACTACTACTATTACTTCGTCGAAACAATTGTTAATAAGACATTTTTCTTTATGATTAGTGCCTTTTTTTGACATTTACTAAACCAGTTTTATTATTATTATTAATTCTGAAGCATCAAAAACCAAGCTTACAAAACAAAAAAAAATTTATATTAAATATTACAATATATTTAAACAAATTCTACATGATATTTATATTTATTGAATTTTAAATATATATCATATTCAATCAACACAAGATTTTTTTTTTTTTTTTTAATGTCTTTTTATAAACTTTTTAAATGCGCCTTACGCCTCTGTAAACAAACTTCTCGCTAAAGTTTCATAGTGCTTTAATAACAATAATAAAAAAAAAAAAAAAAAAGAAAGAAAAAGAATAATTATTTTATATTTATTTATTTATTTATTTTTTAATAACAGTAATTTAACATTTTCCTAAAATTCCTTAGAAAAAGAATTATATGTTCTACATAATTATTCAGTTATTATTAATTCACTCAAGTAATAACTACCATAATTTAATTATCTCTCAAAGCCAGAAAAAAAAAAAAAAATCTCATTGCTACAAAAAGAAAACTATACCCTTGCACTTTCCGTCCAAACAAATTTGTCGAACAATCTCTGCCAAATTATTCCAGATTTGTGTTTGGTCCTTTTATGAATATCCAAACTCAATTATTATCCCAAGAATCCCCTTTCAATATATATAGATATATAAATTTTCCTTCTGTGCAGTTATTACTGGGAATTGCGGAAATGGCAAAGCACAAAGTTTGTGAGAGTGTTAGAGGAAAAAGCGGGGTAAAAAAAAAAAAAAAAAAAAAAAAAAAAGTCTTGAGGGAAAAAAAAAAAAAAAAAAAAAAAAAAACTAATAAATGTTTGAAACATTTGAAGCCCGGTGAAAAGTGGGAATCATTAGCTATGCTGATAATCTATCTATCGTGAGAAACAAAGGGAGTTTTTGTGCTTTGAAAAACTCTCTCCCTGACCGAAGAGAGAATTTTTCGCCAGGATAGGTGTGTATCGGATCCAGGAAACGATAACAGGCACTTATTGTTCCCGGTTTAAGGGTTTATCTGCAAATTAAAGTAAGCATTTATAGGGTACGTGAATAATTATATATAGAATACATAGTTAAACCCGCTTATTGGCATAAATATATTAAGAAATTTTTTATAATAATCAAGATTGCATTATTGAATTCTTATAAAATGTATTTCTTTAAAGTTGCAAAATGCTTACTTGTTTGAAGGCATTCGTAATAAAAAAAACTGTTAAATAAACGACCCAAAATTCGTACAAATCAATAAAATTGAAATTCTAAGAATTTCATTTATTTTAAATAATTAGATTAAATGAAACAAAATTTATTTATCTCGTTTCATTCATGGTTCAATCACCTGCACACAATAACAACAGTAACAATTATAATAATAGTGATGATAATAATAATAATAATAATAATAACATATTTTAAAATAAATCGTCTTGACTAGTTACTACCTACCTTCAAGGAAAACCCATTTTCACATTCCGAAAACCCATAGCTGTTAAGAGTTTTGATTCCTCCCCCCCCCCCCCCCTCCCGCTTTTTTTTTTTTTTTTTTTTCATTTTTAATATTTTATTTTTGAGCTAAGCAATACGAAAAATGAACTTAAAGAGAGTTTTTTGCACTTTATAATTTCGAAATATTAACTGCCTGCATACCAAAGAAACAATAAACTAATTCAACAAAATCTTAACAAAAATCTTAAACTGAAACGAAATTTATGAAAAAAATAATTTAAGAAACTTAAGAATGGAAGGAAGGAGGCAGGCGGCAAGACTTGTGACTTGACTGTAGGGTTAAACTAGTTTCACGCTGGAAACACTCCCCCAGCCTGCCAAGACCAGAATAGGAGTCATATGGATTAGAAAAAGCAAAATTTCATAGCAGATAAAGAATAATGAAATTATGAAGCAACAATGAAAATTATTGATTACTATGTGTTTAATAGTATGATTAGAATTTTAAGAATAATTGACAACCCAACAATGAAGAAACTGAAAATTTAATGGAAAAAGAAACATTGCATATTAATACAAAGTAAATGCAAGCCTTCTTCTTTTTTTTTTTTTCTTTCTTTAATTTAATTTCACAATCCCACCCAACCATCCAGGCAAACAACATCACCCATCCTCTGTAATCAAACATCTGCCCACCCAACCACCACCTTTTTTATTGTCTTTTATTATTTTATAATTTTTTCTTAAGATACACTAAATTGTACCCTTTTTTTTTAAACTTGAAAGCAAGAACAAATTTGAAAGTTCTGGATTTTCTGAGTGTAAAAATGATATTAGAAAAAAAAATGCTTTAGATAAGGAAGGAGTAATTCTATAAACAAATTTTCTCAAAGAATAATAGGATTTTATTGCAACAGATGGTTGGTAGGTTGGTTGGGTTTAACGTCGCACTAGTGTTGCACGATGGGCAATACGACGGTCTGGGACTCACCCCTAAAGATGGTCCGGAGACATGCCATCACAATTTTGATCCAGAGGAGATGGCTTCCAGGAGACGGAGAAGTTGTAAGAGGTAGAATATGTAAAAGTATATTTATTGATATAATTAATTATACCGTAAATCAGATATTTTAAATTAATTGTTTTTACAAATCAGATTTTTTCGGTTTAGATTTATATAATATTCTAACAAAATATGTTTTTCATTTCCCCCCTAAATTATCTGACATGAATATTTATAAATATGTGAATATGCACATACGGGGCTTGGACGGACTGGGGAGATAAATGTTTCCGGTTAAAAACACATCACACAATTTTAAGATACATACGTACGATGTCACGACCAGCAATTTGACATGTGTACACATGTCAAATTGCTGTAACAACTATTAATTAATACACTAGTAATAATAAACAACTATTAATTTTTGTTGTTTGCAGATTTTAATTTTACAAGTGTTATTATTATTATTATTATTATTATTAATGAATAAATCTTTTAAATCTGCATATCTATACACCTGTATTTTTGCCAGATTTTCTATAATTATTGAAACAATTCTATTAACCCATATCGTACCAAGCACTGAAAAAAAATGTTTTTTTTTTTCTTTATAAAATCTTAAATATATGTTTCTTTAAGCCTATGTATACACACAAAATCAAAAAAACTTACCAACTTTTCATTAGCTTAATCGGTACAGACTGTCCTAAAAATAGGACAATGGTTTAGGACAGTCGGAAATATAAAGAAAACAGATCATCTATCTATATATTTTTTTTATATAATTGTTTTACAAGTACAAAAGTGTAGAATATTACCTCAATAAATTTATATGTTTACCTCAATAAATTTATATGTATGTGATTCTTGAACGTAAAACCTTTTTAAGTATGCTGAAATTGTAATGAATAAATCTTCAAAAATCGTTCTTTTAAAAATTAAGAAAAATATATTAAATGTTAATTTAAACTAACGATAAAGACACATATGCATTTATTGAACTTTTAAATAATATATCTCCTTTAGTCTGAATTAAAATATTCAAAAGAATTTATATAAATACCACTTATGCGTGGTGTCCTATTTTTAGGACGATGGTGAAATATGGTGAAAAATATGTGTAACGAAGTTCCAATAGACAAATTTAAAGGGAGAAAGGGGAAAATCCTGTTTTAGTCTAAAATAAGAAAATAATACTTTTAGTATCATTAATGGCCTATTTTTACTGATGTATTTGAATATGGTTAAAAAGAAAGAAAAAAAAAAATCAAAGAAAAAATCTTCTGCTTTGTTATTCTTCTATGTTTAAAGCTAATTTCATTATATAATAAAATAAATAAATGAAATCGAAACTTTAAATTTTTCCACAAAGCTGATGTTTTGTAAATAAATCCGAGAGTTTAAAATTTCCTAAAAAAAAAAAAAAAAAAAAAAAAAAATCATTTAAATATAATTTAAAAATGATTCAGCAACAAATGAACCATTAAAAAAGCAACAAAATTTGCCATGTTTAAAACAAAAATAATTTAGTTCCTAATATGTTAATTATAAACAATAACGTATTTAATTATATTTCAAAAACTCGTTCTTATAAGTCATCATTTAAACTAGAAGGTTCTGGCCATCACAAAACCTTTTTCTATCATCTGCTATGCAAAATTACGTATTGTAGATTAGTCATTAAAATTATTATTTGCCAATTTATTTTTCTGTGGTGAGAGCAGAAAATTTTCAGATTAGAAAAGTATAATCCTAAATGTCAAGAGAAAGTCAATTTTTTGCCCAAAAGATCACATTTTAGGAAATACATTTTTTCAGAATTTCTTATGTTAAACATGAAAAAAAAAAAAAAATGATAGCTTTCTTTCAATTACCAGAAACATATGGTTTAACCAATCGTTTTTAATGGTACTGACGAGTTCTTTTCAAAAATACTCAGATCGAAAATTAGCAACCCAGAGGGATGAAATAAAAACACGCAATGCTTCTACATACAGTCGGCCGCAAAAGTATCCGAGCTAGAGGTCTGCACGGGCCGGGCTTACGGCCCGAGCCCGAGTCCGGCCCGACCTTCGGGCTGGGTTTGGGCCGAATTTTAAAATCTGTTCTCGGGCCGGGCTTTTTTTTTCAAGCTCGGGCTCAATTTTTTTGTGTATACTCGGGCCGGGCCTGGATGAATTTTCTTCCGGGCCGTGTCGGCCCGAATCTTTTTTTCTGGTTTCATCGTTAATCAACGAAAAAGGGAAATGATAAAATATTTCTTCAGTCATTTATTTCACATAATTTTACAGGCTGGTATATTACATAAATTTTATTTTGTTAAAAAATATCTGTAACTTCAATTTAATTGCTTATCAGTCTGTCTGTTCGCGATCTGATTTTCCGCAAAAATTTTTAGCATGTCTCGAAATTAATAGATTTTATTTCAAGTAATGTTAAATGGTTTCCTATTAAAAATAGTAACCATTCACTAACCAAAAATAGTAACCATGTCACTACTAGTTTGCGCACATGTTCAAACAAAATAAATTGGATACGTTACTGTGTATAAGGCTTTGTGCCTATAGAGTTTAGATGGTATGAAGGCTATAAATATCCTGCCGCTGTAACTTTTTCTCTAAACTCCTTTTTCTTTTCTCCAGTGCATTAAATGAAAGTAGCATCATTTTTAGCATGTAGAAAAGCCTCTTATCTATAGAATATAGTTGGATTCCCATTAAAATTTTGTTTACCGGATCCCATGAAAGATTCGTATACATTACGATACATAAGAGGAAATGGTTGAACGTGCATTTTTAGTAGTAATAACCATTTTAAATACCGTCCTATATTGTTTGATAAGTGCTAATATTTTCGATTTGACTTTCTGTCTGTCTTTGCGCCTTCTGTATATCTGGATAATGAACCTTTGTTTATATATAATTATCTTGTAAAAGTTCAGCAGTTTTGTTAAAGAAGATTCTATTGCTTCGCTATACAAAACCTCTACAAAACACATACTAAAAATCTTTTTCATAGAAAGGCATGCATTTTTTTTTTTTTTTTTTTTTTTTTTTAATTTTTCATATTTTTGAATCGGGCCGGGCCGGGTCGGGTCGGGCTTGATTTTATCGTTTTTTGTCTTGGCCGGGCCGAATTTTTGAATTTCATACCGGACCGGGTAAGCAAAGCTTTCGTACGAACCGGGCCGTTCCCGGGCCCCAAAATTCCGGCCCGTGCCGACCTCTGATCCGAGCACTAGCAAAAATTCCTATGTAAAAAAAGTACACTTACTGCTGTTCGACAAGGATTTATTTAACAAAACAGTAGCTCTACTTTTTTTATATAGGAATTTTTGCTAGTGTTCGGAGACTTTTGTTACCGACTGTACATGTTAAGTATGAAGTAATTGCTTACAGTTATTGAATGTTTAAAGCTCTTTATCAGCAAACCAGTTGTTCCCAAAGAATGTATAATATCAAAATAAGAATATTGAGTTTACTGATATATATATATATATATATATATATATATATAAGTGTGTGTAAAAAAAGTTATGAAAATCACATTTTCCTTAAGCAAAGATGTATACTGTATAAAAATAAATTGTTCAAGAAAATGTCAATCAATAAATAAATAAATAAATAAATGAAAAAACAATGATATGAAACGAAAATGGGCCCTCCGTGGCCGAGTGGTTATGTCACCACACTGCTAATCGCCTTCGAGCGTATTAGAGCGGGTTCGATTCCCGCGCTGGCCCTGGGTGTTTTTCCATTTCTTCGTATTGTAATTCTGTCATGTGCTATCTGTAGTTATATAACGAAGATTTACAAGCGGACTACGAGTTAAGCATACAGATCTGATGTATATGTTATCAATAATAAAAAACGAAAATAAACATAAACATGAACATAAAACAAAGAAATCTGAAAATTATTTAAAAATATTAAACAAAATCTGAACTTCCTACAACACTCTGAGAAATCGCATGGATGCACTTTGCCACAAGTTCGTAGGAAACAAAATATAAATTATTGAGTATTTCCATACGTATTGAAATTTTAGTTCAATCATAAATTTGTTATTTATTTGGTAATAGTTTACCTACAAACCTAAGAAAACATTGAAAAGGGGGAAAAGTCCAATAAATGGAATTAAACTGCTCACTATAAAATAATAATAATAATAATAAAGAATGAAAGACAAAATAAAGAAAATATGATATATCTAGTAGTTATGCATCAAATTAGAAAGCTTTATAAAAATGAACAAAACTTAACGATATAGCTTGAGGTACTAATGGTAAAGTGAACACATGCTTTCATTTAATCAAAAATTTGATATTTTTATTAGCTTTAAATAAATAAATTATAGTTACATACAAAAACTTTGAAGAAGAGAGAGAGTGAAAGAGAAACAGAATAAATGTAATTTAAACTGTATTTTTTTAATCAGAAAATAATAATAGGAAAAATACGACAGAATTAAAAAAAAAAAAAAAAAATGTTTAACAATTATTCATGAACCCCATACAAATGACTAAAAATTAACAATATACCATGAGGAATATAATGAATATAAGGTGAACACATATGCATGTTCACATAAGGTGGCTTCGTTTTCAAAAACCTACCCCCTTCGTATTTAAATTTTCCCCTCGGCAATGAATTTTTTTTCTCCTACCTTCTGCCTGAAAGGTGCGAGGAGGGTGCAATAACAATAATAATCATCTATTGTTTTGGAATTAATCCTAGTAACAATGAAATTAGTGGTCGCGCTAATGGTTTTTGATATTCCATTATGAAAAAGGGGGGGGGGGGCTTTTCCTTAATTACGCGTTATTTAATTAGGGGGAGAAATTAGGATAATACAATTAACTGGGGAACGCTGGGCAACTTTTTGTGCTTCATTGCTGAAAGCGACAGAGAGGGGGAAAAAAATCTGAAGTATTACAAAAAAATAAGAGGTAGATACATCATCAGCCTTTGTACGATTAGGAAAACATCTTGCAAAACGATTAAGATTATTTTTTTATTCCTCTTCGCAGCAACTGATGCTTTTCTTCAGCTTCACGGCGACTGTTATTTTTGAATTAATTTCTGCTTTCATAATAACTATAAGGCGAGAGATGAGTTTTTTGATACTAAAAAGGCTTTATTATTTTCGAATAAAATGGTAAGAAAAAAAATAAAACTGTCGTATTAAATGTAATTTCTTTGTCATAATTTTGCTGATTCGATTTGGCTACGGGTTTAATTGTTTGTTGAGAAGTACAAGCGCATTTTTAAAGCAATGTGGTTCCCCCTTTTTTTTTAATTTAAAAGGGGAAAAAAAATTCTGATATAAATGTTGATTTACCGAAGTTAGTGGGAATTTCTAATTACGTAAATTACCAAAGAAATGATAAAAATCTAGAGGAAAAAAATTAAATTAAATTTTAAAATGCAATTTTGATTAGAGGAAAATTAAAAATATTAACTAAGAATTTGTATTTGCTTTTATTTTTCTAAAATATCTCGAATATATGAGCCAATTATTTTTATTAAACAAAACTATTTCTTCTTTAAATCGTATTAAATTTTAAAACTGTGTGAAATTAATATCTTATTTCTTCATTTTGCATCAGCCATCACATGAACATTGTTAATCTGATGAAACACATTTAAATATTATAAAATGTATGTAGTGAAATTCATCAAATAGTTGATATAGGGGGACTCTGTTCATCATGTATTTATTATCATAATTTGTTACTATAAAGTATACCATATTCATGTTAAAATAAATAATCATAACCTATCACCCCATAATCGAAGATTAAATGCTCCATCTAATATCCCCGTCCATTAATTTACAAACTTATTTTATCCTAATTTGTTTATTAATTTTATTAGTATGAGTTTTATATTTGATTTATCATGCTCCATACTGTTTTCAATAGAATAATTCCTATAATGCTCTTTAATGAGAAATTTTGCCCTATTCTCCTATGTTGGAAAAAAAATCGTAAATTTCGAATAACTTAAGATGTTTTCTGAGTAGAATTTTCATCGTTAAAGTCATTAATAAATCAAAAATGATATTTTAAAACTGGTCCGATATCTTAACGATGAAATTATCCCACATACTGCATGTTTATGCGAATTTTTTCCCTATTCTACCATGTTAATAAAATTGTAACTTGTAATTAATTTACGAAATTTTCAAATTAAAATATCGAAAGAAAGTAGGGTTCTTGCCAGTGTTATAAGTAATATTTTTATAAACTAGCCTGACGCCTTTACGATCATTTGTTGTAGAGATAATGTCTACCTAATTCAACAAAGTGACAAACAAACAAACTAACTAACAAAATGACGAACGGGTAGACGGACATCTCATGAATTTTTTTATTTTTAGATTCCTCGCACTTCAAAACGTGCAAAAAAGTAGGGGGGGGGGGGGGACTGGGTCGAACATTTATATGAATATTTAAGTTACTCATTACCTATAATATAACGGAGAGTTAAATATATGAATATTCAACGTAGGAAATAACCAGTCTGGTAAAATATTTAATTGGTAAAACGTCGGTGACCTTTCTAGAAATTCAAAAAGTTTTATGTGTCTGTGAATGCATGTTTGTACCGCATAACGGTTACAGTAATCATCTGATTCACAAAAGTAATCTTAGTAATTTCATAAAAAGAAATATTTTAAGCAAGTATAATACAGAATGAATTTCGATAAAGTGTTATTTGTTTATTAACTTAATAAAAAAAAAAAAAAAAAAAAAAAATGCGAATACAGAAAATAGGGTTTTCTTTTGGAATAAAAAAGTAATATAGCATAAATCACAGTGTTATTAAAAATAACAAGAATAAATACCGAACATGCAAACTTAAAAAATAATTTCATTTCTCAAATATATATATTTTTTTAATTACCTTATAGCCTCTATTTATTATTGCCAATGAACGATTAGAAATAGCGATAATATTATAATAAATATTGACAGAGAATTCAGATTAAATTCGATGCTATAGAATCATGAAAATGATACTATAAAATCATGTGAAATGTCATATCCACATATACCAGCCAACATATTAATTAATATTCCGTAGCATTGTTAGTTTCCGCCCCCTTTTCCACACCACTTTATTTTTAGAGTAATTTTCTCCAAATGTAATTCCAATTAAATAAGAAGAAAAATACACTCCAAAAATATTGGTACAAAATAAATAAATAATAATAATAATAGAATTTATAAACTTAATTTCAGTAAATTAAATGGTGGAATTCTTTTATATTTTCGATAGCATAATACCTTTGTTTCCTACATTATAATTTAAAACAATAGCGAAACAACTATACTGTTTAATTTTCTAATAATATTATTATTATTATTATTTAATTTTGTTACGCTTGTGACATTTTTGGAAATGGCCCTATAATAACACAGTATCAATATATCGTATAAATTCTTAACTTATCATCAATTTATTACTGTCAATAAACAATTAGTAACAGCGATAACGTGATAATAAATATTATCAGAGAATCTAGATTAAATTGGATTGTACACTAACAGTATTATTAATCTAAAAAGTACTTCACTTAACATTATTAATTTATTATTTTTAATAAATGATTAGTAACAGCGATACTCTGATAATAAATATTACTAAAGAATTTAGACTGAATTTTATACAGCACTAACAGTATTAATCTACAGTATATTATATGGTATCACTTTCTTAAAATAATAGTTATAATAATAATAATAACTTTTAAAATAAACTCTATATGTAGCATTTATAACATTACACTTTAAACATATTTCATAAACGGAATTTTGTGTTTTTCAATTCAAATAAAATAGAGAACCCAATACACACGGATATTCTTTTCGGAAGAAAAAATAACACAGCACAAACCACAGTACCACGAAAACACGAGGGAGTAAGTACCACACACGCAAACTTGAGAGATAAATATTGTCTTTTTGTTTCATCCGTCGCGTCGAAGGAGAAAAAAAAAAAAAAAACTACGACTGTAAAATAATACCTTCACTTTATTATATTTGCTTCCCCCCTCTATGTCATTTTATTTAGTGGTTTCAACGGGCACCACTTGAAGGCCAGGAAATTGAATTGTGAGTACAGATTGATGGTATGGAGAGAGATCAATGAAGGTAAGAATTTTCTTCTCATTTCCTTCTCAAAAAAGATGGAAAAAACGAATCAATTGAAACGGGTGTTGGTGTCCAATTCAATAGTGGGGTGGATCCGTCCGCTTTCGGTGTGGTAGTGTTGTTTTCAGTGATATAGCAGAGATTTTTATCCAAAGAAAGGATTTTTCACAAATATATAAACAAAAGAATAAGGAAAAAGAGATACTGGCGGTTTAACTTGGAGTTAGAAGATGGAAATTTTAAGTGAATGAGAATATAACATTCATTTCTTTAAGTAAAAATAAATTCTGTTGTATTTTGTTTATCTGGTATATTTATCCAATTTATCTAGTATAACTCCAGTAAAACATAATCCTTTTCCGAAAAAAAAGATGAAGTAATAGAATTATTTAATTTTTTCAGGTAAACTGCATGAAGTTAAAAAAGAAAATTAAATGGGGAGGGGGGGTTAAAAAAAGTTTTAAGTGAAGGCGGCAAAATATATGCGGGCTAAAAATGATTCTGATTTATATTTCACAGATATGCATATTAATATTTAAATGACTAGCTATAAATATCTGCAGAAAAATTAATAATTAATAAACATATCACGGAAAGATTACCAAAATATTTTCGATTTAAACTGTGATATAAGTAATTCTGATTATAATAATATAAAACTCAAGTAAATTGCTGCACATATACATTTATATTAAATGATTTTAAATATTTCAAATAAAAGAGTTTCATCTGATTTTTCCTTTATTATTGATAGTAAAATTTTGTTGTATATCTACATTGTCAATATGTAATTTCTTACTTTATTTTTAAATCCGATCTTGATTTGTTAAAGTACTTTATCGATGGAAATCCTTATTCGTTTTACGGGATTTTGTGGTTAATATTCAAATGAGTATATATGTTTTTTCCCCCATACCTTAATTAAAATTACTACTCGTAAAAAAAAAAAAAAAAAAAAAATCACTGGTTATTTTTATTTTACTTATTTATGTTTATTTACTTACCGGGTGATCCAAAAGTCAGAACAAACTTTAAAAATGAATAATTCGAAAACGAATCAAGATACAAAGATACGGTTTCCACCAAACGGATGAAAAAGAAACCGGGTTTTGTGTGGCAAAGGAAAAAAATTAGTTCTGTCGGCGACCAACAGGTGGCGCTATAGTGTTTTATTTCACCAAAAGATGATTTACAAATGAAAAATATGTTGACAACTTACAAGTCAGCTTAATTACAGTTAATTAGTACTACTACAGTAACTGTTCAATGTCCATCATTCAGAAGTACAGCTGTGAGATGATTCACCACATCGTTCACAGCATTTAGTAGCATTTCTTCCGTTATGGCAGACACATTTTGGCGGATGGCATCTTTCAGTGCTGCTAGTGATGCCGGTTGGTCGCGGTACACTTCTGACTTCCAAGAATCTCCACAGCCAAAAGTCACAGGGTGTCAGATCGGGAGATCTTGGAGGCCATGCGTGATTAAAGTAGCGACTGAGAATGCGATATTTCGATGCATATAAGCTTCGACTATCATTACCTGCTATAGTTGTTCCTTTTTATATCGTTTGTTGCTTTGTATAATCCTACATCAGAAATACGACAGCGCCATCTGTTGGTCGCCAACAGAACTATTTTTTTTTCTTTGCCACACAAAACCCGGCTTCTTTTCCATCCGTTTGGTGCAAACCGTATCTTTGTATCTTGATTCGTTTTCGAATTATTCATTTTTAAAGTTTGCCCTGACTTTTGGATCACCCGGTATATTTTGATTTATTTTGATTCTTGCGAATTATGGTAGCATTTCATCATCTGCTTCTTGCATTCTACAACTTTGTTGCAATATATATACAATAAATATATACATTAAAAAAACTTTTATAAGCAATTTTTCTTTAAGTCAGTTTTTAATTTTTAATCTTTTTTTTTCCTTCTTAATTTGATTCCATTTTCATAAACAACTTTTAAGGCATGAGTTGTCAGTTATTAAAACACTATATAGATGAACATGCAAAAAGTTATTAAACAGATTTATGAGGGAATAAAAGGGTGCGTTTGGTTTTGAAACATCCATTCTTTCCGATTTAATGTTTTGTGGGAAATGTTTGTAATATATTTCTCTGCTTATACGTACGAGAATAATTTATACATTTAGAAAATTAAAGTTTATTTTCAGCTTTCGAAATATCTATATTTCAGTATTGATGAGATTCAATCACTTGACTGTCCGTCTGGCGGCGGAATAGTTATATTTCTTTTCGAAGTGCCGGGTTCGAATTCCGTTTCAGATATGGATGCTCGTAGTGGTTCGGAATTCAGTTAAAACCATAGGCTTCAGTCTGGTGAGCTTTAGCGAGCAAAATATGACTGTCGAGGGACAACCCAAACCCAAACTCATTTACTTGTTGTGTGGATATCTGTCTCTTTAAAAATGAGAAAACGACTCAAATAATATCTTTAAACCTAAAAAAATATCTACTTTATAAAAACATCAACGAAACATTAAATTATGATAATACTTGAAATAATATGTAAGTAAAATTTATAATTAATTTTTAAAAAAAATAATGTTTCATGTAACAAGAAATATGTTAGAACTTCCGCCATGAAATTGAAATAAAATCATAACAAAACAGCTGAAATTTCTGAAACAAAAATAACGCAGAAAAGAGTAATAAAACCTAATTTCGCGTATATCAAGATAATACTTTTTAATGACCAGAAACATTAGTAAATATTTATGCAGAAATAAGAAATAATGAAGTTAATTTCAAACGAAGAGCAAATAATAGAAACAACTGCCAAATATATACGAAAGAAGAAAAAGTATATGCGGTACCATGAAATTTTCCCACCAAACCAGCATTTCAAACACCCTGGAATCGACAATTAATTGCAGCAGAACCTTATGAAAATGAGCGGGCTAATAAATTCGTAAACGCGACTCAAAGTTCGGAAAGCATCATCATTTGCCATCAAATAATTTGCCTAAAATTTGCATCCTTAATCGACAGCATCAGACATTAGGCATTCGACTTCAAATTTCCAACTGGAGTCATTAGAAGAAGGGAAAGGACGAGATCATGGGATTTAACCCACTAGAGTGACGATTGCGTTGCAGCAAAACCATTAGGAGCCCCTTTAGCTAGACTCCCAAGAGTTGAAACTACCAGTAAAAATAAAGCTTAAATGGGACTGCATTCAATGAGATCAAGCTAAAAGTTGTAGAACATCAGCGGCGGCTTTTAGATAGATAGTGAGGCTGGCTTAAATCATTAACAAAAGTTTGCAGCGAAGTCTGTTTTAAGAAAAACAAACTGGGTAATAAACATTCGTGTTTTAATAAGTTTAATTTGCTGTAATCAGCCTGATGTTAAACGGATGTTTTTCCACGAGGAACGCGTTAATTTGGAGCTGAAACGGATAATTGTAAACAAGGTTGCAGGTCATGAGATGCTGTAAGCCCTTTTCTAAGCTCTCTTTAATAATGCATTAATTTAACGATAAAAAATAATAGCAGAGCATTGTTTGAAAAATTTCCACCAGAAATTACGATTATATAGTAATATAAATAAGACTTTCATGTTTAGTATTATACAAATACCTCAAGTAACGGTAATAAATAGACTCGTATAGCTATTGGTCATGATTGTAATTTTTATGTAGTGATTAGAAAATCTGCGGAATCGGCTAAATATTCATGTAATGCCTTAAAATTTACATATTCATCTTTCAAAATAAAATAACGTGTAATATAATGTAATTAAATAACTTGGTTAATGAAACCAAATTTTATTGCTAAAAAGAATGAGTCAAGCAAAAATTATAAAAATCTTTCCAACTCATGGTATTCTGCAGAATATATTTTCTAATATTTTAAAGTAGTACTGTTATATTATAAACTCCAATTATTTAACAGTTTTGTATTCTTTAAATTAAATTTTTATATTCTTTCTTTATTTTTTTTTTTTTTTAAAGAAGAAAAAATAAAGAAAATGAAAGAGAAAAATGAATTAAAAAAAAGAAAGAAAGAAAGAAAGAAATGAAGAAAAAAATACTGATTATGTGTATATAACTATTAAAGTATAACGAATTAATTTAAAAATTCCCCATCATTGTTAATCAATAACTAACAAGATACTAAGAAAGAAAAAAAAAAAAACTTGCTTTAATTTAAAAAATATTTTTTCTATAAATCTCTTGCAAGAAATAATATTCTGCCGAATTTCTTATTATATATAACTTTGCTTGCTACGTATTTTGGTCTACAGTTAGGGTAGCAAAATCTCAAGAAATACTACGAGATTACAGTTTCCAAACATATCAGCTGTTCGTCTACACGGTGAAGTAAAATTAACTGGAAACGTATTTTATCAGTGCTACACCTTACTACACATGCAGGGATTCTCCCCTCCGCCGAACCATTATGTAATTTCTTTCAACAAAACCACATCGCAAACAACATACTATACACACAGTCATCCAACCAGCCCCAACAAGGGAAAAGGCCCGTCAGTTGTTGCAATATCCATCCAAGCGAACACGTAGAACGTTTTACGTGATTCTCCCCTCACCTCCCAGACTTCTCTTCTGAATCTTCTGAGCATCCCTGTCAAGGACTGTCACTTGGGCATTTACATGAAAATCGGGTAAGTCAAATCTGGCCACTCCCAGTTGAAGGGGTGGTCAACACAATTTCGAAGATGATCGGTAGAAGCTCCCCTGTAGTATGAATAGCAAACCCATCCAGAACTCAACGAACCGCATAATGTGATTATGCATAGGGGAGACTGAAACTCAGCACTAAAACTAATAAGGAAGAATTTGATTCAATTGTCGCCGAGGGGAAGAGATGCACCGTGATGAAATGGTATACCCTTTTATGGTGCACTTTCTGTGGGTGAAAATATTTAGAGAGCAAAGCCTCTCAGCGCCTGACAATCATTTTTTTCAATATCATTTCAGGACTACTTGTTTTACATAAAGCCAGCCCGTCGAGTAAGAGTTTTCATAAATATTTACAACGACAGTATGAAAGTAAGAGAATTAAAACTGAAATGTGTCTCGATCTGAACATTAAAAAAACTTGAGTGTATAAAGTCACTCCTAGAACATTACACGGAAAGCGATTAAATTGAACACTTACAAATCTCTACAATAAAGAAACTTGTTTTACTCAGGAGGCGGAAAATTGAGTGAATTTATTGCTTTTCTCAGAAATATAAAGTTGTCTCATAGTAAAGTTGCCTTCAAAATATTTTAATTGTCCGCGAACTTCTACAAAAATTTCGCACAAAAGAAATTGTAAACAGAAGTCGAATAATAAAAATAATAATAAACAAGATCTGTCAACAACAAAAAAATAAATACGTGTTGGAATTGATTACAGACATTTACATGGTTGTTATACAATTATGGCATGATGTGAACTTGTATCAAATATCAACTATATTATATCTGAGATGAAAAACAATCAACCAAAAAGAATAAATAAATAAATAAATAAAATAAAGATTTATAAAATGAGGACACTTAAGACTTAGTTCTTGCTTCAAAGCTTCATGAATTTGTCAAGGTATGGAAAAAATTGCTTCCAACTTGCGAAGCCTTGATTAAAATAACCAGAAAAATTAAAAAAAAAAAAAAAAAAAAAAAAACTTAACGCTACATAAATAAGCTTATTAAGAACTTTTATAACTTAAATATGTAGAGATAATTAAAAAAAAAAAAAAAAGAGTACTTGGTGAATACTTATAAAAGATTGGTGATAATAACTTCTATACACATACTTGCTAAAGCCCTGCTCTCCACACCACTCCTAATTTACCTCAAGAATGGCTACAGCTATAGTTTCAAACGTGGAGTCTAGGTATAGAAAATGAGCTATGCGCTACAACTTGATATTGCAACGCTATCTGATGGAAAACAGTGGAGTTGGCGTTAATATCTCGAAAAGCAAGAGGTACAGGAGAAAGGTTATCTTATCACCCTCCCTGGCAACTTACGCGTTTGCGTTTTAAATCGGGAAAAAGCCATAGATCAGATAGGAAGTGCAGGAAAAAAGTCAATTACAAAATTGTAGAGCATCCTTTATTTAGTATAAAAAACATCTTAAGGGTAATATTGTAAAAACATCACAAACAGACAGAAAACTATCGTCGATTTTTTTTTTCTATTAATTTCTAACTTAAGTTTTTGTAACTAATTTATGGTATTATTGCTGTTTTAAATATGTATGCGTCTTCACATAAAGATGTTTCCTCGTTTCGTTTATGGAAGTTGTGAATTTATTCAACCAATGCCTTACAACCTTTTTATATGCAATAGCATATATAAATAAGGGTGTGAATTTATAAAAACAAAAGAAATGAATTTATTTATACTTATAAAAGTTTTTTTTTTTTTTTTTTTTTTTTTTTGAAAATTCATAACGATAATGTGATAGAAAAAAAAACTATTAAACACACGCACACACAATAGTGCGAAAGGTCCTTTAACAGGCCAAAACTTATTCTAAACACACCCCAAATTATTAAAAATATGTTAGTTTTTTTTTTTTTTTTTTAAATACTTTTACAGTGAGAAATCTAAATACCAGAAAATTTATATAATATATATATATATATATTTTTTTTTTTTTTTTTTTTAAATACATATCAACTATTAGTCAACGCTAAAATCAAGTGGCGGTTAGAAGAATATATATATATATTATTATAAATAATAGATAACGTAATAAAATTTAATCTTAAAATTTAGCAATTAATAGAACTAAAACAATAACAGCACACTAAAATATATATTATTATATTTATTTATTTATTATTATTATTATTATTATTTTATTATTTTTTCCGTGAGAACCCTGGTCTTGAATGTTTTTTAATCCTAAATACAATCAAAATTATAAGTTATTATTATTATTATTATTGTAGGTAAAAACAGGTTTGTTTTTTCGAGAAAAACATTTTCTTTGAAATACATTCTTCATGTATATAATGTAATATAATAAATATAATATAATATCACATAGATAAATTATTTCTATTATTTATTTATTCATTTTATTTTTCAATTTCTTCATTAATAAAATATCTTTCTTTTAGTTTCCTGATAATTAAAATATAAAAGAATTAATTTATTTTGCTAATTAATTCAAATGTAAGTAGTAATTTCAAAAAGGTGTACAAAGTACAGTATATGATTGCACACATTTTGCATTATCTAAAATTAATAAGTCTAACTTAATGTAATTTTTAAAAGGCAAGGAATTTCAGCACCTCAGCTCTGTTCATTGACGTACGCTACAAACTGTATTTTTCAATCACAAGCTATATTTATTTCTCATTTGAAAACAAGACATCATATTTCCTCATGCTAAACAAACCAAAGAACCCTCTCAAAATTCCACCTCTGGGAGAACAATATAAGTGCCATCTTGATTTCCCAAATCCATACTGACCGCTAGAAATTGTAAACGAATTTCCAAGTTAAAGCTTCAATCCGAGCCCCATCGCGACTAAATATTTACCAATGCCTTTATTATGCAGATGGGGGGTTAATTACGTGAGAGCAGCTAGGGACTTTTAGTGCATCCGAGAATGGAACGAAGAAAAGAGTGAGGAGGCAAAGAGAGTGACTGAGAGCTAAAAAGGGCAGCAGCAATTCATCCAAATGCGAAGAGAGAGCTAATCGTGTTACTTCCGCGGGGCCTACCATTGATTCGAGCCGAATGTGACGTTCGTGGACCCTTGCTTTATGATGCGGCAGTAACGGTTCCGCTTGGTCGAAGGAACCTTCATAACCTTCGTAAAGCGAGCATCATACCATCCCCGTCCTGGAGGAAATTGCGAAGGAAAGAGAAGTGAGTCATTTGTAGACCACAGTTAATTGCTGCTTTCAAAGGTCTTCCGAGATTTTAAGTATTTTGTTAGGTTAACGATCATGAGTGACTCTTTGTCAAGATAATGGCATAGAAAAATATGATTATAAACATTCGATTAGTGATGGCAGAGAATTCTTAAAACATTTTATGATAAGATATGGAGGTAAAATGTGAAGTATTAAATCAATCAAAATGTAATTTTTTTTTTTTTTTTTTTTTTTTTTTTTTAAGATGAAACTTTTCTCAGGTGTGATAAGAAGTGTGCAATTTACCGTTATGGCTCTCTAAATTGAAGTTTTAAAGTTCCAGCCAAAACTTTCAAGTTAAATAAATAGATCAGGGTATACGAATAAAAACTGTGACTAGTAAAAAGTTCAAAGATCAAATAATAAGAGGGATAAAAATGATTTATATTACAAATTTTAACATTGCATCCGAAAAATAAATAAATAAATAAGGAAAAGAAATTTTTATTTTTGATAATTCAGAAAAATATAAAATTAAAATATGCAAAATCAAAAGTAGAATTATAATATGAAGAAAATATGAGCAATTACTTATTGGATGAAATATTAAAAGGAAATGTTGCAAGCGACACTATTCTGTAATTAGTTTCTCTGTCTTAGTATCGCTTCGAAGGAGAAACATGTTTTACAGGCTATAATTGGTAAAGTAACACAAACATAAATTTAACTATCTTAAGAGGCTTTTTTTTTCCCCCAAGTAAACTCTGAAATTTTGTAAGTGTGTTTATTCGGATAATGCAAATTTATAGGTGTTTCCCCTTTTAGATAAAAAAAATAAATATATATATAAAATAAATTACAATACACACTAAATAAATAAAACACAAAATTGTGTTGACATTTAGGCAGTAGTCAATTCAAACTATCTAACACATTTTTTATTTACTTTATTTTATTTTATTTTATTATTGTAAACTTGCGAAAATAGCTGGTATTTTAAAACACTAAAATCATATGTTGTATATTGTCATTTTTCAATGTAAAATTCCGAAATTTTTTTCAAGTTGGTAATTTCATGTAAATTTTAAACGAATTGATATTAAAAAAGGGGAAAAAAAAAAAAAAAAGGTTTTATTTTCGATATTTAGTTTCGCGAGTTTTTACGTCTAAAAACGACGATTTTAAGCATGACAGAAAATTTAGATTACTGAGTGGATATATATTTTTAACACTCCTAAAGTAGACCTTTGCGTATGCTGTGCACATTTTTATGTTTTTATAAAAGAAAACATACAGACAAATTCAGAGCTTCGAGAAAACAAAAATACAAATATTTCGCATTCTTGATTAAAAGATAAAGGAAATCTAATAATATAATGTTTATCTTGAAATTTATAGCAAATGTGCATATATTTGCAGAGAAAAGTTGCATACAGTCTTTCTTCGCAAATCAGTTTCTCAGCTTTAACACTGCCATAAGGAAAAACAGTTTTACAGAATATGTACGTAGACAGTTGTCATAGCTAAAATGTACGCATTCGTATTGCATAAATATATTTATTTATAAAACAATGCTTTTACAGATGTAAGTTTTTTCATTATTATTATTATTAAAAATTAAATTATTAAGTAAAATTACACTCTTTGGTGAAAAAATAGAATTGATAATTTTTATTTACGCGGCAAAATTCATATTAACCAAACATTTTTATATCTGACCCCACTTTCTTGTTTCTATTTGCCTCTTTCCAGTTTATTATTATTATTATTATTACTGTTGTTGTTGTTATTAAGAATTCTTATTTATATTTTTTAAAATCCAAGTGTTATTGATTTTCCATTTGAAAAATAGAATAAATAAAAAATAAAACAAAAAGCCATGCAGGTATTTTAGGTGGGTTTCACTTCAAACTATCTAATTTCTAACATATTTTTCAATTTTTATTTTTATTTTATTTTATTTTATTTTAATTTTGTATATAATTTTGTATATTCACGAAATTCGCTGATATTTTAATTCAGAAATATTTAATTCGAATGGTACTTCCTATCCATCCACTGTTTAAAAATTTGAAAATCTTGACAAAGTGGCCAATTTAAGCCGATTTTGATAAATTTGCATCCAACAGGTGTTGTTAGAAATATTTTGTCGCGGACGATACTTTTTTTTAATTGATTGTCTACATATAGTAGTACCTATGTTCTATAATTTTAAGTTTGTAAAATGGTAACAGCTATATGATATTGGATAAGTTTGGTTTAGTATTACGCTTGAATAACAATTATATGTGAATCCTGAAAACTTGATGTTTATTTTAAAATCATAAAAATATTTCTTGTTTATTCGTATTTTAATTTTATTTTATTTCAGATGTAGCTACCAGAAAAAAAACTTATTCTAACTCATAAGACAACACGCTCAGAATAAATAAATGAATAAATAATAAAAATCAGCTATTATATCAATAGTAGCGTCTGAAAAATTCGTGATCTTCCGTCAATTATTATTTTAAGTAATTCAGAAAGTTTGTGCTCTTCAACGAGTAAAATTTTTGAATATGCTTAAAACTAACATTCGTATAAGCTATATAGGTTCTTTTCATGTTATTTATAAAGGAAGGCAAACAAAATAAACTACAAATATTTTATATTTCATACAAGAGAGAAAGAATTCAATATTATAATACCTATGTTGAAATAAAAAAAATAGCAAATATATGCACGTATTTGCAGAGAAAAGTAGCGTACGGTTCTTTTCCACGCAAGTCACTTTCTTAACAATGGCACTACTAGGAAGGAGAAACAGTTTTTCAGGTTATGTAAGTTATGTAAGTAAACCGCCGATATAGTTTATAAGCATTCTTGTATACTGGATATATATAGAGACATTACCGATATAGATATTATTATTATTATTATTATTAAAAAGTCAATTACTTTGCTCAATCAAAAGTCAATTATCTTGATTCCCTAAAGGAATATTAGAATTAATAATTTATATCTATGCATTTTTATTTATTTATTTTTTTAATAATTTTCAACTACATTTATAAAATACAGCTTCAGGATTATTCTTATTGAAGTTATTAAAGTTATTCTCTTACTTAGTAAATTTTTTACTTCAGGTTTAATGTATTAAATCAGTTTTTATTTCTAAGCATCTAATATTTTATAAACATTTGCCAGTCAATTCTTTTACAGTTTTTCGTGAAACGTTTTAGTAAAAGAATTTTGGAGATAAAAGTGAATTTAAATATTTTATTGGAGTGGCCTCTTTTGTATTATTTTAGGATGATTTTAATAACAACAATGGTTACAAAGTAGGATTTTTTTACAATGTTAAAAAATTGAAATTTGTTTTATCAATTTATTTATTTATTTTGATTTCTAGAAAATCAAATGTTATTATCTAAGTGATAGAAGGGTTGGGGGGGGGGGGGGAATACACAATATTTTATAAATATGATTTAAAAACAATGAAACAATATACACGACTTTTTCTTAAATAATATAATGATTAAAATATATATATATATATATATATTTATCTTCTTATTACTTTTATTATCTCGAACTTAATCAAACTGCAATAGGAAATTACTATACTATGTAACGTAATTATTGTTATTTATTTATTTAAATGTGTATTTATTTATTATTTATTTTTCTTATTAAATGGTTTGGTAAATATTTAGTAAGAATTATTTAAATGAAAGTAATTATAAGTTTATTTGAATGATTGATGTTTATTGGGTTTTACGTCGCCCTATGATACATTATAGGTAATTGGCGAAAGCCTGGCATTTATCTTTAAGAGTGATCCGGACCCGGAGCTATACAGTCGGTAGCAAAAGTGTCCGAACACTAGCAAAAATTCCTATGTAAAAATAGTACACTTAATACGGTTTTGTTAAATAAATCCTTGTCGAATCCTGTTCTTAGTCAGTGTAAGAACATGATTCGATAAGGATTTATTTAACAAACCGTATGAAGTGTACTTTTTTTACATAGGAATTTTTGCTAGTGTTCGGACTGTAGTATCTTGTAGCGTGGAAAATAATTATTTACTTGACTAATCAGAACAAGAAATTAATATTTTTTCCAAATTTTAATTTAACTAGATTAATTTTTAGAAAGGTACAATTTATACATATTTTGCTGTATTTCCTCGATATGAAATGGTTTTCAATAAGATAGTGGGTTGTACAGTATAAGGCTGGAAGGAATTTCAGATAGAGTCCACAGTGATTTCATCAGTCCGTGACCGCTTCTGCAGTCTTCTCCAGAAAATAACAGTTCCTTTCCCGAGGTCTAGCCCGACCTGCTCTGGGATTCCTGCCTTTTCAAAAACTCCGACGTGAACTGTCGTTTTTAGTCTCTCATCGTAAAATTACAGTTCGTATTGGGCGTGTTTTTCTAAAAACAAAATCTCAGATGCAGGCCCTGATTCGCTCGAAATTCCATCATCGGCTCTGACGCGTTGAATTCCTCTCGAAGGGAAAGTTCTCAAGGCACGCGGCTTCCCACGTTCATCAAAGGGAAACGGACATACCTTTCTACAAAGGAGAGATGTTCCGCTGCGAGCCGTTAGGCTCCAGACTGTCTGCTTCTTTGTACTGAAATGTCTCTTTCAATGATATATTGGAGTCGGAGTCTCTGCCTTTACAGGACACTTTTGTTACCGACTGTACCATCATAATTTTGATCCTACACGGTGGGGTCGCTTTCCTGCTTCGTTGACTCCCAGAAGTATAATTTGGATGGTAATATGGAGGACATTGCGGCCACGACGAATTTTACGTGCACCATCCACCATAGGTGTGCACAATGGTCTTAAGCCTGCTAGAGTATCGAACTTGCAATTTTCCAATTCCGAATTCAGCAATCGTTTAAACTATCACGGCTCCTTTACTTGAACGATTAAATGAAGAAAAAAAATAATAACTACGTATCATATAATTTATTTCTTACACAATATTAATTTTTGTTATAGAAATCAATTAACAAATTATAAGCGATGCATCACAATTGAAGAATAAATAAATCTTAATCCTTTTTTTATCTTTAATTTATTTTATCGCAGTAGCATGATATAAAGCAATTTTGCCAGAAATTATCTGCTTTATATTTCATTTTTCAATTTATAAAATGAAAAATATATAATAAAGTAAAATGAATTAACATAATGCATAAAAATGTAAATCATCAAAATATAAGAGTTCAAATTATTAAATTCGTCACTAAATATAGAAAAAATAGCTCTTAAGTTTAATGCTACCAAACTCATCTCCAAATGCACCACTGAGACAAATGAAAAGCTAATTACAAATGCGATAGTAAAAGCTGAAAAACAGCATATAGCGTTGAAAAATAGGGAAGTAAACATCAAAACATTTTCCCCAATAAAAACCAACAATAAAAAATAAAAAATAAAAACCCTAAGCTTTAACATGGGAACAATTTCCATAATCGCTCGCCTTTTATTATTCCTTCATTATTATTAGGATCTTTCAAACTTATTATACATGCATATTATTCATACATTTTCCTTTTTATTTCTACACAATAAACGTAAATAAGTTGCGCAAGCGTTTTCAATTTATATTCGTTTGTCAAAAAATATTCATTTTTAAAAGCAACATTAGTATTTTTATACTGAAAGCAAAAAAAAGAGAGAGACACAGTTAAACTTAAGCCACATATCTCCTGAACGCACACACGATGTAGTTATACATTCTTTGACATAAACGAAGGGGGGTGAGAGGTAAAGAGGCAAGAAAGAAGATTTCAAATGTAGGGACTTTTAAAGGAACAAGAGAATTTGCATGTAGAAACAATAACGAAAAGTTAGTTCTGCCCAGATTATTGAAATGAGAAGCAATGTAAGGTATTATTGGGAACGATTCCAAGAGCACCTGATTAGATGGACCGCAAAAATGTAAAAAAATTACTTACGGAATATGAATTTGAAAAATGGTACGTTCCTTTTAACATTAAAATCCGTAACTCTAGGATATGTTTTCAAATGTCATTTGAATGTTATTATTATTATTATTATTTTTTTTTTTAGTATTTATGTTGATAAATTAATATTGCACATTTATTTCATTCTTTTTTTTTTTTTTTTTTTTTTTTTTTCCGAGACGCCTTTGCACGCAGATAACAGTAAATTTGGACTGATGATTTCTAAGAACTGGTGTTTTATGCAAAAAATTGTAATATATTTCTTAATAATGAGATCGTACTCGAATATTTATATTTCTTTATACGGAATAAATATGTATTGAATTAGAATTTAGGAAGAGAAAAATAAGCCTGTGAAAAACTGTAAATGTTAATAGTTGGATTCAAAATCTTCAGAGAGTTAATAATGAAATATGAGAATTTAAGTATCATATATAGATGCATTATAAAATTTCAGTTTGGGATTTTCAAATAGCCCGTATTTCTGGGTTTAAAAATCTTTAAGTTCTCGTAGAGAACTTGTTAACAGTAACTATTCTCAGAAACAGAATTGTATAGTAAATACAAAATCTAAAATAAATACAGAAATTAGAATAAAAGTGAAAATAATAATAATAATAATAATAATAATAATAATGTTTGTAACAATTTTTGTTCTGAAAGTCGTAGAATAATGCAGTTTACATAAGAACAAACTGTACTGTCGGCAGCAAAATTATTGAAGCACGCATTCACATTTTTCAATTTTTTTTCTAGTTTGACTGCTAATTTTTATCATCAACTTACATTTCTATAAACAGCATAAAGACTAAAATTACGATTCGAACAGTATTAGGTGTATATCTTTTAAATACGAATTATTGTAAACGCTTCAATAATCTTTCTGCCTACTGTACATTATATTCTATATTTTCAATGCACCTTTATTTTATCAGAGAGAGATTTCTATATATGAATTATTTCTAAGGTTTTCATGTTAGATTGCTTATTTGTAAGGATTGGTATTTTATTCAAAAAGTCTTAATATTTTCTTTAATAATGAAATCATTCACGGGTATTTTTTTATTTATTTTATTTATTTATTTATCTATTTACTTTTATTTATTTATTTTATTTTATTTTATATTTTATTTATTTTTATTTATTTTATATTTATTTATGTATTTATTTATTTATTTATTTTTGAGGAATGAATAGTGGAATAAAGTTAATGGTTAGGTTTGTTGTGAATAAATTCACTTTCGCTTGATTAATAGGTGAATTAAATTAACGGTTTTCATTAATGTATTATTGTATTTCTCAGGTTATTTAATTTAGTTACTAAATAGTTCTTACTGGTTATTTTGGATTTCAGTGGCATTTAATCGTTACTACGTCTTAAATTATAATTGTTTACTTTAATTTGTGGGGGGGGGGGGGGGGGGATGGAGTGGAAGGAAGCGAATAATAATTTCTTTTCTAAATGTCATGGAATAAATCTATTTCCCATGCTTATTCGACGTTCCTATGATTTTTGCAATGGTTTTTAAAAACATTTTTTTTTGGGCAGATAACAATAAATTTGGACTAAAGATTTCTAATAACTGGTATTTTATGCAATAATATTGCAATATTTTCCTTAATAATGGGCCGCACTTACCTATTTATTTTTCTTTACACAAGGAATATGTCTGTATTGTATTCTTGTGAAATATTTATTAATAGTAACTATATTCAGCGACACCATTATACAGTATAATTTAAAAAAATTAGGAAAAATTAAAGAAAAGAATAAAGATGAAAAGGGAAGAAAGTTTAGTGATAATTTTCGTTGTAAAATTCGCAGAATAAAGTTATTTGCACTAATACAATTTTTACATGGCGTTCTATATTCACACAGCACGTTTGTTGTTCTCAGAAATTTCTGCATATCTATTTTACCGAATATTTTAGTTACTCGAGTTTTTTTTTATAACAATACCTTTATTTTTGTATTTTCTTTTGACTCGTCATGCTTCAACTGACCTGAATAAATATTTTTATCGCTCTATCTTCAAACACATAAGGTGGAACGGTCTTTTGGAATATACACATAAATTTAAAAAATAGTTTCGAAAATTGAAAGGATATAAGTATTTTATATTATAACCAATTATAATAACTTAAATGGCTTAATTTCTATGGGAACTTGAATATTTGTTACTAGAACTCAAGAGTGCATTATTTCCGTAAAATCAAAGTACAGGAATTGTTATTTTTTAACACGCTTTTATTAGCTTCACCTGTATGTATGTTTGTATGTATGTTAACCGCTCTGGAAGCAAACAAAAAATCTATATTGTAAAATAAGACTTTCACAACGTGAACGCTCTGTGGCTGTGAGCAGGGATGAGATTAACAAAAATACAAAAAAGCTGAAGCTGTATGCAAAGGCAAGACGTTGAAATGCAATACCAGAATTTTGATGACAGAATCTATTATGTTAAAAGTAATAAATATTTATTTTAATCTTCAATGTATAAAAAAAAATAACAAACACACATCAAACATAATAAAAGCTGAAATTTTTTTTTTAAAGCTGAAAAGCTAAATGTACAAAAAAGCTGAAATCAGCTGAAAAGCTGAAAAATCTCATCCCTGTGTGAGGTAAAGCTCCGGGCTACGAACCTAAAGGTCTAACGTTCGAGCCCAGTCAGGGGAGATTTTTTAAAAATGGTTTTTGTTTAATTCTAAATTATTGATTTACATTTCAATAAAAGCGTGTTCTTTAATTTTTTAAAAATATAATATTATTTACCTTACAATTCTAGTGATTATTTTGTTATGAAAAACATCAACATGTGCAATGTAGGTGCACAACTTTTTCTTTCTATCTACCTTTCTATAGACGAATGATTTTTCTCTCTCCGATTTCATACAGTAGCTGATAGAAATAATTGGAATTAATCATAAATAAAAAACAGTTTGCGTTTTTATATTTTACCGAGTGTCTACTTGCACGCATATTTTTAAGTTACATATATCAAGTGAAATGTCAAAAGCAGATAAGTAAATAATAGAATTTTAAAGCCTGCTTCACTTACTGTCGCCGGAAGAAATGGAAAATTTTCTTTACTAATAACTCATTAACTAATAAATGTTTTTAAATTCTGTTTTCCCATTCAGAAAATTCACAATTGTTAAATTAACGGACATTTTTTTTTTGTTTTAATGGACTTTTTAAATTATTAAATGGACTATTTTTGAAGCTGTAAAATACGAATTTTCAATGTAAAATTTTACACTTTACATTTACAGCTTCAAAATAAAACATTTAAAATAAAAAAAATCCGTTTTTAAAAAACGTCCGTCAGTTTAACAGTTGTGAGTTTTCTGAATGTGAAAACAGAATTTAAAAATATGTATTAGTTTTAATGGGTTATAAGTAAGCGAAATTTCCGATAGAATAACATTGGCTTGGGCTTCTGGCAACAGTAAGTGAAGAGGGCCGAAGAATAAACACCAGATTAACTGGAAATTTGCAATAAAAAATAAGACTATGCTTTGCTACTTTTTTAAAGCTTTTATTTATAGCAACGAAAAACTTTTAAAAATTCGTCGACTAACTGGTAAAATAGAAGACGCTCACGAACCTAAGTCCTGAAGAACATTAGCATCTCCTTACTTTTTTTTTTTTTTTGTAAGAAGTTAAGCCCTGATTATAACAATTAAATTACACTCATATATAATCTACTTTATATCGAGAACAAGCTTATTCATGTGGAAATATGCAGTTATTTGTTTTTTATATATATTTTTTGTGATGTAACTGTGTAATTCCATATGAGATTTTAGTTTGAATCAAAAATACATTTACGAAACGATGCAGATTTTACAATTTTTAAACGATTTCAATTTAAGAACCATTTTTAAACAAAATCTAACTAAAAAGGTTTTCTCTATTGACGGTATTGAATTTCAAAAATGCAATATTAAAAATTCGGTTTTTATCATAAGCAAAATTTACATGTAATATTAACATAGTGTATAATTTTTCTTCGAAATGGAACATGTCCTAAATTTCAGTTTTTTTGTAAATGTTTTTGTAAAGAATGAAATCTGAAATTTAACAACAACAAAAAAAAAAATTCCTATGATAGGCACGGATGTCTTAAGTCATTGCCTTGAACACAGAAGATTACTATCGTGATTAATTTTATGTTTTCCGCTTTCCTTTGTTGCACGCAATATATATTTAATTTAGGAGACAAGCTTTAAAAATTAAATACATTATAAGTAAGATTTTTAACAGTGAAACTTAAATTTTGAAAAAGAATTAGCTATATATATTTTTATTTCATAAATACAAGTACAGGATATTAGAAAACATCATTCGTTGAGTTTCTATACATATTCTATAACGTTCACTAGCGTTTCTTATTGACCCGCAAAGTTCGTGACAGTACAAACGCCTTCTAGCGGTTTTCTACTGAAATAATGCCCAATATAAAATCTCTTTCTTCTCATAAATTTCATTTTATTTTCAAGTTTTTCTAATAAAACAATTATGTGCTCTGAAACATTATCTAAGTATAAGTATAAACAGGCAATTGAAAATTAGAAGAATGTTATTATAAAATGTTGTGTATATAAGATGAAAAATGTGTCTCCGTTTCCTCTTTTAAAAATTTTAAGAACACAACAAATAAACTGGGGCATACTGTACTATATAATTTTAACATAAACGAGAAAATAATTTTTGCTGTTTTGCTCCAATACTGTATTTTAGTTTTATCGACAAAATGATGACAATTGAACTTCTTGATTTTAATGATCCAAAACTCTGGAAATTAGAACACATCTTCAACAAAATGTCGAACTTTAAAAAAAAAAAAACTAAGTTTTGTAAACATTCGTTATTAATGATGCAATATGTCTCCGCAACATCATCTAGCTCTTGAAAAATTTATAGAGGCCTGTTTAAACAAAAGTGAAAGAAAAAGTGAATAAGCGAAACGCTTAATGTTTGACAAAGCCATTAAATACAAAATTAGCACAATCACCAATTATCGCTTTGCTTTTAAAAGAACGTTTAACAGCCAGTAAAAAAAGTGGCTTTCAGTAGCACAAGTCGAATTATTAAACACAAAAGATATAATTTCAAAGTAATAGTTATAAATACAATCTATCCGATGAATAAAAATGTGCAAATAAATGGAGGCATGAATATGCGAAACAGCGAAGCTTTTAACGTCATTAGGACTTTTAATAAAGAAAACAAAGCGAAGGTAAGGCGTAATAGATAAATCTTTCCCCAGTCAAGCCTATGAAACCTAACAAAACCTTCATTTTTGCACCATTTATCAAACTCTTCGGACCACAATTAAGATTAAACCTCCAATTAAAAGACAGTGTGACCGCTTGCACTGAAACCTAATTTTAAAGCAAAGTACAATATTCAACACAAAGGGTAAAAAGCTGATGATACATTCACGGGGAAAAATATCCGGCTAAAAAAACAAAACATTAAGACTGACGTCACATCTTACGCTCCTGTGCTCCCCCGAAATTACCAAAAGCATTTTATTTAAAACAAGACACCAGGGGGGTGGCAACAGAAATGACAAGTTTTATCTCCCGTCCAAGAGAGCCCCCGGCTTCATAAAGAGATATATAAAAATGACATAGGGGTCTGATTCTTTTAAAAATGATTATTGGACTGCAGGGCGAGAGAGAGAGAGACACTTGCCGTAATTACGGCAGCCCGAAGAGGGGGTGTCGTTCATCATCCAGGCAACTATTGTCTGTCCGTTCGACTACCCACAGCCCCTCTTCCCCGGCAAGCCTCAGATTACCGTGGTTGCTTATTAATTGCTTCCCACTGTCTTGCTTCAACGTCTCTGTCTTGGTATGTCTGGGAGGGAGTACCTTGACTTTATGAAACCGCTGATGGAGAAGTATAGGGAAAAAATGAAAGTTTGCGGGAAATAAATAGCCAATAAAATGAATGAGATTATTATTTTACAGAAAAAGTGAGATATCGAAAAATATCAATATAATACTAGATATTACTTAAATAATACTATAAAAAATGGTTATAGAAGCCGTGATAAATGTTTTATGTTTTCATAGTGCTAAAACTGAAAATCCAAAACGATATAAAATCATTACAACCTAATTATACGAGAGCTCACTTATTAAACTAATACGTATCATACGATTTTTAAGTGTCTTTTGAAGTAAAATCGTACTGAAAACGCAGAATATAGAAAAATATAAATTATTAAACAGTATGGCTGGATTTTACGAATCTAACCTTACTAATACACCCTCAAAAGCATTCAAGAATAAAATTTTCAAAAAAAAAAAAAAAAAAAAAAAATTATACTTTGGTTTATGAAAATAATAATAATAATAATGATGATGATGATGATGATGATGATGATAACAACAAATGAGTTTCATTTTTCTTTTCTTTTCTTTTTAACTAACTCTGAGACTTTTTAAACTTTTGTTCAATAATAATAATAATAATAATAATAATAATAATAAATAAATAAATAAATAAAATAAATAAATAAAATAAATAAAACCCCTTCTTATTAGAACAAATAGTTACATTAAAGAGACATTTTTTTAAACATAATCTTTGTATTTCTATAGCTTAATTTTTAACGAAATTAAATCGTTTCATTAAATTAAAAATAATTTACGTTATATTGTGTTTTAAATGTAGAATTTAATTAAAAATTGAAAACAACAAAAATACTAATAACACAAATAATCTTTTTTTTTTTTTTTTTTTTTTTTTTTTTAAGTGGCAGTAATATAGCAATTCCGATAGCGGTATAACATTTTCTAATCCAATGCCTGATAGAAGTAATATAATATTTGTTCAAACAATAATATTCGTTTAAAATTTATTTTAATTGGGACAAAAACGGCAGTGATAAGTTGATTATTAATGGATTTTAATCAAAGAAAACAAATTTCTAACACTATATTATAACCGTTATTATTTAAAAATATGATTATAAACTATAAATTTGCATAAAAGTTAAAATTTCTTTTTTGTTTGTTTATATATATCTATATACACTTTTTTTTTTTTTTTTTCACTTACCATGTATAAAACTGTTGACTGAAAAAAATTAAATATATTTTTATTACAGTTACTTCGCATAAAACATTATGTATTAGGTGAAGTGTTTATCATTATTAACATGCTATTTAAAAATGGAAAGGGAAAATTCTCTCAAATTGAGCCATTTTTCACTCAATTGACATGTTGAAAGGCAACTTCTCACATTGAGAGAAATCCTCTCAAACTATTGAACTGCTATAAACGGCTCAGATTTGAGCCAACTGAAACAAGTTATTTTTGAGAGAAATCGGGCCAAATTTGAGTGAACCTGTTTAATGCTGGAAAAAATATCATTCCCTCCGCCGGAATCGAACGCAGCTCCCTTTTGGTGGCAGACGAACGCACTACCACTACATTATTATTTCATACAAAAAATGGTCGTATAGCCGTTTTCAATCATCCTCAAAGGGGGGAAATAGTATTTATCAATTTTTAATTGCTTTATATATAACATAAAGCTATGGGAAACCCAATAAACTTCCTTAAAATGGCACTATTGATTTAAAATTGAGGTAAAATTCTTCAAAACAGAACCTCTATGACAAGCAGACATTTTAGAAACTTTCAAATTAATTCTGTATAATTTAGTACGTTTAGAAAAATAAATTCTTTTACGCAACGTTGCAGAATTTTTTGAAAAACTATGAGCTGAAAAAAAACAGTATGTACAGTGAAACCTCTCAAGTTGGACACCCCTCTAAGTTGGACGCTTTTTCTCGGAACGGAATGTATCCATTAACATTATGTCTAACCCCTATAAGTTGGACACCTCTCTAAGTTGGACACTTTTTCTTGGAACCGTAGGTGTCCAACTTAGTGAGGTTTTACTGTACTAGTTTGTTTATACATATTATTCCCGATGTTGTGTTTAATTATAATTAAAACATTATAACACATTTTTTGAACATTTTACATGCATTTTAATAAATTAGTTTCAATGACTATAATGGAAATATTAAATAACTTTAGACATAAATAAATTTCTACATTATGTAAATACATTGTTCTTTTTCTTTATACTTCATATATTTCTTTAAGAAACAGTTTTTGAAAACACATGCACTGCTGATTTTTAGTTTCTTATGACTAACACTCGTGATTTGATAACTCTACTATTTTTTGTAAGTTGTATATAAAACATTTGTTAAATTTATATGTATATGTATATAAGTTTGATAGTTTATCTTTCTAATTATCGGAAGTCCTCAACATATTTTTAAAAAATATATATAAATTAATTAATTATCTATATCTAAAAAAATATTTTTCATGTCTCATTTAAAATATGATCGATAGATGGCGCCATCATTACGCAATTTTTTTTAACCAAATAAAAAGTGATCGAAACTCGTTCAGAAAGGATCTGACAGCTTAACGATCAGTTTGACTGAAAATATTTTTGATCAGAAAAGACTGAGTTTGCTCAAATTTGATTTTTTCCTAGAATTTCCTCTCAAATTATGACTAAAAATATTTCGTTTGTTTTTGAGTAAGCAAATTCGGTCACAAATTTTAAGAGAGTGAAAAAGCAAGCTTGCTTAATAGGGGAATATCCATTTTATCCAAGGAACTATTCTTTATAGACACATCACAACATAAATATACAATTTAATCTATTGTTTTGTCTAAAAAATATTACCTAAAATTTCCTCGAGCTTGCATTGAGATTTTATGCTGTCAATTTAAAGATATTTCTTTGTCATTAGTTAAATATATTTCTTTTAGTTATGAGTATAATAATTATTTTCAAACACAGAAAACGTGACATTTTTAAACACAGGTATTGTATACTTTTAAAAGAAATCATCATTGAAGAAATAACAGTTTATTTACAAGATGCTGGTATAATTTAAACAAAAATGAAATCTAAATCGCTTCTGATATTTTTGGGTGCATTTTTACTTTTAAAAACAAATACAATATTTAATATTTTTAAGAAATCAAACAGCGTCACACACTTTTCGGTAAAGGTTGACGATATTACAAAAAATGGTATCCATGATGGCATTTTTAGCCGATTTCTGAGTCGCGACTAGAAGAATTCAATTAAGAATCAGAGCACAATTAATTATAGTTTAAGTTGACCATGTTAAGAAAATAGAGAAATGCGGAAAACATTCATTAGAGCTTCAAAGCAAATGCCTGCAAATTTTATGCCGACATTAGTCGTTGGTGAATATGCCATTCATTTTTGTGACATTAAACATTTTTTTTTTTTTACTTTTTTCTATATTAAATAAAAGAAAGTATTGGATTTGTAAAATTTTTTGTCCTGCAGCGTCTTGGAATTTATACGTTTTGATATGTTCTGAACATGATTTAACCATTTATAGAAAATGCACATCTGTCTATCTGATCTGACTGTATGTCACAAAAATTTTGTGGCGGTTCTAGATCAAGAACTAATTTATAAGGCCGATTGACTGCCCGCAAGTCCTAGGCCTGAATGGAACATTCTCCGTGGGGTTCTTTAAAAGAACTAATGCATATAATTTCATGAAAAGATATACTTAGTTGCACCTTGATATAAACTGGTATCTATCAAAACTTGGTGCATATCACTCAACAGGTGGCGTTATTTATAATTTTTAATATGGCGGTATAAAATAAAATTTCGTATAATATTCACAATTAGGATTTATTTCAACAAATCATTGTGAAATTGAAAAGTTTTTATTTATAATAGTATATAATACCCAACTAGGATCAAAAGTTTGTATATGAAGGAGCTTCGCGTATTCCTCTGGGACCCTGGGAGGAGGAAATCCTGACTAGAGGTGTAAATTTTCAATACCTGTATTTTTGAAAAGGATTCGCCGATATCTTTAAAACGAATGTTTGATCCATGTATATATAATAAAATTTCAAGCAGAGTTATCGATTTTTTTTTTTTTTTTTTTAAGGGGGGGGGGCATTTTTTCACCGTTTTTGTCTTATTTCTCTCCCTCGTTTTCACAAGGTAAAATACTGTAATGGCTGTTTTGATCTAAATAATGCAGGAAAATATATAAGAAAATTTTAAAATTAATTTAAAATTTTGAAATTTTTTTTTTTAATTTATTTATTTAAATAACTTAATGAACAAATGAATCAAAGAAAAAATTTTAATAATTAGATTGTATAAATTTTCATAGATAACAGTACGATTTTTTCTTCTAATTCTTACTTACTTAATTTATTTATTTTTAGGGCTACAAGAAAATTATTCCACTCATTTGACTTATGACAGATGGGAAGAGACGGCCAAAAATTGGGTCGTCAATGTCAACGTGAGTGCTTCGGAGTACCTGCAATTGATTTACATTGGAGCTTTAAATATCAGTGTTTGTGTAACAAAATTTCTGATTATTTTTACGCTTCACATAATAAAACATTTTACTTTCATGAGAAACATAGTAAATAAAAATTCATAAACCTAACTTTTTTTTTTTTTTTTTTTTTAATGACAGTAGGTCGTATGACGTTTCCTCAAAAGTAGTAATTGAAAATAGGTATTTAATAATTTTCATGATTTTTCTTTCCACAGTTGATTACATTTAGAAAGATTTAATCAACTGTGGAAAACAAGTAGTTACAAGTTAGCAGTCTCCTGGTCCTATCTTTGCTTTTTAATAGTCTTCTATTTGTAATCATCACTCTTTTCGGAAGAGTACGAGATGGCAGAAAAAAACAAAAATAAATAAATAAAAGGATTCTGTTTCTCATCAGCTCATCATTTGGATCTTTCCCCGCCCGTGTTCCTCTCACAAAGAAAAAATTCTTCATCTTCAGTTATTTTACTTTCCTAATTCTGCAAGGAATGTCTTAATACAGAACATTGTTATTGGTGTCAGTTACAATTAATGCGCAGTGTCCATTAAAACCCTAAATAAAATTTCCAAACAAGTTACACGTAAAGAAAAGAAAATAAAAAAAAAAAGCACAAAGAAAAAAAAAAATTTTTTTTTTTTTTTTTTATTGATTTTGTCGCTGGTTTAATAGTTTATAAAAGCACATCATTTAACACTAAATATCAAAATTCACAAAGAACAACAGCTCCTAAAAAACATCAATTTTTCTTATTTAGCATAGATATCAGAGAAAATATGTGAAACGGGGCAAAAACTATAAACAGTTGAAATAGCAAAATGAAACTTATTCTGTACACAAATACAAAAGTTCAATGAATTATATATTTATTTATGAAGAAATGAAAAGACTTTTTTTTTTCTATAGAACACCGTATCTCATAAAAATGAATAGCTATTTACGTACAAAACGTGTTTTGTGCTTTTATGCATACGCAAGGCGTTAACAGCCCCCTATAAAAACTTACCTAATTATGCTACGCAATTCTTAAACAAAAACTAACGCTAAGTGTAATTAATCAGTACACTCCCTTGTATATAATCCTTTTTACTTCTTTAATCTTATTCTTTTCTGCAAATGACGCGACAGAATTCACGTGGTCTCAGATAAAGACTCTCTCAAACCTAACAAAGCACGAACAAACTAATTTCAGCAAGGGAAAAAAAAATCTAGGACAAAGAAGTCAATTCAAATCAGCGGAGGTGATGCCAGATACGGCGACACTTTCTATTGACTACCTTTAAGAACGATACTATACACAGAAGGGGAAAAAATAATAAAGTAGGGGAGGAAAGAATTAACAGAAAGCGTGGGAGGGGGGAGGGGCGGTAGTTAACCGTCACAGATGTGAAAGTAATCAATTTCATTCGTCTTTCTGGAAGACCTACCTTCGCCCAACCGGAGAAAAACGAACACAGCAAAAGAAAAAAAAATAAAGCTAGGCATCGAAATTCGATCTCCTCTTGCTTTTAATTGCTTTTCTTTACAGCCATTAGGTTTGGAGTCGCCGGATTAATCAAACGGCAGAGAGAGCCTCTCAAGTTCGGGATATCCGGGAATCCGGTTTTTAAGGTGTTGTGTGCCCCGGGAAAGACCATAACCGATTTTTGCCGGAGCGAGTTAGGCACGGAAGAGCTGAGGTTTTACCATTAATCCGGAATAGAGAATGCATCGGGAATAAGGGGCTAGATACATATTGCAAAAAAAGTATTCTAAATCCCCTTTGATGAAAGTTTACTCAGTAAAAAATGAAATTCAATGAACGATCCCCGAAAGTTCCTAATCTGTATTATTCTTTGCAAAGTTCATAACTTTTTTTTTTTTTTTTTTTTTTTTTTTTTTTAAGTTTTTGTTATTAGAATTAAATTGAGTTAAAACAAAAAATGAACGAATGAATCTAAAATGAACTTTCATCAACTATGATGAAAAAAAAAATTTAATTTAGAGAGCATAAAACGTTTAAATAATCATGAAAAATAAAAGGCAATAGAAATCTCATAAAATTGACGTCGACGTTAATATTTACTTATAGAAATCGTAAACACATATTTTATTTTATACATTAAATTTATTCATCTTTTTTTATTTATTTATTCATTTTAATTTATATTTATTTTTAGTTTTGGTAAATAATGAGACAATTATTTCGTTTGTAGCAAATGGAAATTTCTTGCAAACTACCGACGATTATTTATAATTAGCAATATTAAAATGAAAAATGAAACATTTTGATTGTTAACGATCACAATTTTCGTAAGACGTTACAACAAAGACTTATATTCTGGTTATTAAATTTTAATCATTTTACTATTATGTTTACTGACCTAATTATTTGTGGTGATTAGAAAAACTTCTGCTAAATGTGTTGTGTTAGAGCAATTAAAATTTAGAAGAAAATGTAGAAAATTGTCTAAAAAACAAAACAACAACAACAACAACAACAAAAAAAAAAAAAAAAAAAAAAAAAAAAAAAAAACACCCAATTTAACGAAAAGGAATTAAGTTAATACAAACATTAATGTAATTATGTAAATTGTTTAATAATAAGTGTAAATTACTGCTATTGTAAATTTACATGCCTTTGCTAACGCGTTCTAAGGAAATAATTCTTCAGTATTAACATAAAAAAATAAAAACAAAATGGATTACAACACATAATTAATAATGCATATATCATATGCATTTTGCAGGCAGCGTAATTATTACGCACTAAAATTAATCAGGTGACTGATGAACTAAAGAAGAAAATTTTTTCCGATGACAATATTGAGGTGCAAAAAAAAAAAAAAAAAAAAAAAAAAAAATGTGATGTTACAATAACAAGAGTCGTAAGGTTGGCTATATACTGGCCTACAAAAGTTGAGTACAAAATGTTTTCTGGTTTTCCCCTTTTTGTGCATAATTTTGAAACAAATGAACATATATAGAATTTGGTTGGCATATATTTGTTATGAAATCTTTAACTGCATTTTATATAACTTTAACATACATAATCATTTTTAAACTGATATCAATTCAAGCTTTCTGAAAAGTAAGCTTTGGAAGAAATGAATTTCCTTTTTAAATTTTAGAAAAAGCTAAATGATGCTAAAACATCGATTTAGTTATAGTCTTTTTTTAAGTAAATAATTGTTAACTAAGTTTCATAGGGCACGTCTAATTGTTACCTATAAATTTATTATGTATTTTGGAATATGATTTAAATTCTGTTGTGATTTATTTAATAATTTATGCGTTAATAATAAATGTGTTTCTTTTTCACCTTGGGAGCAGGATATCTCTGAAACTATTTAATATTTTTTCTTGAAATTTTCACAGATTATGTAACATATCAGATCCTTTAATCAGAACATTGTTCAAATTTAGTAAATTGCTATGATTAGCAATATCGTTTTACGAAATCGTTGCAGCTTTCTCTGCTTTATGAAGTATGCGCCCCTTGAAAATGTATGCTTCTAATTTTAAGCATTTATATCCAATTGATTATGTAGTTTATTATCTTTTTTTCTCTTTCACAAGTTTAATGGTCCTTTTTTATTATCCTTCAGGTCGGCGTAAGTATTTTAAGTTAATATGGTAACTCATTGGTTCCTTATCTATATCGCAACTTTTTGTGTCATTCTTTCCTCTATGTTAAATTCAGTTCTATATTTTAGTGTGCTGTTATTGTTTTAATTCTATTAATTGCTAAATTTTAAGATTAAATTTTATTACGTTATCTATTATTTATATATATATATATATATATATATACATATATGAAAGTTTTAAGAATATTTATTTTTTAATAAAATCTGAAGTACCACCTGTATGAAAAATAGGGGGGGGGGGGGGGGAATACAAATTTAGGTTCAGTTTGAAGGATCTGATATGTTACATAATCTGTGAAAATTTCAAGAAAAAATATTAAATAGTTTCAGAGATATCCTGCGTGCAAGATGAAAAAAAAAACACATTTATTATTAACACATGAATTATTAAATAATTCACCACAGAATTTAAATTAAATTGCAAAATACATAATAAACTTATAGGTAAGAATTGTACGTGCTCAATGAAGCTTAGTTAACAATAATTTATTTTAAAAAATACTATAATTAAATTGATGCTTTTTGAAATTCTAAGGGTCGTATGTCCCCTTCACGATGTTCAACGTTTACAAATTAATAATTATATTTTTACAAAAAGTCCCTTATGAAAAAAAAAAAAAAAAAGTGAATAGAGGAAGAAAAATCCGATTTTAATTTAACATTTGGAAGCATGTATATCTTCACCATATCTGTGATGCACTTTGACACCCTTTCTCATTTAGTTTTCTTAGCTAAAATTGTTTTAAATTTTCATTCCTTCTAATGCGCACTTTTAAAATAAAATGATAATTAGTTTAAAAATTATTACTTAATTTAAAGTTGTATAAAATTTCATTAATGATTTGCTAAGGAATATGGCATAAAAATTTTACGTTCATTTGTTTCTAAATTATGCTCAAAAGACGAAAACGAACAAACAGATAGTACCTTAACTTTTAGAGGCCAGTGTATTTCTATGTGCTGTAACATCAACCATTAAAACAAATTTATTAAGTTCCAAATTCTTTAATTTAAAGTTTCAGTAATATCGGAACTATTAGTATACTAAAAATAAAAAGTTAAATAAGATAAATCTAAAGTGTTCAAAATATACTAACTTCTTTGATTAAAAACATTAAATTTGGCATAAGAGTGTTCTCATTAAAACATTTATTTATTTATTTATTTATTTTACTAGAATTTATGCAAAAATTTTTTGGTAACATCACTCTAGTAAACATTCTTGAGTTTTTTCAGTCTGAACAGGTTCCTGTAAATATTTTTTTCCCCTCTACGAAACATTCCTGATTTTAGAAATTTAATAGTACGACTGCGTAGTTTTACTAATATATTTTATGGTTACTGATAGATTCTAGGAACCTTATTGGCCAAAAATTGGCACATTATTTTCTCAAATCTTGTAGAAATGTTTTTGAATATTTTTGTACAGTGGATGAAGAAGCAAAATGGCTCTAAAAGTTATTTATAAATTTGATATAGAGGGTGAACTGGGGTAAGTGTAACTACGGCTTTTAACTGAACTGATACACTGAATTCGGGTCTAATAGTCATCTCCCGATGCAGAATTTAGACAACACAGCAGAAAAGAAATTGTCACTTGCAGAAAAATTTGCTCATATTTTACAGACATTCTCATATTTCAGTAGAAGATAGAAATTTGTGTTATATTTAAGAACTCTTCTACAAAATATTAATCATATTAATATCATTATAATTAAATAGGCATAGTACGTGTAAATTAGAAAATATGTTGTTATTAAATAATGTTGTCTTGAAGGAAAGGTTTGCATGAATGAGGTCACAGAAAGCATAAAAAAAATTCTGCCACAGGGTAGTCATCTTATCTGTTTATTTCAACCTTTCTTTGTTATAGTTAGCCTTACGTAACGAAATCAAATTTGAAACAGTGATAGTTTCAGTTGTTTGAAAAATTGCTTACATTTCTCTCTCCGACAGAGTGGTCTTTTCAAAATTCGAAGGTACACAGAGAACAAAAATATACCGTCTTCATCTAGAACGAATAAGTAGTCATTTTCTGAATCTTTGATCTAGAAATATAGATTTCTGAGTTATGCGTACAAGGTAAACAAATAACCTCCGTAGACGAAATGATCAAGAATTTCTAGTCTACACTTTTCTAGATCGTAAAACAATACTATGAATATTATATTGCGAGAAATTCTCGCTTGATTTTCTAGAATTGGGTCATAAAACAAAATTATAATTTCCAAAACTCACCTCTTGTGTTCGAATTTACTTTCAGATATTTTTAAATGAGATTGACCGGAGTAATTTAGGAAAGTACTCGATAATTAATAGAAATTTTTAGAACTGGCCAACAAAGGGAACTAAAATTTATAAGGATGACATGGAACTATTTTTACTAGAGTCACAATTTAATTTCAAGATAACAGTCACAGATTTATTTATTTATTCATTTATTTTCAGTATAATATGAGTGCTTGTGAAGTAAATTCCACAGTTTTTGGTAAATAAATTAAATTGGTATGTAAATTTTTAATATAACTTCAAATTTGGTCTAGTTCCTAAGTTTTATAAGATTGTCGCCCGCAATTATACCCCAGGAATGTTGCATGTTGGGCAAGTGTAGCCATATATCTATATATATTTAATAGGAATAATAGCAGAGTACAAATTAATATAGCTAACAAAGCAACTCAGAGGTGTTTATTTATGTTTAATATAACCACTGATGCCATTAAAAATCATAACTTTTCAATAAATAAAAATATCAAAATTTTGGAAGAAATATATATTGTAATTAATTAAAATACAAATTATAAACATTAAAAGATAAAATAAAAAAATATTTCAAAAAGTTAATTTATTTAACCCTTTATATCCCAAATTACCTTATTTTTGAAAAAATAGTTTGAAAATTTTTTATTATATTTCTTTGCTGCATCAGAAACAACTCATATTAAATTTAGCTTAAACTATAGCTTAACTATAGGGAAAGCTTAAACTATAAGGACTTTGAAGTTCTAACGAATTCCTGTAGTAAATTTAGGCTATATTCAGGAATTTTTTTGGTGGGACTTTAAAGTCCCGGTGGGATACAAAGGGTGCATCGGTGTAAAATGCCCATGTTATACTTGTTTCAAACCATGGAGGAAGTGAAACAACGAAACACAATTTTTTTTTTTTAATTTTTTACTTAAGTAGCACATTATTAAATTATGAAAGGCTCATAATTTTTTTTTAAAGTCAATTAGTTGTAGTTTATGATAAAAAAAATTTCAAAAGTATAAATTTAATAGCAACTGATCAAAATGAGCTTAAAATCAAACTATGCCAAAATATTGTTACATTTACCCACTTCACACAATTTCATTTTCCCTTTTCTGATTCTTTCACTCGCTCCTTATTTTACTGATTGGTTTATTTATTTTAGAAAAATGTAATTAAAAATAAGCTATTAATATTCATTTAAAAAAAAAAAAAAAAAAAAAAAAAAAAACGTAATATACAGATATATAATTATTATTTTTATTTATTTATCTATTTTTTAATTTAATTAATTAATTTTATTTTATAGTTTGTTTTGTAGGATATTTTTAATACTTTTCAATATATTTTAAAAGTGTTTATGACTTCGGTTTGCCTGCCTCTTTGGTCCTTGCTTTCATCTTAATATAGATATTAGAATTCCATAAAACTGATGTATATTATTCAGGATTTTCATATTTGCTACAGTATGCTTCTTGTTAAAAGTCACACAAAGCACAAGTAATTTATTCACAAGGACTTACAAAAAAAAATTGGATACATTACTCTGTAAAAGACGTATTTAGAAATGCATTTCAGCAACTATATACTAAACTAAACATACAAAATCAGCATATATTTTTCAGATGCTGATGTTTTTCTGTAAAAAGAAAAAAAAAAAAAAGAAAGAAAGAAAGAAATGTAATTAACATTAAAGATTTATTTTCAGAGACACACTATAATATTCGAATTCCTGGTGCTATATCAGCTGTATTATATGTTTTCTATACTTCCTCATGGTGTTGTAAAATGTTTATGACTTTGTAATATTTATAATGTGACGAAGAAATACATTTAAAATGTATTTTAAGAAATACAAATATATTTATGGAAATGAAAAAACGAAAGTGAATCGAATTCTTAAACGTTGAAAAGTTTAAAATATGTAAGGACATACTTAAAGAGCCTATAAGGAGGTTTCAATAAAACTGAAAATAATGAATTTCAGATGGAGCATTTCAAATTTTGAAAATGTTTAAAAATTTCAGCTCCGAGAAAAGCAGGTTTATATATGCTACAATGGACATTCTGATAGATTTTGGTGAATTTGAAAATCCAATGCATTCTTAAGTTTATAAAATAATTTACTCAATGCATACACAGTTCAACCTAAAACTAACCCCATTCATTTGATTGCCACCCCTCTTCTACAGTCCAGAGAGCAGAAAGCATCATCAGGAAAAGCAGACTATGCCATTTGGTGCGGAAGCAACCTTCGATCGCCAGTGTTCAATACTAAATGATTTTTAATGGGTTCTCGGAGCTCTAACCCCGGGGTTTGCAATGAACCCTATTCTCTCTTTTAATCACTGATGTGACCATTTAAATACTCTACTATAGCAGAAATCCCAACACGTAAAGGTTCCTTTTTCCCCCTCCGAAGTGGAATTCGATTATAGAGAATGAGATATCTCCCTATAACTTCCGATTTTTTAAAGGTATCGGGTGATAAGATAATGAACAAGTTAATAAGAAAGCACCACAGAAATGGCGTTTTAAAGTAATAAGTACAAAACTTTGAATAAACTAAACACCCTAAAATGCAACAAACTCCCAATAATAATTTTAAAAAGAAGAAAATAAATAAATAAATAAGATTTAAAAATATAACGAAATCTAAAATATATGAAAATTAAACAAAAATCGAAGTTGTGTAAGTAATTTCCAAGCATCAAACAAGAACGGAGTGGTAGAAATATCATTAACAAGATTTTTCGAATCTTTAAATTTGTAAAAAGCTTAATGGATATCCAAAAGGGAAGAAGAGGCAAGAGATGAAATTATGTTAGTTTTAGGAAAATTAAAACAATGGCCGTGAGCCTAGCAGTGGGAAGCAATAGAAGATTTGGTAATCTCCATTACGAACTTCCGATGGTACTCATTTATTCTATATTTCAAACGCCTCCTAGTTTGACCAATATAACCTAAATTGCACGACGAACACGGTATTCAATAAATGCCAGATCGGTTTTCAGTAGGAAGGGGATCTTTAAGAGAAGATAATTTAATTTTGTTAACGGGTTTGTAAATGACTTTAAAATTTTTAGAAATTTTAAAAGAAAGTGATGAATAAAAATGTAAAACAACTGGGATGAGACTGTGATCGTTCAATTTGGGAGCAGAACGTTTAGGATTCTTGAATTTATATATAACTTTATCAATAATAGAGGGATTATACAAGAAAGAGCATGTGATTTTAAATAATTAATTTCTTTTGAAACACTAGACGGATCAGAACAAATTTCATTTATTGCATTTATTGCGTTTATTAGTTTATTGCATTTTATGGTGTTTATTCAAAGTTTTGTACTTATAACTTTACAAGTTATAAGTACAAGTAAGATTTAAAAAAAAAAAAGGGGGGGGGGGACAAGTTGAATCCTATGTCATTCAATATTATTATTTATTTATTGAAAAGCAATTTTAGAATTAAAAAGCATCAAGATAAAAGGTACGTGTTGCACAGATCAGTTTTTGATACTACAATCAAAATACACTATCCTCTCATTTTTCTTTTGGCTGCCTATACGTTCATAACCGTTTTTTATTAAATTCTATATCTTCCAGATCTGATAAAATATTTTTAACTTCAATTTTTCTTTTCATACTAAAAATATTTCCAGTATTTTAGTTATATTTTAGTTAATATGATTAATATTTTTTTTTTATTTGTGTTTCATTTAATATGTTTTATTATTATTATTACCCACCGTGAAATAATTTTAATATTCTAAGAGGACGATGGATCTTTTAATTATAAATCGTTTGTGTGTAGTACTGTTAATTTTGCATACACAGGCATTGACATGTAATAATATTAAGTATCTTAAAATTTCTCGAAAACTATTTAAATTAATAAATAAATGAAATTGTAATTTTTTTTTAATTTCTATTTTTAATTTAAATAGTTAATTTTAATGTACTTAATATTGAAATTTTTCAATGCATAATTATGCAAATTTTCATAACTCTAAGAGAGTAATTAAAAAAAAAAAAAAAAAAAAAAAAAAAAAAAAACGGTTTATAATATCCATTATCCCCTCAAAACAGTAAATCGGTTTATTAAATAAATTAATTAAGAAACACGTAAAAATTGAAAAATGCTATAAGCTATATGATAACAAAAAATTTTTTTAGTGTTGTGTTATATACTATCCGCATGCACATTTTTTTTCTTCTTTTTCTTTTCGTTTTATTTACACTGATGTAAACATTAAAATCAGCAAATATACATAATTACTAGACTTCAGCATTTTATTAATTTATAAACGCTGTTATTGATAATTATTTAATTAAATACAGTGGGAAATGTTAATGAGATATTATCAGAAATTAATCAATGATGCGATGATTTTATTTATTGCCCTGTCTTAGATACAGCTTTGGATAATGAACATTATCTGATTTCCGATAAGTACTTTGTAAATCATTTAAAATATAATTACGAGTAACTAGTGTTAATAAAGAACAAGAAAGAATAGTCATGCTGTTCGTATAGATTATAAAACTTTTTCAAACTGTATTTACTCATTATGTTGTTCAACCTTCAATATGATTTCTTAACAGGTACTTTGTTTTTATTTATAGAGAAAGAAATATCACGAAAATTATCTTTATAGTTTTACTTTTAAAAAGAAAGCACAAAATAGATTGCTTTTAGTGCAACCCTGTATACTATCCAAAAATAGCTTAAAATCAGAGTGTGAAATGCATATATATATATATATATATATATAGTATAATAATAATAATAATAATAAATAATAATAAAATATTAAAGAAAGAAAAAGGAGAAAAGAAAATCCTAACACTACAGAAAATATACTTCAAGCAATTTGCATTTATATCCCACAATGTATGTAAATTTTTTTGTGTGCCTCTATAAATTGGTGCTAATTGGTTAATGCTAACCTTACCATATTCCATACGAAGCATGCTTATATGCACCTAAATTTGTGTGTTAACTTCGTTATCTTTTGTGCAGTGGAAAAATATTCAAATATACTTTAAAGAAATATCGCTTACAGACTGGTATGTATGAAAATTCTTTTATGAGTCACTTGGAATATTAATACAATTTTCAGTATAGGAAACATACTATAGTGATCCTCAAAACCATACATCAATTTCAAGATATTCGACAATTTTTTGCGTATATGAAAACGCAGGCAGAAAAAGAAACTGAATTCATAAACAATTTTCAGTTTTATTGAAAAGTGTTTAAAAAATTTCAGGGAGCGTATGTAATAGCTTTTAAAAAATATATAATCAAACAATCTGATGAGGACACCACATGACTTCCTTTATACACCCATTGGAATATACATATTGTTATGAAAACATTGATATTTTGTGTGAGGTAACTGATTTGTAAATAAACAAGCAGATTCTTCAACCATGAAAAAAGAAAAAGAATAAATAGGAAGAACTGAAAAACTGCGACTCTAACTACAAAAGTCATGATAATAGGATTATATATACCGCCAAACAAATATAACAGCTTTTTCATGAACGGCTTAATACAGAATCTCTCATTGGCATAAATCCATAGCTTAGAGTTTAATGAAAATCATTCAAGTATAGATCGCGTTTTTTTTATCTCTTTGCCGAAAATTAGAGGGGGAGATTGGTACATTTTACCGAAGCAATTAATAAATTTAAAACTGGGAAAGAATTTACTAATTCTGGCTATCCTGAAATAATATTTGCTGCCAAATTTGATCGCTAATCTCGCCAAGTCGTTAAGTTTGTAGCCAACGCCGAGTTTGGTCTTGGCATCGATTTTGTCAAAAATTTGTAATTTAGGGTTGCCAAAGTTTGGAAGCTCTAACTTCAATAAGAGCAGAATACTGGGATTTTTCGGTAAGATTCATTTGTTTATAGCGCTGAGCTAAATTCTTCGAAAATTCTGTAAATGACAAATAAGACTAAAACAAAATTAAGTGCATTCGTCGACAAGAACCTGTTTATACATTAAGAATTACTTTCTACACTCGAAAATGTCGATAACTTTCATAACAATATCATTACGTGCTCTATCTACGCGCAGACTATTCATTAAATAAAATGCATTCGTCGACTAGACCCTGCTTATGTCTTTACAAATTGCTTTCTACACGCAAAAATGTCGCCAACTTTCATAATAATATCATTCCAGATTGAAATATCTATGATGGTAGATCATACGTAATGGCCAAAACCTTTGTATATTTGGTCATTTTGAATATAATTTTCAAAAATATCTCTAAAACGGAAAATCACCGAAAGACCAAAAAGGGAGATGCACAACTAGATGTTATAACAAACCTATATACCAATTTGCAACGTTCTATGTGTAACCGTTTTTGAGTTATGCAAGATACATACACACATACAGACGTCACGAAAAATCGTGCTGATATCTCTAAAACGAGAGATACCGAAGTACTAAGATGAAACTTGCAGGTGTACAACTAGACATCATGACAGTCACGCATATAATTTTGCAACATTCTACGACGATTCATTTTTGAGCTATGCGATATATAAAATCCATTTCGCGAATCGGGATTAAAATATTTCCTTATACTTTGTATAAGGAGGTAAAAATAAAATAATGACATCCTAATTGCATTTGCAATATGAAGAGGCATTTAAAAAATACGAAAATAAATTAACTATAATATTAAAAAAAAAAAAAAAAAAAAAAATCATTTAGAAAAAGTAAATAAATAAATAAATAAATAAATAAATGTAAAAAGTAAAATTCTCGAAATTGAAACATATCTAAACTTTAAAACACAGGGATAAGTTTAGCAAAAATTCAAAAACACTGAAAACAAAGATTTTAAATTTATATATGTGAAACCTATTTTAAATAACATTCAAGCATTATACACAATAAATCATTACTTTATATGTAATCTTCTTTTCTTATTCAATAGTTTGTCTTCCCAAGTTTTATTTTTTTTCCCTTTGTAATTATTGTTGATTTTATAATTTACTTCTTAATTCTACTGACGTGCATGAGATTGTACACAGGAATATTTAACCTCTTTTTTGGCTAATCAATTTTGATTAAGGATTATTCTACCCTATAGTTACATTTCGCAAAAAATAATTAAATAAATATAACTATAAATATATACATATTGATACTAGCATATTTTTTATTTGGTTTTAAAGAATTTTAAATTTATTAAGAAAAAACAAACACAATTAATGAGCTCAGTAACAAAGTTTATCATAACTTAACGTGATTTAAAAAATGATTAATTAATTTCATACACATGAAATATTATACACTTCTACATCTTTATAGGTTTTAGGGTCTAGTAAAACAAGTTTAACATGAATATTAATATTCAAGTTGTGGATGGAAAAGGATTGTAAACCACAAGACATCTGTGCAAAGTTTTATTACATTAGCTAGAGGAAAACGAGAAAAAAAAAAAAAAAAAAAAAACTGAATAAACTGAATAAACTTCTTTTCTAAAAAAAAAAAAAAAAAAAAAAAGCTGAAACTCGCCTAAAATCGGAAAAATTTTATCTTTGAAAATAAGCATCTGAAATTCCGAAGCGTTTTCCCAAACATGAAATAAATAAAATTTACAATTAATTAATCAGCCCGAATTATCCCTTGTATACAGATATTTATTCAATAAAAATCTTTTTATTCCACTTAAAAATACATCAGACTTATGAAAATACTCAACACAAAATCAATTTTCAAACATTATTGCATTAAAGAATCATATTCGAGTAACTAGGTCATATACGTGTATATAAAATTTCTTTAAATGACTACAAAACATGATAAACGACTTAACTTTCAATAGGAAAACACAATAGAAAGAAAAACGAAGACATAAAAAAAGTTTTTACACTTTCATTCGTCTAAGAATTAACAAAAATAAAAAGAAAGAAATCGTTTGAATTATGTCTGCTTTTAAACAGCTTACTTCACAACGATCGCACACTTTAAATTTGAAAAATTACAGATTTTTATTTCCTGATAATCGTTTTACAACTAAACTCTCACACGCAAACGACAATTTTTCTCCCCTTTTTCATTCAATTTGCTGCTTTACTGAAAATAAAGAAGAAAATGTACGTGAAAACAGAATTTATACATTAAAAAATAAAAGAGAGAGAGAAAAAAAAAATCACATTCACGCACAAGCGGAAAGGAGTGCCATCAAAAAATGCAATAATTACTTGAAGTAGAAGAGAGTGGGAGAAAGGGAAAAAAATGTTTAGAGAACGTTGAAAAATCAAAAGGCGTTAAGTTCTTTTGAGGCGGCCCGTGGACCGAGAAAGTCGGAATAAAAACAAGTCTCATAGCTGCGAGTGCAAAGTTATTATGCTTTGTTATTAATAGGCCATAACGAGAAAAGAGTTGCCATGAATAGAAAATGCGAGTGGAATGAAAAAGAAATGATATTCGAAAAGATATCTCGAAAAGAGAGAGTAAGTATGTGCGCATCATTTATTTCAAGATACTATTGGATGAGTGGCCGGGTTATCAATAACTCTACTATTTCAATAGGGACCCAGTGCCGGGGCAATTGTCTCCCACCATTGTCGGAGTCCTTCAACGGCCAACAAAACGCAACAAAAGTCACATTTTAGAGAAAAGCGGCCGCTTTCTTTTCTGAAGCCCCATTGTGGCGGGGGCGCATTTCTTATTTCGAACTTTCTCTTTTAAAGGTACTTAAAGTTGCGGGGGACTTCACTGCTGTCCCATTTTGCCACTCGCGGGAGCCTTTTGTTAGTCAGATTTATGCAGTATTCCGATTTCCGCTATGTTATGCCAAAAAAGAAATGTAATTGAGTTGTGTCCTAGCAAATGAAACGTACCGCCAAGTGACTAGTGTACCGGATGACTTGGTACCTTTGTCATCAATTAAGGTTTCACATAAGAAGCAAAGCAGAGGGCAAAAGATTTCCAGGGAGCATATAATGTGGGGGCAAGATGGAAAAAAATCCCACTGTGGCCAACGAACAATGAGAAAAGACACAGAATGCAAAATAAATATTGTTAGTAAACTCTGAGGCCTCCCCGAGAGAATGTTCGAAAACATAACTGGGATCTTTCGTATTCCCAAGGATGAGTAAAACGTTTAAATATATAAAGAACACTAACTCATAAAGCGCTTCTCTTTAAAAAGAATGAATAGGGATTATTTCAAAACAGATGTCTTTATTTTATTTCTATTACAATTAGTATTTAAAAAATTCAATAATTTTATATATAGCAGATTTAAAAGCATGGCCTATTTAAACTTTAAAAAATAAAGCAGAGAGAGTGTAAAAAAAAATTCTTCCGATAATAAATAAAAATATTTACAATGATGAAAGTTTTTGTTATCGAACTTGCATCAGAATTCTTATATTTAAAAGTAAAGAATTAAAAAAAAAATAATAATAATAATACGTTTTTTTACTCTATTAAATATATATATATATAAATTTAGTAAATCTTCTGTTAATTTCTCTAATAAGCATAAATATAAAACAAATAAACAGCTTTTGAATACTTCAAATTTTAAGGCTAATCTTTAATGCAAATACCTTGTTTCCCTAGGCACTTTTAAACTCATTTATTGATATACATGGTAACATTTACAGACATTATAATATTTATATATTATATACATGAAAATCAAATGATGTTTTCTTTTTTTCTTTTTCTTTTTTTTTTTTTTTTTTTCCCCTAGAAAGGTAACATAATTTTCAGAAAATCGATTCTGAATTGGCATCTTCCGCAAATTTTATATTATTTGTGCACATGGAAATTATGGAAATTTGTTCTATCAATCAGCTTGTGAAGATAAAAACGTTAATTTTCTAACCCTTTCTATAATAATTCACGCAAATTTCATGCACTTTTGTCAAAAAATGATTCTGCAAACGTGAACACTTTAAGAAAGTGTTACTTTGTTAAACGGAATAAAAACATTTTTCCTGACCACTGGGATGGTGTACGTTATACACTTTTTTTTTTTTTTTTTTTGTAAATTGTTGTCTTAGACTTATGAAAATTTGCCTACAAGTGCATTGAAGTGCAATAATATGAAATATATTAAAATTTCTCGAAAATTAATTAAATGTAGACTAAGTTAAATAAAAAATAAAATAAAATAAAAACCATCAGATTTAAAAACGCTTCCTACTACTCATTTTCATTTTTTCCTGAATTTTCATATTATTTTAATTTAACAATATAATCTAAAAATTTAACTTATCAATGAAACAATCCACAAAGTAATACCGATATGTACCTAGAATATATCCTTAAACTACAATGATAAAAAATCGAGGTTGAAATTTTTAAAATAGACTGGAAATATTTCAAAGATGTTAAATAAATAAATAAATAAATAAATAAATAAAATAAAATTAGAATTTTATTATTACTTTCATTAGTAAAATATTTTTTTTTTAAATTTTTTAATATTTTTGCATTTCAATGCATACGTATGCAAATTTTTAGAATACTAAGACAACATTTTACAAAATAAATAAATTAATAAAATAAAATAAATAAATAAATAAAAATAGACTCTGTCATTCTTGTAATACAAATAAATTCAAAAAGTAAATGTTTTAATGCAATTAAAATCACATATGATTGAATAAACTGTTTTAAATAAAATCTTATAAATTCATATTTAAAACTTGAAATATTATTTAAACAGTTTAACTATAGACCAGTAAAAAAACACTTGAAATTTTACATTTGTATACTTGAATAAAAGTCATTTAAAAAAAAAAAACTCGGCTTATGGCTATGAAACTTTTAAAAAGTTACGGCCGGCTAACCTATAAATAAAACATATTGACTAGTTTTTCTTAGTATACGATGCACACCAATGAAGTAAGTAAATCTGATTCTTATTTTAAAGAACTCTTTTGGGAGCGAGAAAATAGCGTCTGGTCGTTTTCGTATTCTTTTTTAAAAATTAAACTATTTTTTTCTTTTTAATGTAAATATTTTATTATTATTATTGTTATTATAATCTTAGTAAAATGTGAATACACGGAAAATTTGGAGAATTTTACAAAATCTAAAATGTAAAAGACAGGTATATGTGATTTTGATTCCCTTTTTATACTGGACTTTGTAATAAATAAAATTTTTTAATGCTATCACCAAAGTTATTTATGCAGTTTTAATTTACTTCTCACATCGTAAAGCAATTACAGCTTCTGGGGCTGAAGTTAAAAATAAATAAATAAATAAAATGCATCATTGGATCAATATTTGAATTAAATATTTTTAGTAATATATATATATATATATATTTATTTAATCTTTATCCTTTGTTTTGTAATATTATATCTTTCTTAGAAGCAATTATTCACTTATTTAAAATAGAAAATAATTTGACCAATAAAAAAGATGGCAATTAAGTATTACAATTTTTATGTTAACAGTAGTTATTTTTATCGAAATTCAGTTTGTATTGATTTTGTATAAAGAATAAATATATTTTTAGATTAAAAAAAAAAAAATAAAATAAAATAAAATAAAATAAAAATAGAGTTAGATCGTTCAAATTTGGTATATAGAAGTTTTCGATACTTACAAATCGATTGCGGATATTTTCGAATTTGTAAAATTATTAGGAGGTACGGGAAGGGGGTGGAGCGGTAAGGGGGGGGGGCTATGGGCAAAAACAAATAGAAATACAGTTAGGGCATTCAAAATTGGTACAGATAGGTTTTAAAGGCCTGCATGTCGAATAGGGATATTTTCGAAAGTGTAAACTTATTAGGAGGGGCGAGAAGGGGGGAGGGGATGGGGGGGGGGGCAAAAAAAATAAAAATAGAGTTAGATCGTTCAAAATTGGTACACAAATGGTTTTCGATACTTAAAATCGAATGCGGATATTTTTGAATTTGTAAAATTATTAGGAAGGTCGGTAAGGGGGGGCTATGGGCAAAAACATATAGAAATGCAGTTAGGCCGTTCAAAATTGGTACAGATTGGTTTTAGAGGCCTGCAAGTCGAATGGGGATATTTTCGAAAGCGTAACATTATTAGGAGGGACGAGAGGGGGGGGGCGGAGTGGCAAAAAAAAAAAAAAAAAAAAAAAAAAAAAGAGTTAGATCATTCAAAATTGGTACATACAGGTTTTCGATACTTACAAATCGATTGCGGATATTTTCGAATTTTTAAAATTATTGGGAAGGGGCAGGGAGAGTGGTGGGGCAAAAAAATAAAAATAGAGATCGATCGTTCAAAACTGGTGCATAGAGGTTTTTGATATTTACAAATCGATTGCGGATATTTTCGAATTTGTAAAATTATTAGGATAGACGGGAGGGGGGCGAATGGGGGAAATAACAGAAATAAGAGTTAGAGCATTTTGGGAATTTTTTCCAAAGGCAGTGTGAACCCAGTGCGACATTTTTCCTAATCAGATTTTGTTTCGCTTTTTTTTTTTTTCACGTGATAAAAATTAATGCAATTTTGAGAATTCAGAAATTATAGTGATTCATTTAAAAATAGGGTCCAGCGAAGCCTGCTAGTTCTTAATAAAATAAAATAAATTTCTTCATCGTTTCAAAAGTTTAATTTAGAAATTCAAGATTATTTCTTTTTTTCTTTATCAACAATATGCTACATTTCCAACTTTTTTTTTACTATTTTTTATTACACACAGTTGCACACACACACACACACACAAAAAAAAAGATCTTAAAAATATAGATTCGACAAAATAAAATGCTTTTGATGTTGTTTATATTATTCTAATTTAAAGAAATACACTAAGTTATTGGGGAGGGGGGGGGAATTCTTTATGAATTATATTTTAAATTGTGTAAAAATTTAAACTGAACAATATTTCAATTGTAATGAAAATCTCCTGAAATACTTTTGAAGTACTTTAGTTTGAAAATTATAAAATATAAATATAGTATATTGAATTTTCATTTAATAGCTCAAATTCAAATAACCTAGGCAGGCGAATGTACTTTTATTTAGGAACTTACCCATAAAACACGTTGCTGAATAAAATAAACCATTTTCTTACCTGTAAAGGAGAAAAAGTAAAAAATTAATACATTATCAATGCTATTATCAGTTATATATTTTTTAAGCTCAAACAAACAAAATAAATAAATAAATATTAGTAGTTTTAAAAATATTATTAATTACATTAATAATGTAATTTTAAAAGTGAAACCTTAAAAATAACATATGAAAAAGCATTTTTCGTCTTACGCTTAGGGGGGGGGGGGGAATATTTTTATTAAATAAATAGATAAATGCATAACTTTCTCTTAACAACGCAAAGTTTTTTTATGCATTAATAAAATACGCATACAATTATATAACTTATAGATGAAGTAGCAATAAAGCTTAATCTAAAAATACATTTTCATTCATATTTAATTAAATAGTAACATCATTTATTGAATTTTCAGAACACAGAGGATAAGATTCTGCGTGAATCCATTTCATTTCCAAATTTAAGTTGGTATTTTTGTGAATTTTCACTATGTGTGTATGTGAAAATACAATAAAATAGCTTAATTTTGCAATGTTATAGTGCTTCATAATTCAGCTTCAGCTGAGCTTCAGATTTTGCAGTGTGAGAACTGTACTATACATGAAGTCAAAAGAATGAACCCACACCAAATTCATTTAACACGGCGTCCCTCAACTGGCGTCATTAGCTTACTAACCACCCATATGCTAATCAGCATCAGACGAAGGTGTCCAACAATAAACCCTTTTCCCCGTTTGTTTGGGCGACGTAGAAAGAGAGTCATCCATAATGCACGCTCGATTAAATGTAACCACGTACACAATGGCACATCGTTATCTACGTAACTTTTGTAACCTCCTTTGTGGCTCACAATAGATTATGAAGGTGGTCATTTTTGTCACTGTGGAAACGGTGACAGTGCTGATGAGGGTAAACGGCAAAATAATTCATTTAGTTCAGACTTTTAGAGATAGTTGAACAGAGATAGGTGAGTGCAGGTATAAAGGTTTGAAAAATTAAAGAGTTATTAAAGATATTCCTGAAGTTTGCGTCGAAAGCTTAAATTGATGCTAAAGATAGGACAGCTAAATGTGTGATGATGTAAAACGTCTAAAAATCTGAGAAAACAGTGGAAATAAGGTCTGTTTTTCTGTAAATTATATTGTCTCAATATTTTATAAAACTAATTGTTAAACAAACTTTTGGACTTTTTTGAAATACCCTAAAATATAGCATTAGTATTGCAAAAGTTAACTTACAACATAAAAACTTCATGTTGATCATAAAAACTTCATTTTTTTCTTTCTTTCTTTCTTTCTTTCTTTCTTTTTTTTTTTTTTAAGAATTAAAAAAAAAAAAAAAAAAGAAAGAAAGAAAAAAGAAAATTATGTGATTGATATAAATTAATAATTTAATTGTCGTTTAAACTAACCATATTAATTGAACGGATTTTTATATTTTATATAAATATAGATTTCTATTGAGCATATTTTCAAAGTTCATATTGAGCATTATTTTCAACTCGTTTACTAAGATTTTTGCGAAATATATTTCTTTTACAAATAATATGTAAAATTCCAACTATTCTTTGTCATGTTCCATGATATCGAGTAATAAATTTAATTTAATTTTATCGTATTTAAACATTAAACCAATTAAATAACAAGTTAAATAGGGGCGGGAGGGGAGAGAAAGAAAGAAAAAGAAGAAAGAAAGCTTTAAACTCCCTCCTTTTACTGGCCGAATTTAGATCCAGGTATATTTTTCATTAGTTATTTGCATATTTTACTTTATAATACTTTAGTTAAGGGATGTTAATCATTTAAATGGAAAAAAATACATACATAAATATTAATTGCCATTAATAATAATTATTAATATTCTTAAATTATTAAGATTAATGTTATAGATTATTAATGTAATCTGATTAATATTATCAAGTTTGATGTCCTTTTTGACAATAAGAGCTGTTTAAAATAAACCAATCGATATTCAGAGTCATGGGATACTTTCAAATTTTTATGCATTTTTTTAATTTGTACTCAGTGGGAAAAAATATGAAAATGATCATTTTGGGGATTTTTTGTACAGTTACCAACTAATGATAGGAATGTTGCTTCGGTTTTAAAAAATCAAGTCATCTTTTAAGTATGTCCTCTAATTTTTTCAAGTCAATATTAGTGCAATTTAATTTTTTAAATAAGTTTTAATTTGATGTTCCCAATTGGGAACATTGGCCTGTAAAAGGTTAATGCTATACCAATTTTGGGATTTAGACTCAGCCTTTTCATTTATTTTCATTCTTTTTTAAGGGATCAAAATATGTGGAATTGGAAAAACAAAATATCACATTAAATTAAAAAATACTGAAATGATTTTAAAAATATGATTTGGTATATACATATTTGAAACAATAGTGAATTATAATTTTAAAATATTTTAAAAGAAATATATACATAACATTTTTAACATACACTCAGAATTTTCAGCTCTTTTTTCAATTTGTTTTTATACATACAAATAAGATGTTAATAAAGATAGTTACTCAATCTCATGTACTCTTACAAAATACAGAAATCGAAATTACATGGTATTTTCGACTTTCTTTCGCCACATTTTACTTAGGAAATAATATGGCATGTTCTTCTATAATTCTGTGTGCAATGGGAAAAAAAAAAAAAAAATGGTAAAATTCCATAAAAAATAAATAAATAAATAAGAAACTTTAATTTAAATTTTTAATCTTGATTTTAGAGAATAATTTATAATGAGATCAAAAGAAAAGTTAAGATAAATTAAAAAAAAAATAAAATGTTTTAATAGAATATAAATAAATAATATTCTTTGTTAGATATTAAAATTCAACATCAGTTACATTTTATTACATTTTTCGATATCCAATAGAAGAAAGTATGGATTCGTAAACTCTTTCCAATTCCAGTTTTTTTCTATGGATTTACACGTTTTGAAAGGTCCAGAACCATATTTTGCCAATTTTTGAAAATGCCCGTTCGTCTGTATGTGTGTGTGGACAAACATTTTCTGCAAAATCTAGCTCGAGAACTCACGCACAAAATTTCTTAAATTATTATAATTAGAATTATAAATTGACATAGATTGTAATCAATCAACTTTTGATGCATTTCGACAGCTCAACAGATGGTGCCGTCGTCCCATTTTATCATAATTTTAAATGTGTTACTGTAGGACAAAATTTCCTACAAATGTATAAAATGGGGATTACTGTTTTTAGCAAACCATTCTGAAATAAAAAATAAAAAATAATTATAATAGTATTATTCAACCAGTAAAAAAAAAAAAAAAAATGTAAGAAGGTGCATCGATCACCCCACCCGAAGGAGAATACCTTCCTGGAGGTATAAATTTTCAATTTTTTAAATGAACTCTCATCAGTAGCTTCAAAATGAATGTTTGAATGATGTATCTGTGATGATATGAAACAAAGTTATCGACTTTCATTTTTAACAATATATATAATGGAAATGCATTTCCTCCAGTCTGTAGGACTGAAAATTCACTTTTTTTTTCTTTTTTTTTTTTTTTTTTTTTTTTTTCCCGAGATCTAGTATTATCTTTCTCAGAGCTTAAAATAGTCTGCATTCATTATGGAAAATAATTTTCATAACTAATAATTATAAATGTATTCAACTGCATAAATTTGTGTAGGAAAGTATAGAAGAAAGTTTTGTGATGGTTATAGCGTACTAGTTTTTAAGTGGTTCACTCATTTGTGACTTATTAATACTTTAAGTATTTATAAGTACTAATACTTATTTTTCTATAACTATTTTTTATATTTTGGCGTAGAATGTTCTTCTGCAATATGTTATGTTATAGCCTATGTCATATTTGAATAATCCCGATAATTAACCTTGAAGCACATTATAAACTCATACATAAATTATTTATGCATTCATATCTACCAAAAGTCAATAACATCATTTTCGGCACACAGCAAAAAGCGAAAAATTACTTTCACCCGAAATAGACATAAGACAGCACTCCAGTGACCATCATGCGGCATATCTCAATCCACGCGACACCCATTCGATGGAATAGAATTCCATATTTTCAGCTCACCCCTCATAGAAAATTCAGTGACGGTAGGTACATCAACAGATTCCATTCCAAGCACATTGGACAAAGTTAGATAGACTTCAAGGAGCCGAATAGCGTGTAATAAACGGTATGCTATGGTGGCAGTGGCGTCCACCAGACTACTACAATTTCCAACGTATAGCGCACTTTAGTGTTGGAATCGAGGTTTTGTTGCCACTTACAATACTTTTTTTTTTCCTTAGAAAATTGTGTTTTACTGTCTTTTTTTCTTTTTGTTGTTGTTTGTTTTCACAGTTTGGTATTTCAAAGGTGATTTATTTTTTACTCTTTGCTTTTTCCTTTGACTTTCTTGAAGGTGCATACAAAAATAAAAAACTTCATTAGTTTCCCACTCTTTTTTCTGAATTTTGAAATCTCATGTTATTTAAATGTAGAAATATTTATAAAGAATAACCGTATAAAAATTTTGAACTATACACAAATTTCATATTACATAATTAAATTTATATATATAAAGTACCTAATATGCATAATGGTATATCATATGAAGTAATTAATAGATTACTTATAATATTAATAATATTATGTTTGCGTATTAAGCTATTATTATTACCATTAAGTAAAATAATAACAAAAATTGCTTAATGAAAGTATTTTTTTACACATTTCATAAAAAGGAAGAAAAATAATTAATTTGTTCTTAAGTGAATACATATGTCTAATAAAACTTATATTTATACAAGTCTGTTCTTATCTATGGCTGATATTTTTAAACATTATTTTCATCAAACATATTTTATCAGAAAACAAAATAATAATAGTAATAATAACAATTAATAATTTGATTTATTTTTTATAAAGTTCTTAATAATAACGTTTTAATCTTTGATAACTTACTTATTATTAATAATAAAATCATTGGTAAATAATATTGAACGGAAATTTTAACTGTGTAGGAAATAAAATCTTTTCTTATTTTTTTGAAGAGTAAAAAATGTTAATTTTATTAACTCAAAGAAAAAATTAATTTTAAAAGTACAACTTTACACTAACTTGAAATTTAAAAATTCAGCATTTCATTGGAAAAATGAATTGTGTCGGACTTACGTATTACTCTTTTTCAGATCAGGAAGTTTTGTTTTAATCTGGTGATAAAACGAACATTTTTTGAAATAATCTAGTATGGCACTCAAATCACATTCTCTTAACCTATATTAGCATAAATAACATGTTATTATAGTAGTTAAAGCTGGAAGATAACACATCTGCACTTGAACATTTATAAAATACTGAACTAACAATTAAAAATTGTTTTAGAAACCTTTTTTTTTTTTGTGTGTGTGTGTGTGAAAAAAAAGGGGGTGGGGAGCTGCATCCCTCAAAGATTTAAATACTGTATCTTCATTTATAAGACATTAAAAATCACTATTAAAAGGCTGCTCACTCCCTCTTACGATTTCCCCGTCTCTAGTCATCAAATCCCATGTAAGTCTACGGCGAAATTTGTTTATAGAATTGCTCATTAACTAATTCGTATTTTTTAATTCCGTTTTCACATTCAGAAAATTCACAACCGTTAAATGAGTACCCGTTTTCTAAAAATTGATTTTTTTAAATTTTAATACTTCATTTTACAGCTCAAAAAGGAGAAAAATGCAATCAGTGAAAATTCACATTTTTAAACTCAAAATTTAAATTAAAAATTTTTTAAAAATAAATTTTTGGAAAACGGGTACTCATTCAATGGTTGCGTATTTTTGGAATATGAAGACGGAATTTGAAAATAACAATTAGGTAATGTATAATTCTAAAAACAAATTTCGCCATAGAATAACATGGGCTTTGGATGACCTTGACGATCCGTGATGCACCCCCTTAAAGTAAAAAAAAAACTACTTCAGATTATTAAAGGATTGCAGATGCACCAATCTTTGAAACACATTTGACAAATTTTTGGTAGCCCTGTATATTACCTACAAATTATATATGCAGAAAACAATATATTTAGATTTTGCAAAGGAAAAAAAAAATAGGACACAACTGGAAATGTACTTCGAGCCACTTGTAAACATTAGCGCTAATAAGAATTTTTTTGTGTGGTTCTGTAAGCCACGGATAAATACTTTTCATATCATATTCTACGTGAAATAAGCTTTTGATATTATAAAAAAATATATGTCAGTTTTATTTTGTTTACTGCAGTCTAAAGATTTTAAATTGCACTTACAGTAAATTTCGTCCAAAAAGACGTAATGTTTTAAATACTTTTGTACGTCCCTGTACATGAAACATTTGTTAAATTTCAATAAAATATTTTCAAGTAGCATCCACATATGCTACAGATTTATGATGCTGAGTTTAAAATTCTTGCTGACGTTTATTCTCGAGTTATGCTGATAGCAGACACAAATACATACCGCCGCAAAAACTTAACTTAATTTCCAGATTCAGGTAACTTTAAGTTGTAAAAAATAACAAAAATTCGACTTCGAAAGTTTGACCCCAAACCAAAATTTTCGCTGTAAAAAAAATCCTGTTTGCTGCCAGAAATTTTCTGTAGAAAAAAAATATGCGTAAGCTACAGGAAAAAAATACGTTGAGAGAAATTTCCTTTAATTGAACAATACAGAAAATATTAGTACTTAGATGTTTTGTTAATGTACTAAATGACTTGGAGCTTCATTGATACAAAGTTTTCCCTATGCAAAACAGAAATATATATATATGTATTCACCAGATAATATCTGTTTCAGTAGTTACAGGTTTTACTTGTGTACAGAAAAAAATGTGTTTTTTGACAGATTGAGAATAATTTCACGCTAAATTTTTGTAAGTAGAAATTTTCTGTAGGGAAATTACAGATATTTTCTGTTTTGTTTCCGGTACTTTTTACAGTGTTCCCTTCCGTTAAATAGGTCAGAGAAGGTAAAAAAGGTATTTGTGGTAATCTTAAATTACTTAAACAAAAACACTAAAATAATAATAATAATAAAATCTGGTGTGTCACTCACACGACTTTCGCTTACCTTGCATTTCAATAGTCTACTTTAAAAATAATCTAAACAGGTTTATGAACAGTTTTATCTTATATATAATTATGTGTGAGGGAGGGCTACGCCCCTCCAACACCCCCGTTCAATTATAGTACCTACATTTACATTATAAAAAAAAAAAAAAAAAAAAAAAAAAAATCAAGGCTGATATTAATTTGCCTTCAAACTTGACAATCATAATGAAATTTTTCAAGTAGTAACCTAATACGAACTTTAAAATACCAAATTTGAATTTCCTGCATTATTTGTTTTAAGTTACGCTGATAACAAATATACATATAGATCAACCACTACAAATTGGACTGTCATATTCAGGAACCCAAAAACATGATATTATATAAAAACCAGAGTTGAAAATAGTTAGAAAAATACTTTGAACAGAGTAGAAAAAATACTTTCACTACTATATGTACGGGTAAGATGAAGTAAAAATGCATGATACAACTTGAAATGCATTTTGAACCATTTCCAGTCACAGCACTAATATAGCATAATGCTTTTGTGTTGCCCTGTAAAGTAAAGATAAATAGTTTTCATACCATATTTTATGTGAAACGTGCGTACGAGGAATACATGTCAAATTAATTTTGTTTAGTGCAGCTTAAATATGTTAAACTGTACGTGTACCATCAGAAATTTCGCTTATAGACATAATGCATTTGAATACTTCTGTAGGTCCCTGCACACGAACAATCTATTCGATTTTAATGAAAAGCTTCATATAGAATCCTTATATCATACTGATGCGAAATATTTAGTTTGGATTTCTTACTAATATTTATTCTTTAGGTATATTGATAACAGACTCACAGACAGACACACACAGAAAATGCTAAATAAAAATATTAATTATACATTGAAATGGGTTTACATTTAAATGTGTTTTTTTACGTAAAAGATCCCATTAGAGCTTTTTCTCTTGTTTGCAGCTTGGCGATCTTAAGGAGGGGGTGGGGGATTCTCTATGCAGAATTCAATAATGATCTGCTAACCTGTTAATTCTCCATCGTCCCTCATACCACTTCTATATTTCTTTGATGTCTTCATGAAATAGCTACGTTTGTTCTTCACACACATCACTTAGATTTTCTGGGAAATAACTTAGATTGGAGTTGAAAAAGTGCAGCTTTAAACTAAAAAAGTCCCATTTTTTTGTCAAAACTGTACATGATGGAAAATTTTTTAATAGACTTTCCGCATCAGCATCCAAAAATTCACCAGAAAAACACATTTTCTTGAAGAAATAATTTTCATCTCAGGCCTGTATTATTTGTATGGATTAACTGTTTTTGTAGAGATCAATATTCTGCTAATGAATTTTTCTCTAAATATTAACATTACACGGATAGAACTCTAAATTATATAAAATCTATTTTCATTTTTTAATTAACTATTAATTGTTTAGTTGAACAATGAATAATGCACAAAGAAATTAATAACACAGGTCTACGTCTAAAATTTTAATATAATAATTTAGTCTGATCTTTATGTTTTTTGGTATGCTGAAACAGAAACTGAAGACAGTTTTTCTCCAACACGTATAGAGTTTTGCCTATACAAGGTGTCTACCGACACAATTTCTTCCGTGACTCTTCCACCAATATTATTATACGGTAACTTTTAATGTATGCTTAATTAATCATGGAAACATACTAGAAACTGCCGAAAATAAAGAAATTGTCTCACTAGACACCCTGTATTGACAAAAATCTAATACATGATATTAAAAATCTGACTTGAATTTTCAGTTCAGCACACCAAAAAACATATTAGCCAAAATTATTAAATCATATTTTGGCAACATTATTTTTGTAGACCTGTGCAATCTGTAAAACGATTTCAAAGATCTAATCACAATAATCCCATTATAAAAAAGATTAATAACATAATTCAATACTGTAATAATAACCAGGAAATGTATACAGCTAAAATTAATTAAGTTTTTTTCAGATAATACTATATTTAAAGTAATAATAATAATAATAATTAAATTAAATTAAAATATGAAAAAAGGGGAAAAAGGGTATTGTTCCATTTTTAAAACATAAACTTTTAAGAAAATTTACAGTTCTTTCTAAAATATTTTTAAAATCTTAAATAAAGCAAACCTCTATCTCATTTTATTTATCAGATTTAAACAGACCATAAAAATTCCAAGCACACCAGAGAAGTAGTTTATCCCAAATAGTTAAAATTCATAAAAAGAAAAAAAAAGGGGGGGGGGAGAAATATAAAAGAATCTACTTTAGCTATCTCAGTACGACTTTAATGCTCAGCCAATTGTACGGTGTTATAAATCTGTTGTGAAATACCGAGTGAGATATGTTCTATTCCTATTCTACGCGTCTCTCCCGTGCTTTTTTAAATTGATGATCCAGTGCCAAAATTTTTTCCTTAACAGCGACAGATATCTGTATCCAATCGGATCACTCTCCACCATAAAATTCCGCGCAAAAACTTACAAACGGATCTTGTTCTTGCACAAAGAGGATCGGGAACGCAAAAACAATTCGCAGTTCCCTTCCACATAAAGGCGTTATGCATTCCTGAAAATATAAAAACACGGTATGTGCAGCCTCTATGCCAAGTCCGAGTGAATAAAGTGATATACGGTGGTCGAGAAGTGTTCTGATAAAAAATATATATGTGGGGTGGAAAAGTATGAAAAAAGTGCTGGCGACTCAGTGGCGACGAATTTTCAATGTTCTTCTAGTTGGAGGCGTCGGTAAATGCTTACTTGGAGGAGGTTTGGAAAAGGAGGGGGAAAATGATGTTAGAAAAGTAAGGAGGGGGGATGAGAAGAGAAGAAAGTGCACGAAGATCGGTGATCACAGTGAAGGATATTCGAAGTATTACCACCCTCTCCCTTTCCCAAGAAAGGTTTTTAGGGATTTTCTGCAAATTTGATAACCTAGTTTAAAAGAAAAGAGCTTCGAACACAATGCACTATAAATTACAAGCATTCAGCGCTGCGCTCAAAAAACATCGCCTCCAGGTATAAGAGAAAATGAAAAATTCATCCAAGTTGTTTAATGTCTCTTTTTATACAATTCAGGGCTGGAGAAGCTTTTGTCTTTCACAAATGGTTTACTGTCATTTTACACTGCATATTTAAAGTGGTTCATATTGGTTGTTCAAAATCATTTTTACTCAATACGTACGAAATTTATCTTACATAATTAAAGTAAATCACAAAATTAGATTTTAATACATAAATATCCTTTTTTTTTTCCTTCTTCTAATTGAAACAGGCATCATATTTCAGTTTTAGCCATTAATAGTTTTAAATCTTGAACATATACTTATAAAAAAACACCCTTAACCCCCCCCCCCCACACACAATATATATATATATATATATATATATTCGGAGAAAAAACCTAGACATTATCAGCAGATATGGCAACATTTAAGGGGCCATAGCGACAGACAAAAGCCCAAGTTATTTTATTTTAGCAGCGGGAATTTTTATGTGGAATCACTCATTACCTAATGTAATTTTTTAAATTTCATTTTCACATTCGAAAAAATTCCCAACCATTAAATTTGTTCTCGTTTTCCAAAAACTAATTTTAAAAAAAAATTAATTTAGTAATTTAATTATTTATTTTTTAAATGTGAAAAAAAAAAAAAAAAAAAAAAAAAAAAAACAAGAACGCAAAATCATGAGGTACTCATTCATTATTAACACTTTCCAAATAGACGAAATTGTTGTACTACTTAACAAAATCATTTGTTCTATAAGAAGTATGTGTTTGTTATATAACAAAATCATTTTCTTATTGTATATCAAAATTAATTTTTTTACATTCCCTTTTCACATTCGAAAAAATTCCAAACCATTAAATTTGTACTCGTTTTCCTAAAATTGATTTTTTTTCAAATTAATTTAATTTAATTAAATAATTAATTTAATTATTTTTTCATTTAATGTGCAAAAAACAAGAACGCAAAATCATGCGGGACGCACTGTATTAACACTTTCCATATGTACGTAATTGTTGTATTATATAACTTTCAATACTCTTTACCTACGTAATCATACAACGGACAGACAGTAGTTCTGAAAGGCAAACGGCTAATTGATTTCCTAATCATTCTTAGACATTGTAAGTGTTAAAAATGCTTAACACTAAAGTAGCCCTTATATTCTAATTACAGACAATAATGTATCTGTCTATTTTAGTGTAGCCCTATAAATCTGAATGTTAAAAAAATATTATTCTACACAAAATATTATTTTAGCACATGAAAAATCAATGTCAATTTCTTTATGATTTTTAAGATAGAAAGTTCTTTAAATGTTATTTATAAAAATGACTGTCCTAAAATTTAACGCATTGCCATTTTTTTGGATGTCCCTGTACACAAACCAGCTGCACAGAACCTATTAATGTCATTTAAAATAGGGAACATTCCATAGTGAATTTGAATAACATATATAATTTTCTAAAAATTCTGAAAACATTTACGGACGCTGGGGTGGGCAGATGGACAGAGAGACAGACGGACAGTTGGACAGATAAGTACTTAAATTGAAATCATACTCCCACTTAAAAAATGTTTAAAAGTGTTATATCGCTTAATATAAACGAAACTGTAATTTCAGCAAATAGGCAATAAAAGCCTTCAATGTAACTGATTATTTTTGTGTGGCCCTGTAAATCTAATGCTAATCATACTACATTCTGCAGAAAGCATTCTTTTGAGCATGTGAATAACGTATTTCAATTTTTTTTTAAGATTTGTTCGAAATAAAGTTATTAAAATTTGGTTTACATACAGAAATACCTCTCATATAGAACGAATGCTTTGGAATACTTTTGAGTGTCCCTGTACACGAACCAGTGGGGGTATTTACTCCATTTTCTATAGCAAACACCCGATAGTGAACTTGAATAACTTATTCCAATCCATTGAAATTTGCGTAAAATAAAGGAATTAAAATATAGTTCATGAAAATACCTCTCATAGAACACAATGCTTTGAAATACTTTTGGATGTCCCTGTACAAAAGCCACTAGAGATAATCACTCCATTTTCTATAGGGATCAACTGATAGTGAACTTGAAAATCATATATCAGCTTCAAGAAATTCCATGAATATTTACGTGAGTTAGAAAGCGAATAGACAGACAGACAAACGATGTCATTAACACTTTTCAACCTTATTGGAAAGTGTTAAAAACATTTAGAAAACGATAAAAACAATTAATATAAACGAAAATGCAAGTCCAACAAATTTCTAATAATACTCATTAATGTTAAAATTAACTGAATATTTTTGCGTGTAGGCCTTGTAAATCTAATGCTAATCATACTGTACTCTATGGAAAGCATTCTTTTGTGCATATGAATAATATATTTTAATTTTATTAAGATTTGTGCAAAATAAAGTTCTTCAAATTTGGTTTATAGAAATATCTCTCATAGAACACAATGCTTAGGAAAACTTTCCGTTGTCCCTGTAGATAAACCGGTAAAAGTGCGTTCATAGTTTTTCAGTAGGGAGCATCCTATAGTGAACTTGAATAACCTAGATCAGTTTCAAGAAATTCCATAAATATTTATGGAAGTTTGAACGCGGACAGACAGACAAACCGAAGTCATTAACAATTTTTAACTTTATTGGAAAGTGTAAAAATCATTCAGAAAAATGATGAAAACGATTAATATAAACGAAAATTACAATTCCAATAAATTTCTAAGTAATACCCATTAATGTAACTGAATACTTTTGTGTGGCCTTGTAAACCTAATGCTAATCATACTGTATTCTATGGAAATCACTCTTTTGTGCATTTGAATAATATATTTTAATTTTATTAAGATTTGTGCAAAGTAAAGTTCATCAAATTTGGTTTATAGAAATACCTCTCATAGAACACAATGCTTAAGAATACTTTCGGGTGTCTCTGTATATAAAAACCAGTGATGGTATTTACTCCATTTTCAATGAGAAACATCAGATAGTGGACTTGAATAACATATTTCAATTTAATTAAGCTTTGTGTAACGTAGCGGTATTAAAATATGGTTTATAGAAATGCCTCTCATAGGACAACAGTGCTTTTGAAAACTCTCGGGTGTCCCTATACACAAACCAGTGAAGGTGTTCACTCCATTTTCAATAGGGAACATCCGATAGTGAACTTGAATAACATATATCAGTTTCAAGAAATTCTATAAATATTTACGGGAGTTAGAGCGCGGACAGACAGACAAACCCAACTCATAAACACTTTTCAACCTTGTTGGAAAGTGTTAAAAAACAGCATGTTTTAGAAAATGAAATATTAAAAATTTTAAGAATCAATTTTCGGAAAAGGGAACAAATTTAACGTTTGCAAATTTTCTGAATGTTAAAACGGAATAAAATAATAATAATAAAGAGTAATGAATAATCTATAAATACATTTCTCTATGGAATAACACAGGGATTTAGCTGTCGGCAAGAACAGGAATAGTATCCTTTTAAAGGAAAAACTACAAATACAGTACCTTAAAAAAAAAAAAAAAAAAAAAAAAAAAAATGCAGCTCCGCTCTTAGTCAAACTGCATTAGTATGCGAGTTAATAGAAGTAAATATTTTAATACCAATTTTCTTACACAAATTCAATAAACATGTTATCACAAATTACTTATAATTTTATTATTCAATATTTTACATTTCAAAGCATCGGATATACTAAATGAAATAATTATCTAACTTAAATGATTGCCAGCAAAAAATGTTTATTTTTACATTATTTTTATTATACTGCTAAATTTTACTCAGTAAATATGCAATACATTTGCGACGAACATTTCAAATTGAAATATAAATAACGAACATAATAGTTAAAAATAAGGAGAATTAAGTGATCTTGCTATTATATCGATATTTTGGCAATAAAATATTTTTTTACAATATATATCAAGCCAAACACACACACACAAAAAAAATCTACGTATAATAAAAGAAGTGTGTGTGTGTATGCCCGTCGCTTTGTAGGATAACGGTTGATCGAAGAGCTACAGAATTTTGTATGAAAGTCTCTATTGGCCTCTCCTGATGCACCTTAACCGTTTCTTGAAATTTTTATTTGTATTTTTTCGATTAATTAGAATCTGTAAATTTCTGGAATGATCAACTCTTTAGATAGAAACGTAAAGGTAATATGACGTTCCGTTGCCTATTAGTTCAGTTGGTTAGAGCATCATTGTAATAAAGCGAAGGTCGAGAGTTCAATCCTCAAGGGCCGATATGTTATTTTTTGCAGATAAGTGATAGAAATGGTGTCAATTGATAAAAAATTGCTTTTCATTGTCTTCACAGTATCCTAAACCGTAAAGTTGACGAGAAAGTGATAAAAATGAAGTTAAACTTGGATGTGTATTGGTCATTTTGTAGGCAAATGGCTGATCGCAGGGTTAGAATTTTGCATGGAGACCTCTCCTAATGCACCTAAAAACCTTATTTTCGATTTTTTTTTTTTTTTAATTAATTAAAATTCTCCATGTGGAAAGGTTATCTGGTGCTGCCACTAATTGTCATAGAGTAAAGATAATAATCTACCCGAGAAGTGTTGGTCCGAAAAACATAGTTCTTGAATAACATCTGTGTCCAGTTAGCACACAAATAAAAGAATACACTTAAGACACAAGCAGTACGGAACCAGAACCAATATAGCAGAGGAAGAGTAGACGCTGTCAAAGGCAGCGGGGAGCCCAATCCAGATTTTAAGCAATTTGAATGGATTTTTTAAAAATATTTTATTTATAAAGTGATTTTAAAATATATTTATGTTTTTTGAAAATTCTTTTAAATATTGCGACTAGCGAAGCAGGAAAAGCCTTTTAGTAATAAAAAAAAAAAAAAAAATCAGATCAAATCTGTAAGGTTAAAACAAATTATCTCATCAGCTTTATTGGATGTTATGCAAAAAATTAGTCTAAAGTGCTTAAAAAAAAAAAAAAAAATCGGAATCATACGTATGTTATCAAGATTCCTTTTCCAGAGTAACCAGATCTTTTAAACTAAAAATCTTAAAATCATGATTTCTTTTTTAAAATAATCCCTGACTCTCGTTAAAAAAAAAAAAAAAGATGGCTTTAGAAAGTACCCAAAGGACTAACCATATGAGCAGTTAGAGTAATAATTAATTTTTTAACATAAAAATCAATTAAAAAGTATTTAATTAGATGGGTTAAAAACATTAAAAAAAAGACGTGAAAATTAAATTTAAACTAAAAGAAGATAAATGGAAGACAGGTTTTTTTTAAAAAAAGCCTACTGTTATTAAAAATAAAAAAAAATATTTAAAATATAATTTAAAAGAACTTTTAACTATTTTGTATAAAGTTTTTTTTTTAGCATTTACTAATTTTTATTTATTAGATCAATGAACAGTTTCATTTTAACTAAAATCACCAGAAATATAACTAATTCTAATATTGGATTATAAATAAGAAATTTTTCGGTACATACTTTTGAAAAGAAAATTAATTGCACACCAATTGTAAATTTCAGTATTTAATTTAAAAAAAATATATATATATATTTATTTATTTTTAAAATTTTTATCGAAAATAAGAAAATAAATAAAGTAATAAAGTAATAAACTGTATTTATAAAAAAAAAAAATAAATAAATAAAAAATAAAAAAAATAAAAACATTGAGAAACGCGAATTTTTATTAACATTGATTTATCAGTATAACGTATATTGAAATATTTCGTTTAAGACACGCGTAAAATAGAGCGATATATAACCATTCTTTAAATAATTTTCTGAAATATAACTATTTGCCAGTAACTATCGCACAGTCTCTAAATCAGTAAGATCCCCCTTGCAATACCATAAAAACTGATAATTTTTCAATTAAATTCACATTAATTTAATTATAACACTAAAAATAAATGTTAGCTTAGAAAGAAAAAAAAAAAAAAAAAAAAAAAAAAAAAAACATTTTATCAGATAAATATGAAATACTCATCTCTAAACAATTTTACAATGATATTATTCAAATTTAATAAATTTCCTACTATTATTTAAGAAGGGATTTTCAAAAATTCTATACGAAGAAAAAAAATTACTGAGATCATATTTAAAAGGAAAAAATAGATAACAATATTTAAAATAAATCTCAAAGAGCATTCTGAAAACGAGAGCAATATTTATATATGAGGAAATTAAGTAAATTTGTTAAAATATACATATTTTTCTAATCAAAAACTGTCTGTAAGACAACTGGAACCTTGCATGCAACATAGTAAAAAGTGATAATATTTTAGTAGAAGTGCAAATGAATTAAATGATGTCAATAAAAATATTTGCAAGGAAAAATATTAAAAATATTTGCAAGGAAAAATATTGTTTTAGAACAAAATAAAAGAAATATTTTTAAAAGGTTGTACAATGCCACCATTAAATACACAAACAATTCTACTTCAAACATTTAAGAAGAGATTAAAAGTAACCCACTACAAATGAAGAAGAAAAAAAAATGTAATTAAAAAGATAAAACGAAAGAAATTCTAAATCAGAAAATTAAGAAAAATATATTTATTTATATATTTTTTTATGTGTTCTGTTTAGTAAAAATTTTGAAAGACTTGTTAAATGATGAATGTTCATACCAAAATAACAAAAAAGTATGAGTACATTGCGTTTCTAAAGATTGAGTAAATAATAATGAAATTGACTTTAATGATTATAGATAATTTTGGAAAACCATTAAATAGTTGTTTAAATGAAAAAGAAATCAAGATATTAATTTATTCTAGATAAAAAAAAAAAAATAAATAAAAAAATAAAAAAAATAAATCGTTTGGATTTATTTTAACTTGTTTTTACCATTACCATTGTTTTATGCATGCTGTACATGTTAGGCTTGAAATAAATCTGAATCTGCCAAAAATTTAGACCGGTAAACAAAAGTCTTGCATTCCAAGTGATAGTTTAAAATTCCCAAAGTAACTGTTTAACATTACATGAAAATTACATGTAGTCCCAAACAGACTGATTGTGTTAACACGATGCTAGAGTTTTAGCTGTTAAAAGAAATCAAAAGCTAACTTTAGAACAATATCCAAATTCGTAGTGATGGTAGGAAATTAAAGGAGATAACATGTACAGTTTTTATAAAAAGAGATTTCTTATACAGTAGTATGATAATAACAGGAGACTTGGCGTTGAAATATTAAAACCCGAATAAACTGCTACGTCAGAAACGCCAAAGAAAAATATTGGAAATGCATACAGCTGTTTCGGTAGCCTTAAGCGTACCGTCTTCAGTGCAAAACCTTTTCTTTGGCGTTTCTGACGTAGCAGTTTATTCGGGTTTTAATAGTAGTATGATAATATTGTTTAGGCAGCGGTTCGATATCATTTATTAGGAAAGTTACTTAAATATTAAAAAATTCAGAAAGTGAAAAAAATACAGTTGTTGCGATTACTATTTTTCCGTAATACAATCGCGTATTAGATATTTAAATTGTGTTCTTATTCTTCCTATTTTTTTTTTTTTTTTTTTTTTTTTTCAAATGAAATAAGATAGATTTTCATTTAATTAATAAAAAAGGGATTTCGTCGAAATCAGTTACCAAATATTTTAATGCATTTCAGCAGAGAAGAATAAGGTGCTTAAAATAGACAAAACAATGAACTTTGGCTTCAAAGAGGGTTGTCTCAAAATAATTTAAAAATTATTTGCAGAATATTACCAAGGTAGATAATCGATTTTTAATTTTTCTGAAGCGCTGCTTTGTATAATTTTCCATTATGATTAAAATCGTAGAGCAGACACACTTTTGTGAAATTGGTAATACAAAAAAAATTGGAGGATAAAACTTTTTTTATGTTAGGAAACCTTATTTTATATCCAGAAACAACAATATATATAAACACATATATAAGAAAATAAAATATCACATATATTGGATATAAGAACTGAAAACTATGTGGAATCAGGATTAAATCCAAACAAATGAAACAGAAATAACAAAAATAATAAGAAAAAAAGAGCAGAGGCCACCGCAGTTTAAGACGGTTGATATATATATATATATAATCTCTCAAGAAAATTGTTATAATGACACCTGTCATCGAAAAGAGCAAAATACAGGTATATCTAACAGGTAATACACATTTTGCATAGATAGCGCATTTGCATTTCAATGGCAAATAATGACTGTTTAACGAAACCAATGACAAAAAGTTTTTTGACAATATTAAATAAATTTAAATCTACTTTAAATACGTTTCATTATTAAAATAAGTTTTCTGATACATTTTATTTTCAGTTTCTTTTGTCTTAAGTACAACAAATATAAAATAAATATCGCATATTATGAGACTTTTCATGAATTAAAAGATGGCAAGCAATGTTTAATACGACAGTAAATTAAAACTATGACACATAAGATATTATATTGCTTTGAAAAAATCTTATCCCGAATACGCTACATATTTAAAAGACCTGCATTTACTAGATGTCAAAGTTATAGGACCCCCATATTTCGTCTCTCGGAATATTTTTATCTCCTGAACATGGTTAACGCTGCGCTCTGCATGTCGAGTCTGTAGGTCTGTTGGCGACGCCTAGCATATATTCTTGTATATATGCTTCAACTTTTGTAAGCAAAGAGCTGCGAACCATTGTGCAGCAACCGCCATTAGATTCCTATGGACTTCCTGCAAAAAACACGACTTTTCGAGGGGGAAAAAAAGAGAGAGAGAGAGCAAAAGAATCTTTTTCCCAACCCTCCCTTTTCTCGAGCAAAAGACTTTTTTAACGTCAGTATCTAGCATGCATCTTTCGCTATACATCATTTCCCATACATGGCGCTCTCGATTTTTTTCTTAAATCTGTTTGGCTCGATCCTTTTTCAGTCAGGCCGTGTCCGGGTGTGTGAAAAGCAGTTTGACACACCTCATAGTTGTTATAGATCTATGCGCCTTCATAGAAATGTATGCATAAAAAGAAATGGCATGTATGCAAAATAGAAAACCATCTCACTGATAAATAGCCGAGCGCTAACAAAAACATCTCACTTTTTTCTTCCTTATAGAGAGAGGCGCGATATATATATTTGCAGATAAGTTGGCTCTCTCTTTTTTTAAAGTTTTATAAAGCCCGGCTTTTTTCAATGGGCCAACACTTACACACAGTCTATATGCAGATATGCACCAATTGCTCCTTGAGGGATATGTTTTTCGCTTTGTATGTACACACTAGGACCTATATATCAGTGTTTTCTTTTGTGATGCCCTCACAACTGGTACTTAATAAATGGGTTTAAACGCGAACTGCTTGCCAAGAAAACGACCAAATATCTGAATATTGAATGTCACGCATATTCGATGGCCACTTCTTTAACCCCTCTTTTGCCGTTGTTTGCAAATGAATAGACTTAATGACCGCAGAGAGATATTTGCATAGCTAAACAAACCATCTTGGCCTCTTCTAGAATTAATATCTCGGATGACGTCTTCCGTTTTTCTCTATTCACATTGATTTGTATATTTGAAAATTGGCACCGAAAGACCGCCGAGTTTTAAAGTGAAGTATGGTAAATTTAATGTATTATTTTTCAGGGATTTTGGACACCATTGCTATTATAAAATCAATAATTGTGAGGTTAGCGAATATTACTTTAAATACAGACACAATTCATTTATTTTAAATTTATTTATTTATTTTAAGTGTGCTATAAAGTGTTAAATTAACAGCTTTTAACATATCGCACCTCGCCAATAAAAGTGATACAAGACATAAAATGGCCCTTTTGTGATTATGTCATTGAAAAATGTGTTTGAGGTACGTTAACATTCGGGCTGTGCCGATTAATCGATTAATCGGTTCGGTTGATCGATCAATGCTTAGTCCCGATCAATTCTTTTAATCGAGTTAATCGATCGATTAATTCGATTAAAACTTTTCAAACTACGAATTAAAATAAAAATGCTGCTCTGCCTACAAAATATTTTTTGTTTTTCACATGTTGCATAGAGAAAAGGGGGAGAACAGTTATTAAACAAAATGCCGCTTCATGTGCATGCTGGAGCAACACCACCTGTCTATAGCCTTCTACAGAAAGTGTTGGCTAGGGCAATAGTATTCTCAGAAACAAGAAAGCTTTCAAAAAATGGAAATGCTAAAGATAAAAAGAAAAGAAAAGAAGGTATTGAGATTTCCACTATAACTCCGATGGGGAAAATGTCAACAGAGCTTCACAATATCTTCAAGCATTTATTGTCTGTTCAGAATTGCTGATAGAAACTATCTAAGTAGAAACAGAAAATAACATTCTGTGTTCTAGTCCGAAGTGATAAAGAAGAACTAACTTGTTTAATAAATCCTTGTCGAATCATGTTCTTAAACTGACTAAGTACATGATTCGACAAGGATTTATTTAACAAAACAGTATTAACTTTGCTTTTTCTATATAGGAATTTTTGCTAGTATTCGGATACTTTTGTTACCGACTGTACACAATATGAGAGTTTTATTCATCATTGAAATAAAATTATATATATATATATATAAGAAAAGAAAACCGATTAAAAATCCGATTAATCGTCCGATTAATCGATTAATGAACTACGATTAACCCAGTTAAAACTCTTAATCGATTCCCACCCCTAGTTAACATACATAAAAGAGTCACATATCTATCTCAAAGGCAGTTGTCTCAATTTTATCTCAATGCTAGACAATGCTTTAATGCCTAACTGACTAATTTATCGGTACTTCTTTTAAGTTGTTTTTTTCTCAAATATTATATTTTATTTTTAAGCTTTGTCACATGTCTTGCAGCTTGCAGGGTGCAATATGCATTTGCAATGCGGGTATGCGATATGTATGTTAAGATAAGAACAGTAAAATTATCTATATTTGATAATTTGCAATGAGCTATTAAGTTATAATTAATTGTAAGTGAGATCTTTGTAATTTTGTAACAATTATTAACGGTGATATTTTATAAATTTGTTCACTGAAAAAAAGAAAACGGACGAAAGTGGAAAAAAATATGTTAATATACGTTGATATCCACTATTAAAACTTAGTATTATATAATACTTGAAATTGTCATAATTTTTCACTTAATAAATTAGGTAACAATTTACCATTTTTGTTTTTCTTTTAATAAATAAATCAGTTTACTAATTTGTACTAAAATATATAAGCACAAGATATGAAGAAAAACAAATATCTATGTGCACTCATCATCAAGATGCTCCAACAGAAGAGGTTTTTAAAAAGGATTCCATTATACAAAATACAGATAACACAAATTTTATTCAAAAATTACAATAAGAAATGGGGAGGTGGGTAAAAATAATAAATTAAAATTAAAACGTATAGATTATTGCACAACATATTTTCAACACTTATAGTTTTCAGCATTAAAAATTAAATACCTTATATGGAGACAGATAAGGATTCTAAAAATTTTTGAACTAAACATGAAACATCCTTTTAAAGGAGACAATTGAAAAAATAATAATAATAATAATAATAATAATAAGCAAGATGTCTTACTAGTTATAGACTTTAAATTTGGGTCGAGTTTCCAATAAATCTAAAATATTATCTATGTCAAAAATAATTAAATGGAAATTTTTCTAAAAATAAGCTTTAAATACAGGTTTTTGAATCATAAAATTTTTATTCCGATTTCAAATAATAATAATAAAAAGAAGAAGAAGAGAAAAAGAGAAAAAGAAGAAGAACAATAATAATAATACTAAATTATTCATTCTAAATTTTTACTATTATAATTTATTATTTTGTTATAAACAAAATTCAATTTGGATGAGAGGCCTGTTTTTAAAATAAATGTAATGAATGTATTGTAACAAATGTACAATATGTGATTGTCTATATGTTTATTTATTTATATTATTATTTTGATGTACCGTGATGTATTAAAATTCAGAATATTACTTTTTTATTGTACTTTTATTATTATTTGTTATATTTTTAAATTCGGAAAATTTCTTCGATTATCATTATTCTCTTGATGAGTTTTACAAAATGGAAACAACTGTTTTTTTTTCTTTATCTGAAAGAAATAGTCCTGTAATATTAATTAATGTTTTTATATTAGCAAGGAAAAAATGATTTAATAATTTTTATAGGATATCTTATTTAATCATTTATTATTAAAAGTTATATAATCTGAACTGATAATTGGAGATCATAATAACATAAAAGAGTATCCAAATGCTGCTCAAACAAGAATGTTGTGGCCACCACATGACTTTCTTCTATATTTTCCTATGCAAATTCATTCTGTAAAAATAATTTATTAAAATCATTATTTAATAAAATTATCTTCCATGATAATGCAGTACGATTTCCATATTAGAGAAGTAATATAGCACTAAATATCCAAAAAAAGTTCATTTTATTCTCGATATTACATTATTATTATTTTTGTTGTTATTGTTGTTGCTGTTAAAAATGAAAAAAAATCAATAGTTTTATTTTTCATCATCGCAGATCGATGTTCAACCATTCATTTTAAATGTATTTGCGAGCTTCTTTGAAAGATACCCATCATGAAAATTTATTCCCCTCGAATGGGGAATCCCCCCCCCAGGCGGGGGGGGGGCGATGCTCCTACACATACAAAACGTTTTTCCCAGTTGAATATCTCTATTATAAATAATGCTTGTAAATTTCATAATGATTATTAAAAAATAATTATCTTTATGCACATTCATACAAAATTTTGTCCTATACCACACTGTTAAAAATTTAGAAAAGGCGGGATAGCAATGCAATCTGTAAGACAATTTTTACCAAAAGTTGATAGGCACTAATTTATGTCAAGCTGTAACTACATACCAATTTGTATGAAATTCTGTGCATTAGTTTCTGAGATACAGTTGCCACAAAATTTTGTCGCACACACACATACAGACAGACATTTTCTAAAAATGGTCAGATCGTGTTCTACAGCTCTCAAAACGTGTAAATCCACCAAAAACCCGAGATCAAAAATTTTTACGATTCCAATACTTTCTTCTATTGAATATAGAAAGTAAAACTGATTTCTTTTTTTTTTTTTTTTTAATGAATGGAGATGATCTTATAATATATAAATATAAATAATAAACAAAGATTATTATTCTTTTGAATCTTAATTGGAACATGTAATTTTATAATAATATTTTTATTAAAAAAAAAAAAAAAAAAAAATGAAACTTTTGACAATATTTTGTGTTAATACTTTTAATTAGGTACAGTGTCTTAATTTAAAATTAGCAATAAATGACACCACAGAAAATATTGATCAAACACAATGACAAATAAATATAAATACAGTGGGGGCTAAAAAAATTAAACTTCCATTTTTTAAACTTCGATATAAAATGAAGTATATAACTGGTGTACGAGAATGCATTTACACGACAATGTTGCTTACGATATGTTTTGTTTAGGAAATCAAATAAATTAGCTTCAAATTTTATTCATAGATGTTGTTCCACCTGAAAACATCAGAAACTAGTGTGATGTGGCCAGCACAAGACTTTCTTCTACATAATTTTACACAAAATTCATGCAATACAAATTATTTATTAAATTATTAAATTATTTTCCATAATAAATGCAGAAGATTTTTACATGACAGAATTATATCACTAAGTGCTGAAAGAAAGTCAATATTTTGCCAATATCAGAAGAAATAAGATTTTTTTTTTTTTTTTTTTTTTTCTGTTAAAAAAAAAAAAAAAAAAAAAAAAAAGAAAAAGAAAAAAAAAATGTATAACTTAGTTTTAAATAATCATAGATCTATGTTCAACCATATTCATTTTAAAGATATTGAAGAGACCTTTCGAAAGATACCCATGTTGCAAAGTACCAGGGAAAGTACCCTCCCCCCTCCCCCGGTAGGAGAAGCGATGCTCCCACGCACACAAACTTTTCTCTAGTCTACTACTACTATTATCAATAATTCATATTAATTTTACAACCACACGTTAAAAATAACTCTTAATATGTACATTTATATGAAATTTTGCTCTATACTGCCATGTTAAAAATTTAGAAAAAATGGGATCATAGCGCCTCCTGTTGTGCGATGGATTTTCAAATCTAATCAGCACTTGTTTATGTAAGGGTCCAACTAAATACCAAGTTTGGTTAAATTTAGCTGATTGATTCGTAAGATACAGCGCCCACAAAATTTGTGATACACACAGACAGACTGACAGACATTTTCTAAAAACAATCAAATAGTGTTTAGGACGTCCTAAAACGTGTAAATCTATCGAAAACTGGAGTTCGAAAATCTTCACAAATCCAATACTTTCTCTATATGTATATAGAAGAAAGTTAAAAAGTTAAAAACTCAAGGCAAGCAATGAAAGAGCATTTATTTTGCGAAATTCTCTACAATATTTCAAACACGCCTATTGAATTAGATTACTATTTAGACTTGGTTCAGGCTGTAAAGATCGCATATATACAAATATTGTATGCATTTCACAAAATAAGTTATTTTTACTAACTTAATCTTTGTATCTTCTTCTAACTAATTGTATCTTTAAAAATCTCGAGTTTTTATTATTTTTGTTGCTGTTTTTAAAATACAGCGCCATCATGAGCAAAACTTGGAACTATATTTTAATTTGGTTAAGCAAAACTTTTCACAATGAAAAGCATTGTAGTTGAATTCGCGTTCCCTTATGCCACTCACTAAATTTTATATTAAAATTTAAAATGTGTCAGGAACTTTTGACCCATCCTGTATGGAATTTTTTTTTTAAACATATATCACGTAACAGTAAGTAATAAGTAATAGTAATAAAGACATAATTAATTTATTAAAATGCAAAACTTTAAAAAAATTAATCACATAAATCACCTCACATTTATTAAGATCAAAGCTTAAAAAAAAGTACTCTTGTCTGTGGTGACAGTGCCCCTTACTGTTTTTCCTTGCTGATTTTATTAGAGTTTTCGTTATTGTTACCATTTAATACTACTTCACTTCTGTTTTACAAAATGGAAACAAGGGGAAAAAATCCATTTTATTCGAAAACATTTTTACTAATAAGAAGTGCCAAACTTTCTGTAAGTTTGGATCAAATTTTGAAGGATCACATAAATCGCTGCAGAATTATTACTATTTTGGATCTGATAACATTGTCAATTTTGTTTTATATTAAACTTTATTAGAACAATCACTAACAAACCCCTCATCACCATTATTTTTTCTCCCCCCCCCCCCCCAAGAAAAATATCACTTTGTAACACATTTAATTAAGAATTTGAAGTTTGTAAAAATAAAAATAATAATAATAATAGTACTTGTATAATTAAAGTTTTTTTTTTTTTTTTTTTTTTTTAAATAAAAGTTACTTGTGTATAAAGTTTCAAAGTAGTTCGTTAATGTATATAGAAGGGTATGTTTTCACAGGTATGATATCAACACTACTCATCGACATGAAAGAACAGATACTTTTTTTTTTTTAAGAAATAGACTGAATTTTCTCATGTTTTCCTTCCCCTCTCTCTCTCTCTCTCTCTCTCTCTCTCTCTCTGTCTCTCTCTCTTTCTTCTTCTTATTTTTATTTATTTTAACAAAATAGTTGTCGATTTTGCTAGTCGAGAATAATCAACCACCTTAACATAAATGATCTCCAACAATATAATATACAATTCTTCGAAAAGTAATATCCAGACATGCACACATATAATATACACATACCACGCTGCGTTTTCCTCTGACCATTCGATATCCGTTCGAACCGTTTCCTTACATCGATGAAAATTCCATTAGCTCCGATAACTTCCGACAGTTTTTGCTCCCACGTTAAATGGAGTCGAGAGGAGCAGGAGTTAAAATATTTACCAAGCAGTGATGTGCGAAGTGTTTCCTTCAAAACACCCAACCCCGAGAGTGGCCAGTGGGGGATTAGTGCCCCTCAGACCCAGAGAAGGCCCCGCATTCATTTAAAGACTCATAACCGTTAATAATACGGATCGCCTTTTAGCAGAAATGCCAGAGCGAGAGTGCTCTTCATTAGGGTACTAGTGGTGTAAAGTGAGCTTTTTCTTGTGAAAGGTGCAATTTCAAGAAAAAAGCAAAAATTAATATGTTGCTATGTAAAACAAATGTAAACATCATTGAGCAAAATTATATTGAAAATTAACCATTTTTTAAAATATCATTTAAGCTTCAATAAAAAATTTAAATTATCCTAATATTAATTTAAAAAAAAAAAAAAAGCAGTATTTCTGATTAATAATTACATTTATATGTGTCAGTCAAAACCGCCATATACTGGTATTACCAATGCTTTGCGATAAAACATAATAAATTAGGAAAAAAAAAAAAAAAAAAAAAAAAGCAAAGAAAAGAAAAATGAAACAGGCAACAACTGTTTCGGATTGAAACGTTTGCGTGTTTCTTAATTCATTTATTCAGCAAATCATTTATCCACGTTTCATGTAGAAACAAATAAGAAGCCTATTTGACAATCATTATACAATTTTTTATCACAACTACTGTAATAGAAATTTTTGTATATATATAAAGAACTATACATTTTTTTTTTTTTTTTTTTTTTTTTTTTTTATTAACCAGTAACCATTTTATTATTTTTTTATCAGCATTTTTTCTTTTATAATTTATTATGTGTAATTATTATACAAATGAGCCAGAATATTTTCCTTCAGCATTCATTATTTTCTATAAATTCCACTTGAAAATATTTTAGTTCTAGTTATTTATCATGTTCAATATTAGCACATGAAAATATCTATAAAATAAAACTTGAGTGGGAGGGACGGGGTGAGTTAGCTTTTTATTACATCCTGTTGCACTTAAAGCTGTTAGACGGGAAGCGTAGGGTTCGATTCCATGTCACGCTCGTCGACCTCGCTGCGGAGTTTTCCATAGTTTTCTCCAACACTCGCGTAAGTACGAGCTAGCATCCCTTTAAAATATCCCTACGGAAGGCATACCACCTCAAGCCTAGGACCTTTGTGTACTCAATCTGTCTTAATCCCAAACACACACATTACTTTCTCATGGATATTTCCCGTTTTTCACCAATATGCGCACTGTAAAAAAAAAAATAATTATTATAAAAAAAAAAAAAAAAAAAAAAAAAAATCATGTTATTACAGAAAATTTCTGGCAGCAAAGCTACCAGAAAATACCCGTATATTATTGAAAAAATATGTTGAGAGAAGTTTTCAGTAACAAAACAATACAGGAAATATTTGTAAATATTAGATTTTTTCCGTATGCTATACTATAAAAAAATAATAATGTCATGTTAAGAAGAATTTTCTTGCTTTACCACTCAGGATCGAACCACAGTCCAGCAAATAGTAGGCAACGGCTTTATCCCATAGCCGCAATATTACACTCCAGTCGCTTATTTAAAACGTCCCAATTTTGCTTTGATGGCAAATCTTTCTGCATGCAAAAGAGGAAATATATGTATCCAGCACATAAAATCTGTAACCATTTACAAATTTTATCCGGTTGCAGAAAAAAAAAAAAAAATAGTGACTAGGAAGTTTGAGATTATAGCTTTAGAAAAGTTTGCTGTAACAGATTTCTTTTTTTCTTACTTTTTTAATAGTGGAGACTTTTATCGCGAAAATTTCATTATGATTAAATATGTGAGAGTTCTAATTTTTTTTACACAGAATTTCTTTGGCGTCAGGAATTATATTCCCTACATCAACTTTGGAATTCGTTAGAACCTTCTGTATGTTTCTGAAGTTGCCCATGAAGCTAGTAGTTCTGAATGTTCGAAAACGTATCCAAATGATAATATTAAGGTATATTTTCACAGTTCGAGAAATGTATTATTTCGTTGTATACGTTTACTGGCATTATATCGAGATTCAGAAAAATAATATTTCTGTCACTATCAAATTCCAAAATTCAATCTAAACTTAACTAGAATAGGCAAATGAAAATAATTTATACATAATTATTATTATTGTTATTATTATACGATATTTTTTATCTTCGGACAAATACAGGTAAATTTAAAAAAGGTTAAATTTTTATTTTGTCTTAAATGTTTAGAAATTACTGTAGAATAACAGTATTCTTTTAATTTAAATAGCTTATATATCTAGAAGGAAATGACTTACACCATTTATTTTAAGTTTGTGATGTGAAATATAACTGCCCGACAGGCAGCTATATATTAGGACTACCACTTAGTTGAAGCATTGAAAGAATTTCAGGGAACCCCCTTGATCATAAAAGCAGAGAGAAAACCGCCCACAATTCTCGAGGGGGAAAAGAACCCTATAGCCTGATGGCTGCAAAAGAGTATATGAGGATAAATATTTTCAATTGAGGATACTACGATGTGTGTGCCTTGGCTTATATCTGGAATAATAACCTTAAGTGAATGAGACACATATTAGAAAGTAGAAACTGTTGTTAAAGCAGGACCGGCAGTACTCAATAAACAATAAAAGATATTTGTTCGTATCGAAGCAAAGATTTTATGGTAAAATATTATTTAATCAAAAGGAATTAGATGACTTCTCTATAGTCCTTTATCAAGCTTAAAATATTTAAAATTCCGGTGTGGCGTGTATCTATTAAGGTCGATTAACTGCGTTTGGTTTCTAGATCTCTATGAGGGCTCTTATTTATTTATGAGGGAATCTAGGCAGTATTCACGCGAGTTTCTGAGAAAACCCTGCAAAACTACTATGCACGACTTAGCCGACGAGCGCTATCTGGGTTCGAATCTTGCCCATCTCATCGACCTGCTTCGATATCACTTTTTTAGCCACAGGAGTGTCCCCGATATGCTAATAAAACGTTTCAAATATAAAGAAAATTCAATGGTTCTCAAACGGAAAAAAAAAAAAAAGTTTTTAATTTTTCTCTTTGACATTAATTTTATTTTTTGAGTAAAAATTTAATGAACATAACTTTGAAACTGACAGAAAAACAGCAACACTCAATAAAGATATTTTTAACGGCAATTTGACCCGAAAGAAAAATTGTAAAGATGAATCTATAAATTAAATGGGGTAAAAAAAAAAATAAAATAGGAAAGAGGATTTTTCTTTAAAATATCTTTATTTTTCAATAAAATGTTTATAATTTGTCGATAGGTTTCAACATCAATGAAAGTCGATTTATTTTTTATAATAACAAACTATCACCTAATTTTGCTTTCGAGTTTCTATAGTCTTAACAACGCAATTCGTGTACTTAATTTTATTCACAAGAAAGGTTTATAAACACTGTTGTGCAAATTACTTGAAAATGCACTTCGAAAAATAATATGTATTTATTCTAACATCTCGAGAAAAAGCAACGATTTCTATTGAGAGCAGGTACTTTATCAGTTTCTTCTAAATTAAATAGAAAAAAGTATTCGAACTTGAAAAATTTTCACTCATAAAAATTTCCGACTTTCAGTTTTTGGAAAATTTACATGTTTTGAGATGTCCAAAATACGATTTGACCATTTTTAGAAAACCTCCGTTTGTCTGTCTGTGTGAATGTGACAAAAGTTTTGTGCCAGCTGTCGCTCTAGAACTAATACACAGAATTTCATAAAAAGTTTAACCACTCATTATTGCATTAAAGTTTATATAGTACATTTATAATACTAATATTCAATCAGAATAAAATTTTTATATACATAGGAGCATTTCTTCACCCTTGAGGGTGAAATTTTTCAATATAAACATTTTTGAAAAGAAATTAGTATTGGTAGGATGCTTTTTAACACGCACACACACACACACAAACATGTTTTTTTAACATTTTTGAAAACAAATATATAAATAAATAAAAGCCTTAAATTTTCCCTCTATTTGACCATTTTTGAAAGAAATATTCTTTTTGAAAATTTTTCATTTCGCTTTTAAATGTAAAATTTTAATGGAGTGTTATTTTTAGGAAAATTTATTATAGTATACAAAAATATGTATATATTTAAATTAATATTTTTTAAATTCAAAACGACATTTTGGGCCCTTATGTCAAAGGCCCCTGTGCTATGGTTTAGTCGCCCCTGAAAATGTATGATTAAGATATTCTTAATGGATGCCAAAAAAAATAAAACAAAAAATCTACTACGAAATCGCAGCGAATTTCTACCGTTATCTTTTATGGGCGTGAGAGAGAGACTTCTCTAAAAGTTCCGGGTCGCCGACCCAAACCAAAATGAATCCCTGGATAGATGAAAGTAAGAAAAGAAAAAATATATATACGTATCTTTAACACACGGAGAGAAAAGCAAAAAAAGAAATTTCCGACTCGAAAAATTTGTCAGGCGTGGCCACCAGATGGCAGTGGTTACCATCGCGGCACTTTAATTGGATTTAGAAAAATGTGATCACGTGTTTTTTTTTTTTTTTTTTTTTTTTTTTTTCCCCCTCAAAGAACTGAAAAATTTGTTTGACGTCCGCCTCGGCCTCCAAATGAACATCTTGAAAATCAGTGGGGTTTAAGATTAAAGATTAAGTTTGGAATGATGAAGCAAATGTCATAGTAACATTGTATTAAATATAAACACGATAAATTATTGAAATCTAAATCTTTAATAGAACATTTAAAAATGTGTTACACACCACTGATTTCAACAGGTAGAGAGTTTTTTAAGTATGCCACGAAACAACTTAAAAAGTATTAATTGCATCAAACTTCAGTAATTTCTCAAGAAAAAAATTAAAATAAAAATAATATTAAATTTCTTTAAAAAGGAATAAAAATGACATTAATACAAAATATATAGTGGAAATATTTAGGATTTTGTACATTAAAGCTAAATAAATAAGTAATACGTAACTGAAATTTATTTTTTTTTCTTTATTTTATTATTATTATTATTATTATAAAAATTTATCTTTCTATGAAAATTTTTAACATTAATTTATAATAATAATAATAATAATAATAATCACGTGTATATTAATCCCCACTATAAAAGTACACTTATATAGTCATTATATTTACCGTTCTTACTTACATTTTCCGTTAAATTTCTAACATATATAATATTACTCCACTTAAAAGTTTATTCCGAATAAAGTAAACATTCAGAAAAGTATATAGTTATTTATTTTTTGTAATCGTGACTTCCAAAAAATGATTCAAATATCTTATTTAATTTTTTAAACCGAATTTTTATATCTAAAATTTAATTTGGTTCGCAAAGTACATTGTTAAAAAAAAAAAAAAAAAAGAAGAAGAAGAAGAAGAAGAAAGAAACAAAAGAAGAGAAAGAAAAAAATATTTTCTTGTGATATTGAATGTACATTTTTTAAAATAACGAAATCTTATGATCTAACGTTACTTATTTATTTATTCCTTAAATAATGCCAACAAATAAATAAAGTTCCGTTCTTAATATTTCTAACATTGAGACAAAAATGAAACTTTATCGTCACAAATAGATTGAACATTTCTAAGAAGTTCTAATACCTTAAATTTCAGTTTAATTGATATTTAAAAAATATATTACTCTAAGTCATTCTATAGATAAACAGTCAAATATTGCCACAAAAGTTATTTTATAATTACATTAATATAAAAAATAAATTTAATCATTTTTTTAATAACATCACTGGGTGCCATCATCATTTATGCGATCTTTTACTCAAAAGAATATGAAAAGACAGCAATTATTCATAAGCGGTTAAAAGTGTTTTTAACAATATTTTATAATTCCATCACATGACAAAAAAAATAATAAATTCATTTTATAAAAGTGTAATTGTTCGTCACATGTAATAAAATTCATTATTAGGCAAAAAAAAAAAGGGAAATCTCGGACATTACTCATGAAATAATAAAAATATTTTATTTATTTATTTATTATTATTTGTTTATTTATTTTATTTTTAATATGTTGATGAATCGGTGTCGTGCCCTTAGCGGAACGTGCCCTTAGCGGAAATAAGAAGGTATGTTCATTCTCGAACTGATATATGTTCATTATGGAGTGTTCTCTATGGAAAATGGAGTAAAAATTGTTATTGGTTTATGTACAGGAATAGCCGAAAGTATTCCAAAGCATTTCGTTCTATGAGAGGTATTTCTACAAACCAAATTTTAATAACTTAGTACTTGTGTGTGAGTGGGGGAAAATTTTGTGGCAACTGTATCTCCGGAACTACTGCTTAGAATTGCATAAAAATTTACGTGTAGATGCACCTTGAGCTATATTAGTGCCTGTCAACTTTTGATGCAAACCGCTCAACAGGTGGCTCTGATGTCTGATATACAGCAATTTCCACAATTTAAGGGGAAGCTACATCTCAGGTTCTATTGTGTATAATCAATCGAAACTTGATATAAGAGAAGGCCACTGTGAGACATTATGCTGATTCAGTTTGAATGCTTATGGACTGACAGGTGGCGCTGCTATACAGATATTTCTGCAATTTAAGGGAAAGCTATATCTCAGGAACTACTGCATAGAATTGCATATAAGTTTATATATTGAAGCACTCTATTCTAAATGAGTGTCTAAAAACTTTTAGTGTCAACCGCTCAACAGATGGCGCTGCTATACAGCGATTTCCGCAATTTAAGAGGTGGCTATATCTCAGGTTCTATTGCTTATAATCGAACAAAACGTGATATATGTGAAGGTCATTATGAGACATTATGCTGATTCAATTTGGATGCTTATCGGCCAATAGGTGGCTCTGCTATACTGCAAATTTCCTCGATAACGAGAAAGTTATATCTCAACTTCAATGGCATATAACTGTACGAAACTTGATATGTGAAATAACTATTATAAACATGCACTTTTTAAGATATCATTTATAGACAATAAATCTGTCTTTCTTTGGATATTTAGTGTTAGTTTTCTCTAAGATAAAAATTGATTATTTGCACTTAGTGAATTTGTATAGGAAAATATAGAAGAAAATCTTGCGGTGGCCACAGCATACTAGTTTTTATTTTTATTTATTTTTTAATGATATGTGTTATTCAAATTCATTAATGATTATTCCCTACTTAAAATGGCTCTAATAGAACCTATGCCACTGGTTTGTGTACAGGGACATCCAAAAAATGCCAATGCCTTGCGCTTCAGGGGAGACATTTTAAATAACTTCATCAAAAAATCATAAAGAATTTCGCATTTATTGTTTATATGCTATGAAAATGTATAGTTTTGTATAAACTATAATATGTTTAACCTCCAGATTTACAGGACTACGCAAAAATGTTTCGATACATTAAGGGGTGCAAATAGGAAATTAAAAGCAGAATATCTGTTTGTGTTAGGCATTTTTAACACTTTCCAACAATGTTTCAGAGTGATTATGAATTCAATTAGTCTATATGTCTGTCTTTCTGTTTGTCTGTTGTGTGATAATATAGACAAAGAACATAGAATGTTTTATACGATACAACGAATACGTACAGTTGGGAAGTGTTGATAATCAATATATACCTCACGATTTTTCATTTTTGTTTTAGTTTTAAAAGGTGTAATGCTTAATTATATTTTCTCAAAAACTTAAATAAAATCATAAAATGGCAATAATGTTCGTTTTCGTATGGAGTACTGGGATTCATTCAACTTTATATGGTTACAGATCACCATTCCCTCAAATAACGGATATTCTACAGTACGCATACCTATTTTTACGAAGGGTTACTTATGAAGCAAAATATAGCCTGTGCTAAATGTGGATAAAATGTAGAGGAAAATTGAAAATCTCATTTTTTATTTATTAATTTATTTTTAAATTTATTATACATTTCCGCTAAAGGCACATATGCTGAAAGCACGCCACCGAGGGGAGATAACACTTCCGCTAAGGACACGGGTTTATAGATTTCCGCAAAGGGCACGGCCCCGATGAATCACCTCTGGCTATATTTTATGTATGAATAGTATTAATAAATCAATTTATTAATTATTATATATCAGTAGCTTGAAACTTTTACAACACAGTGACATTTAAAAAATAAATAAATCTGTTTAATTTGCAAAATAGTAATTTTTTGGTCTAAAGGAAAAAATGTGATCACTTTATTTTCATGAAAAACTGTACTTATTCTCATGCAAATGTTTACAGGCATATAAATACGATTCCATGTCGTCGTCACCACAAATTACAGTTTGCAAACGAGTTAAAACACTGCTAACTGCAGGTTCAGTCGGTGGTTCTTACCTCAGGGAAAAAACATCTTCACAATTCCACCAAGTAAGCATCGCAATTAAAACTTCATGTATGCACAAGTAGGAGGCAAAACAAGAAATAAGCTGCTCTAATCGCAAAATTATGCAGTTTATAGGACTTTAATTTGCATATTTCTCTTTCACATTAATGCGAAAAATTTAAATGTTTGACTAACTAGCGTCGACAAAAAATTTAACTATTTTTTTTTTCCTTTACAAAAAAAAAAAAAAAAAAAAAAAAAAAAAAATCCCTCTTCACGAGAATGATTTTTTTACAAACCGCGTTCAAGTCTATCAATTCCTTCAAAAGTTATGAATTTTTAAAAGGTCTACAGACTTATGGGGACACTCTGTGCATTAAAGAAAAAAAATTACAAATTCAACCTTTCTTTTGAACAGAAATAGTTACAATGCTTTTGACTGTATAAATGTCCCCATTTTTCAATTACGTGTATGTTTGATTCATAGTAAAATTATAAATTTTTACCATACACGAGACAGATATAAAATTTCCTAACCTCTGTTACAACCAAAGTTCAACAAAAATGGCGTTCCAGTTGAAGAAATTCATTTAATGTACTCCATGTAGTACTAAAGAAAGCTATTCTTACCGTAACAACAACAGTTTATTGTAATCCAAAAATATTTGCACAGTTTCTGAGATTAGACGACAAGATCAAACATAATTATACGTTTGTACCAAGAAAACCTTTTAAGGTTGAAAACCACTGTTCTAATTCTATTCTACGAAATTCTTCAGAGATAACCCATGCTGGAGCCCCATTCTTTTGCAGGGCCCCTAAATTTATGGGGCCAGGGCTCTATCTCAACGAACCTCCTTTTGCAAGAGCGTCAACGGGCCTATTAGAAGGTGAACTTTGTTAAGCTAGACACTTAGAAGTAACCTTAGACCAACCCCAAAGGAGGTAAAGAGAAAAAAAAAAAATTTAAAAGAAAGAAGAGATAAAACAATCTTAACTGAGTCGGTTGATTTGTGGCTCGCCAAGACTCGCGGGAAAGCCAAAAGGAGCTCAGTTTAATGAAGGCCGATTTTCAGTGGTTTTTCCCAAAAGATATGATGAAATTAAGGGAAAGAAAGAAAGCTGTGGGATATTTTAGATTTATGGAGTAGATTTCAAATAATTTAAGATGTGTTTTAGAACTAAGTTCATAAATATGTTCTTAACAGTATAAAAATGCAGCACATGTCTGGTGCAGCCCGTTCAATTATTTAGAAATTACTGTTGTGTATAAAATAAAATCTATACTATTAAACTTTGATTGTAATTTATCAGTATGAATAATTATTATAATCCGTTATAAGTAAGATTTTAAGAATAAGAGTGGCATTGGTTTATTTATATTTCCTACCTACACCGAAAGAAATTTTAGTTGAAATGAACACAAATGATACAAAAAAAAAAAAAAAAAAAAAAAAAAAGAAAAGAAAAAAGACTTATGATTATTAAAGTTTTCGAAATTTGCAAAATTACAATATTTCTAAAAATACCGTTTCTACCAATAGTTTCTGTTTTCAAAATATTCTGATTTGAATTATTATTTTCAGAAGATTTGTTAGAGGCATAATTCGTACATAAATGATGAATATGATTCACCTCATTTCCGAATTGTTTGCATGTTTTAACAAAAACCAAGTGCGTGCACTTAGTGACTCAGAGGTAGAATGCTCACCTATGCAATGCGGAGGACCTGTGTTCAAATCTTGTCTGATCCAAAATATAATTCCGTCTACTGTCGATCTAATAATTCATTGCGTAGAGAATCGATATAATTCTAATGCGTACAAATTTTTTCATATTTTTCCTATTGAAAAATGTAGCAAGAAACGTTAAATGACATGGAATACTATCATTTATAGTAGAAAGTGAAAAATCTCACTCTTTCGAAAAGACAATTTTCATGGATTAATTTCTGATTTTGAACATTGTAATGAATTATTATTATTAGTAGTATTATAAGAACTGCTAAATTTTAAGATTAAATTTTATTACGTTATATATATATATATGATAAATATCTTAATAAACTTTAACCTTAATATTTTAGCATTTAACAGATACATGTCTATACCAACACAACAAAAACAAAACTGATAATAACATATTGCTAAAACTATCGTAACAAAAAAAAAAAGGACCATAAAACAAAATGGTGGAGAAAGTAATTAAAGGACTTCAGAATAATAATTGGAATAAAAAATGGATTATTAATTGGAATAAAACATGCTTAAAAGTAGAAGTAATAACTCAACAGGGCGCAAGTACTTCATAAAGCTGTGAAAGCTGCAACGATTTCGTAAAACAATATAGCTAACAATAGCAAATTTATATTGTTCAGGCTCCAATCGAGCACCAAAACTATTTTGAATGAGAAATGAAATAAAATATTAAATCAAATCATCAAGGAAACCAGTGAGAAAAATAGAAAACAAAAATCGGAGTAACCACATGTAAAGAAAGCTATCAACACAACATGGAGAAAAGGAAGTTGCCATCATGTTAATGAAATTAAAGTTTAATTCTTTGCTAACTTCGATTAATCGATACAGAAATTTTATACATATAGCAAAGCACCGTTTATACGTTTTTCAAGGGACTGACGTAAAAGGACGTATAAATAAAAAGATGTATAATCGAACACTTTGATTACTACAAATTTAATGACACACAAGCAAAAATATAAAAATGCTATTTAATAAAGTTTGTTATGTTAGAAAATGTATATTATACTTTTTAAAAGACCAATAATTAATTTAAAATTATATATATATATATACATATATATATACCGGGTGATCCAAAAGTCAGGACAAACTTTAAAAATGAATAATTCGAAAAAGACTCAATATACAAAGATACGGTTTTCACCACACGGATGAAAAAGAAACCGGATTTTGTGTGGCAAAAAAAAAAAAAAAAAAAAAAAAAAAATGTTCTGTTGGGGACCAACAGATGGCGCTATAGTGTTTTATTTCACCAAAAGATGATTTACAAATGAAAAAAGTGTTGATAACTTATAAGTCAGCTTAATTACAGTTAATTACTACAGTAACTGTTCAATGTCCATCATTCAGAAGTACAGCTGTGAGATGATTCACCACATCGTTCACAGCATTTAGTAGCATTTCTTGCGTTATGGCAGACACATTTTGGCGGATGGTATCTTTCAGTGCTGCCATAGACAAGTAGAATTCTATTTGTCTATGAGTGCTGCTAGTGATGCCGGTTGGTCGCGGTACACTTCTGACTTTCAAGAATCTCCACAGCCAAAAGTCACATGGTGTCAGATCGGGAGATCTTGGAGGCCATGCGTGATTAAAGTAGCGACTGAGAATGCGATATTTCGATGCATATAAGCTTCGACTATCATTACCTGTTGTAGTTGTTCCTTTTTATATCGTTTGTTGCTTTGCATAATCCTACATCAGAAATACGACAGCGCCATCTGTTGGTCGCCAACAGAACTATATTTTTTTCTTTGCTACACAAAACCCGGCTTCTTTTCCATCCGTTTGGTGCAAACCGTATCTTTGTATCTTGATTCGTTTTCGAATTATTCATTTTTAAAGTTTGTCCTGACTTTTGGATCACCCTGTATATATATATATATATATAATGGTCCCTTTTTTATTATCCTTCAGGTCGGCGTAAGTATTTTAAGTTAATATGGTAACTCATTGGTTCATCATCGCAACTTTTTGTGTCATTCTTTCCTCTATGTTAAATTCAGTTCTATATTTTAGTGTTCTAGTATTGTTTTAGTTCTATTAATTGCTAAATTTTAAGATTAAATTTTATTACGTTATCTATTATTTATATATATATATATATATATATATATATATATATATATATATATATATAATCCTTTTGATTGTAGAAATATATATATATTTTAAAAAGGGAGAAAAATCATACTATTGATGCATGACTAGATACTATTTACATATATCATATATATAATAACCTTTTCTGTAGTATATTACATTTCTTAAGAACTATATATAAACACAGTTTGAATATTCATTATAAATATTGCGTATCTTTAATAATAAGCTACGATTTATGTCCATACAGATAGTTATATTTAGTAACATTAAAAATCTTTAATATTCAACTGGTTTGCTGCTTGTCTATGAGTATTAAAAATGTTAATGCGAATTCAATTGATTCTTTGATCAGTATGTATTCTTCGATGTTTCTTGTGTTCCTTCATTTAAGTTGCTTTCTAGGAAACATCCGTCTTATTTAGAATGGAAAATAATGACAGGCCGAGAAATTTTGCGAATTTTAGCAAAGTTTAAAAGACGTATAACCGATATCAGCGGCGTATAAACAAAGAATGTTTGCATTAAAATGAATAGGAATAAATCGGGACTTCACTAAAAAGACGTATAAATGTAAAATGTATAAACGGTGCTTAACTGTATACTCACGAAACCTTTTCAAACGTGTTACTAGAAGTAATGAAAAATCTAATATTTAATTTTCCATGAAAATAAAGAATCCAAAGCTAAATTATCATATATGTATATATTATGCATATATTTTTATTACATTAATTGATTTAATTTTTTAGTAGTGTGTTATACATGCATATTAGTAATACAATAATGAATTTTAATTTCGATAGAGAAAAATTAATAATTTAAACATTTTCCCAATGAAACCGGTCTGCAGTGCCTAACGTGTTTATGTAAAATGAATTTACATAAACACGTTAATGAATCTGTTTGCAAAATATTGCTGAAAAGAATAATTTTATCTGTTAAAAATAATTTAATTACAGTATCATGCATATAAATATGTCACATTTATGTAAATCACAATTCTGAATGACAGTTTTATAAATTAAATTTTTCAAATACATAATTTGACAAATCAGACTTAAAAGTTATGTTTATGGAATTTTAGGTTTAAATTACATACATTTGAATTTAAAATTGTAATAGACATTTTAATTTGAAACAAACTTAAATTCAACATTAAAATACATATTTGAATTTAAAATTTTAATAGGTATTAAAATTTAAAACAAATTAAAATTTCATATTAAAATACATATTTGATTTTAAAATTGCAATAAATATTTAAAATTAAATAAATTGTAAAATTTATATTAAATAATGAATTAACACAAAAATATTAATATTTTTTTCAAAGCGATTAAATAATGACGCACCTGCTCGTGTAGATGAGGTCAAAGAGCATTTCAGTTTAGCGGCACAAATAGATTGTAGGATGATTTTGGGAGAAAAAAAAAATGTTTTTCCCCTACCTCCAGCGCAACTCGGAAAAACCCCTTACAAAATATATTATTTAATATCATCAGGTCAAACATGTTTGCAATTAATTTAAAAAATCCTGAAGCGTTATTTAATAATGTGATTGCTTTTACTTTGTTTTATAAGAGCAATTTTATTACCAAAATTGTTTTTAGTACATTTTATTACATGCATTTGTTTAAATAATCTATATTTGTTAAATTCAGCTCTTGTGTTATGGGAAAGGAATACGCACGAGCGCGCAAACATCGCATCGTGCACGCAGAAAAGTTCATCTTTGCAGAAAATGTTTTAACACAGTCGAACCTTGTTAACATGAATATCAAGGGGGATAAAATATTTGTTAATGTTATCAGTAGTTCATGTTATCAGTAACTAATCTTCATATAACTAAACTAATCTTCATTTTGACGGCGACTGTCGAAACTGTTCATGTTAATTTAAAAGTAATTCACGTTAACAGTGTTCACGTTAACGATGTTTGACTGTATTACTCACATACGAAATAATAATAATAATTAGCATTTTTTTTTTTTAGTTTCAGTATACTGTCAGCTAAAAAACTATGACATAGAAATAAATACAAGTATGTTTTTAATCACAATTGTTTTATAGTTTAACTTAGGAGCCAACTTGTACTTTTTTTTAACACCAGTACTTCTTTGAAAAAACATTTATCATGTTTCATCATAGAAAACTGACAAAAAAACTTATTAATATTTTTAATTAAAAATTTCTGGTAGCCCCCCTCCCCCCCCCCAAAAAAAAAAAAAGTACAAGTTGGCACCTATTCATATGCTTTATTTGTAGTTTTGTGGTGTATTTGATGTTTTACTTGTTGCGCCTTTTTTACAGAAAGTCCTTTAACAGATGATATGATATTTTGTATTCGCAAAAAGTTTTTCATATTTCTAAGTTTTCAAGAGGATTTACAAATTTACCAAAACTCATCAGAAAGTAGTTTTTCATTTTTAATAGAAATCTAATATATACTGCTATATGAGCTATAAATAATATCTCTACTTATTATCCACTATTTTACCTAATATTTATTATTTTTATTTACAACTATTGTAAACATGATCTTCTTACAACTAAAATTTTTAACATTTTCAAAGCGTTTCAAGTGCTTTATCCGAAATTTCCTTTTTTCAATTTCATTGAAACATTTTACAGAACTTTTTGTGTAAATTACAAATAATCTTTTTGTTAGGTCATTAAAATGTAAAAAACTTTGAGTTATCGCAGACTTTTAATTGCGTTTTATGTCAAAATAAAAAGAAATCATCCAAATAAATCTATTTTTTAAACTTTTTTAATACAGTGAAACCTCTCAAGTTGGACACCCCTCTAAGTTGGACGCTTTTTCTCGGAACGGAATGTATCCATTAACATTATGTCTAACCCCTGTAAGTTGGACACCTCTCTAAGTTGGACACTTTTTCTTGGAACCGTAGGTGTCCAACTTAGAGAGGTTTTACTGTATATGATAAATATAGTCATAATTTCTTTTATTTTTAGTATAAAATATGGTTATGTGAATGTATGCTAATACACATTACTCATGGGCAGGGTTCCAGGAATTAAAAAAAAAAAAAAAAAAAAAAAAAAATCGCCAGCAAGTATTTATTTCTGTTAGCCAGTAAAAAACGTCCCCCTCCGCCCTTTTTTTTTCCAAATTTTGAAATTTACTTGAACATAGAAATTTCAATTCTAGGTATCCATTAAAAATCAAATATTTATTACAACTGGATGATAAATCAGGAAAAATCTGTTTAAATCTAGCATCATTAAATCAGTTTTATTATTTTCTTGGAACCGATACATCATCGACATCGATGCATCATTATAGCAGCACAGCGATTCCGTACCAGGTCGCAAAGTATGCACTACAGGAGCGGTGTGAACAAAAATCCTAAATGGCGATTCTATTCAACAACACCTGGTTGGAAAACATGCACGGAGAAAAGCAGTGTAAATTTCCTAATGGTGTATTGTTTCAACACGGTATCTTGCAACTTGGTGAGAGGAGTGGGGGTGAAATCAGAGCTCAATTCTGGGGCAATTTTTTTTAACAAAATATTAAAATTTAAAAAGGTGTCGAGTTTCCGTAAAAACTGAAAACGTAGTCGCCAGATAAAATATATTGGTCGCCAATGGCGACAAGCGACCGTATTTCACGAGCCCTGCTCATGGAGCATTTTGAAATATGTTATTATTTTTTTTTTTTTTTTTTTTGTACTTTTCTCAAACACTGTTAAGATTATATATGCGTACACACAACAAACTTTGTAAAAAAGTATCTATACGCTACAATATAATTAGTGACAAAAATATCTGAAGTTTTGAATTTATTAATAGTAGAAATAAAAATAATAGGATGAAAAATGATTTTATTCAATATACGCTTAACTGGTCACTTCAAAATAAAACGAAATCCTTATCACCAAACATCATTTCTTTGTTTCGAGCAGTGACATTTATATCTGGGATAAAATCATTCTTCTAAGAATATATATATTCCTCATTACTTGTAACTAAAAACAAAAAGAGTAACTCTAAGACGAAGAAGGGAAAAAGTTTCTATTATGATGCGTGCTATTTCAAAGTAAAATGCCAACACAGACAAAATTCCTCGACTGCCTTGCACATTAAAAGAATAGTTACATCTATGATCGGGCAATAAAACAGGTAAGCTCTGTGCAAAGCGAATCTTTAATTGAACGCCATAATTTTTTCTAACTGCAGTTCGCCACGGGGTATTTAATTGTGGGCTTTCACGAGTCCCACGCCTATAATAAAATATTTATCGCCAATAAAAACCGGGAGAGCCGCCGAACCGCCAAAATCATTCTTCAGGAGATAAAAGGAGGACTAAACTGCTCCGGAATTTCATGTTTTTATTATTGATCGACCAGGAATTGGCGAATGATTGCTCGATAGAATGATCTCCCGGAAAAAGAGGGAAAAAATCGGAGAACCGCAGCAGGATAAACAGGAGATTTGTTTTGAGCAGACAGATCCATGACAGAAAGTTTCGTGCTATGGAGGAAAAAAAAAAAAAAAAAAAAGGCCAATATGTACACAAATCAACTACTGTTTTTAAAACTTTTTTCTTAAAAAAACAGAAACAAGCAAATGTAGAAATTTATTTATAGCCGTGACAAATTACTTTTCTGTCGTAGGATGCACAGAAACCAATAAAGCAACAAATATATTGGTGAATAGGCTAACTTTCATCATATATTAAAAAGATCAATTTAGTCCAACTTGAAGTAAAATGAAATGCTGGATTTTTAATAAACAGTACATTATTTATTTAGGGAAAGGAGCTTTGTGTTTTTTTTTTTTTTTTTTAAGATTAGATTATTTTTGTATCATAAATTAATACTCTGCCAATGCTATTTAATTTCACTCCTCTGGTCACTGTGGCCAAATTTACAGATTTTTTTTATCCAATATCCACCACTAAATTTTAACTGTAACGAATGTCTAATCACTTCGAAGGTTATTCGCCCATTATGTATATCAAATATCACTCCTCAAAATTATTGGTTACAGTTGAATAAAAGAATCCCTAAATTTGGCAACAATGTCTAGAGCACTTTAGAGTGTTAGGGCCGGCAATGGTTAAATCAGGCCTGTCCAACCCAAAACATTTAGTGGGCCGCATTAGAAATGTATTTTATTCGTTTGGGCCGCACCGTATGTACAGTCATAAATAACCCCCTCCCCCCCCCCTACTTTCCCTACAAATTTCGTCGTAAATTAGCTGATAATTTACGGTGAAATAAGTCGGGGAAGAAAAGTATTATTATTATTTTATGACTGTACATATGCATATGTGTATATATGTTTGTGAGTATATAACTCATGTATGTATATATTTTTTTCAAGGAAGGGTAATGTGAAAATTCGGAGCAGAATACATTAATTTAAATTATTTTCATTCATAAATTAACAATGGTATGAAAAATGTATGAGTGTATATTAAAACTATAATAAAAAGAATGAAAAATGGATCTAATAATAGTTCATTACAACATTTCTTTAGCTATCATAATTGTTGAAAGGTATTTTCACTTCGAAAAGTCGAACCGTATTTATTAATTTTTGATCCGTTAACCAAAGCTTTGAAATTTAAATATCGTTAGTCTCCGCGCGGGCCGCAAGAAACTACGCGGGGGGCCGCGGGTTGGCCACCCCTGGGTTAAATCGTAGCCTCCTAAACTAGATGCCTTCGACGTAGCTCGGAAACTTGGCAACAGTTCAAGCGGTAGACAGCGCCACCTGGTACAGATTGCGTGATTTTTTTATTCAACAGCTACCAAAATTTTTTTAAAGTGGGATTTGATATACAGAAAAGGCGAATAGAATCGAAAAAATGTCGATTATATATATCATATATCACTTCTTACAATTATTGGTGACAGTTGAATAAAAAAGTTGTACAATCTGTACCAGGTGGCGTTATCTACCGCTTCAACTGTTGCCAAATTTCCGAGCCACGCGGAAGGCATCCAGTTTAGGAGGCTGTGGTTAATTAAATACATATTTTTTTAAAGACACGTCTACTTCAAGTAATTGAGCGTGAGTCACATGAGTCATTCAAATTCATTCATGTATTAGAAACGTAAGCAACATAAATGTTAAAATGTTTCTTAAGAATGGTAGAAAGGTAAAACATAAGCAAACAGGTATATAACTGCGTAAGAAGTTCATTTCATATTTATAAAGTACAACATGTTGATATATGGAAAGAGTTGTTTAGTGTTTCACTCTCGTTTAATATATAATAATATAATCCTCTGTAGAGTCGTCTACGTTCATTAACTTCTGTTGCTATATTTTTTATGTTTCAAATATGTTAGCCTATTTGAACAAGAAAAAAAAAATGTATACACAAGGTATGTTTATTTTATTTTCATTATTTTTTATCATTGCCGTTCCACTTTAATAATTAAACCATGCAGATAAAACTAATTGCCTAAAAATGTACATTACCATAAACATAAAAGAAAAAAGAAAAAACTTTAAAGCAGTCTCACGGCATTAATTAAGACATACATTAACCCCCACTTTCCCCCTAAATCTAACAAGTGGAATAACCATGCCGTCCTTATCAAAACATTCCAACTCGAAGGGTAAAAACCCAGATGTAAGTGAAAACCACCTCACATAAAGAGAGAAAATTAAAAAGAAAAATATGATATAAAATAAAAGAAGGTCTGAAGAAAACAGGATAACTTGATGACGACACCTCCTCAATGTAAATCCCACAGAACACTATAAGAAAACAAACCAGGGTAAAGGGTCAACGGATGACTCATGCTATAAGGTGAAAAGTTGCGGTAGGCTTTTGAAAGGCATCTGTTGCTGTCATTTTCGTCCTACTCTTTGCCAAGCTGTGTGTTTTAACTGCTTTCTTCCCTATTTCGTCCCTCCCATTAATGACTTTCTTAAGTTATCTGTAAGAAAGTATTTCTTTTTATTACGAATTCCGTGAAAGGACTGCAAGATTTTGGCGTGATATTAAAGGAGTGGTCATTTTTTTAGCGCCATTTCGTGTTGTTTTTTTCTACACGTATAGTCGGCAGAGTGGAGTAGAAATAACTACCTTCAAAGAAAAAGCGACATGATACAGAAATTGCAGTCGTAGTCGCAATTTATTCACAATTTTATGAATTACATTTACTGTATGTATTTCAATCAATATTCAATCCATGTTTTCTACTTCAAATTGAGGATTTTTTCAAAGTCACTGCGTTTGAAATTTTTCGAAAAGAATTCAGATTATTATTCATAAAAAATTGTAGAATAATAATAATCCTATAAAACTCTGCTCTTCGATTCTTTTTTTTTTTTTTTTTTTTTTTTTTTTTGCCATCGGATACCTTTACTGCGTTGATCTCAGCATTAATCTAATCTAGAAGATGATTATTAAACTATAATCAACAAACATAAAACTTCTTTTTTTTTTTTTTTTTTTTTTTTAATCTAAATACCTGTAATTGAAAATATAATTTAACAAAGAATTTTTTTTTTTTTTTTTTTTTTTTTTTTAATACTAATTTTACTAACATCTAACAATACCAAGAATTGTTTAGATCTCCATCTGTACCAAGTTTTTGCGCATTTTGTAAAATTCTTTCAGATGTTATTTTAATACATATTTGTTTTCTGCTATTCTACTTTTAAATAATATTGTTTCAATTGTTCACTAATAATTTTCAAATCTACTAATATTCAATATTTTGTTTTTAAATAAATGTCCCTGTTTTGAAACGCCACTTTCTAAGGCACAGAATTTCAACAGAAGAAATTTTTATTAACAGTCCTAAATTCCTATTTATATTTTTCTGTGCAAGTGAAAGTTTTTATATTTTGATGGTTTCCTGGATATGGTAGTAAAGGAAATCAATCAATTACATTTAATAGAAAAGAATCTATTTGACCAATTTTGGGTAGCCCTGAACTCTGTATACAAATTGTAATTTCTTAAAAACAAACGACACCTTCATTTGCTATGGTAACTATATATATATAATATTAGAATGTTTTGTTTATAAATTAATGTGCCTGTTCCGTTTGAAACATTACTTTCACTCATCTGACATTTTAATAGAAGAAACTTTTATTAAGAACAACTACATTTTTATTTACATTTTTACTTTGTGGGTGAAAGCTTTTGTATGGGTATGATGTAATTTAGTAAAATTTTTATTATCAGCTTTATATTTTTATTTACATTTCGTTTTGCAGGTGAATGCTTTTGTATGAGTATGGTATAATTTAGTAAAGCAATTCCATTAATTGTATCCAACAGAAAAGAATAACATTCCACCAATTTCGAATAGTTCTATTTATAGTTCATAAATTGTAATTTTTCAAAATACTAACACCCTTTTTTTGTCAGGAACATTAAAATAACTCTTAATCTACCACATATTCTAAAATAACGACATAGAACAGCAAATGATAAGAAAAGCACGTTATGACCGGTTAAATAAACATAAAAGGCGAGCAATGATGAAAAGACACATAAAAATCCTTAATTTAAACTAAAATTAAAACTTTTATATTGTCTGTAATTAGCTCTAAAAAAATATTTAAAATCGGGTTCTCGCAAACAAAAAATTGGCATTTATGGCTTGTGACCATTATTAAAGAAAATTTTGAGATACATGAAATTTTCTCTTTTCTTTTAAAACTATTTCATTGAATTTTCACTTAACTTTTCCTGTATTAATTTTATATATTTATATATATAAATTTCTACAACAGGTGCGATTGCCATTTAAAATGACTTTTTTTTTTTCCCCTTAACTGAATTTACTTCAGCTAGATTTAAAACATAATAATAATTATATAATAACTTAGGTAGATATTGCTTACAAACTTTGAATAAACACCATAAAATGCAATAAACTCGCAACAATTGTTTCGGGTCGAAAAAACACACGACCCTTCATCAGGCGAATAAAGTAAGCACGAGTGCTGCAGTCAAAGCGGCAACGCGTGGGTCGTGTGTTTTTTCGACCCGAAACAATTGTTGCGAGTTTATTGCATTTTATGGTGTTTATTCAAAGTTTGTAAGTAATATTTTTTACAACGCCAGTTTTGTGGTGCTTTTTTATTAAACTTAGGTAGATATTTAATTTGAACGGTACGTTCAATTAAATAATTATTTCAGCAAGGAAGGGGGGGAGTTGCAAAAGACACATTTAATGTTACAATCATTTTATGTGCACAGTAGTCACTTATGCTGTAGTTATTCGTAAACTATTTTTAAAGATTAAAAATTATGAAATGTCAAGTATTGCAGAGCGCATCTCATACACTGACAATAAAAATTCTTGATTTAAAAAAAGAGGAAAAGAACCTGATAATTCACTGCCGCTATCATGATAACGAGATTTCTTGCATAAAAATTAAAACTTCTCATATTTTTTTTATTGAATTTAGAAAAAATATGATATCTTGATACTAACACATCACCCATTTCTGAAAAGCAATTTGCCTGTCAACTGACAATTTCTCAGAAGTATAACTTAAATCAAAAAGCTATTTTATGCACATTATAATATAGTAGAAATTCATTATCCTAAATATCCAAAATAACCTCTGTCTAGTACAGTTTCCTCGTTTCTAACAGCCAATCATATGTTATACAGTGGGAAAAATTATTAATAGAATTAATACTTCTTAATTATTAGCTAATGTATTTTTTTTTTTTTTTTTTTAACTCCTTTTTCTCATTTAGAAAATTCCCAACCGTTATATGTGTTGTTATTTTCCAAAAATTTACGTTTTTAATTTTTGATATTTCATTTTAAAGCTATAAAGTACGAAAAATGCATTTGTTCATTTTTCGCAGTTTTTAGCTCCAATATACAATATTAATAAGAGAGAGAGAGAAAGAAAGAAAACTAGAACAGTTGTAAGAATTTTAAATAAGAAAACGAAAAAAAAAAAAAAAAAAAGTCATTAGATAATGAATTTCTGTTAATAAATTTCCCCATAGGATAACATTGGCTATACAGCTGCCATCGACGATCGGTCAGGAGGTCTCTGATAATATTTTCTCCTCAAGAAATCAGAAAAATTAAAAAAATAAATAACAAATTAAAAGCAGCTGAATGCAACAGAAAAATAAAACTTGTGCATAAGAAAAAGAAAAAAAAAAAAAAATGATAAAAGATAAAATTTCAGTGAGTACTTAAAAAAAAAAAAAAAATAATAATAACAATAATAAAACAAGCTAAGAGAATGATCTACATATGTTAAAAACGTAGGTAGTAAACTACCAATTCATCTGCAAGAAGTCTTATTTTTAGCATAATATATTCTATGATTAAAAAATAAAGCAAAAGTAATTCCCACAATCGGGCCTCACATATCTGATAGTAAGCCAAGCATGGCGATGTCTATGTAATGTGGCAGCCTCCCTATGCACATACGCACACGGTGAAAAAAAATCACCTCCTTGTTTTTGCAACGGTAAAGAACGAGGTCGACGGACAAAGGATCACATTGTAGGCGTGGGGGCGAGACTACTTCGTGGGAACGCTCTCTTTTCCACACCGCAAAAGGGGGAAAGCAGTTGTAATTCGAGAGAGCGCACATGTGGCCACATCACCTTGAAGTAAAGCACTGTGCTTCCAATTGGATGGCCACCTGTGGGCCCCTCCCAGCCGGGGAAGATAACACTTCAGTTGTTGTTGTTTTGCCTGGCCTCCCGTAGAGAAGGTAGCAGAAAAGGTATCACATATGCCCTGTTTATAGTCAAGACAGGAGAGGATGTCTGGAAAGTAAACGATAAACCAGTTAATTTGAGACTTTTATTTCTCTCACACAGGAAGCAAAGTTTTATGCGTTGCCGTTGCCGTAAATTAAAATATTACGGCTCTGCATAGAAATAAAATTTGTCATTTGTCAGATGAACATTTTTTTTTTCTCTTCTTTTTAATTCCTATTATGAAAATATACCATATACGTTCCCATCTGTACTATGATAAATCATTTGTTCGGATATCAACAAAAACAGCAGTGACTTTATTTGATCATAATTAAGTCAAGCAAATTTCGTGATTTATCTTCCTCTCCTCTACGTCATACACTGTCATATTCACGTGATATCTATACTAGAGGTCTACACGGGCCGGAATTTCGAGGCCCGGGCCCGGCCCGTTTATTTTTAACGGTGTATGGCTCGGCCAAAAAACGATAAAATCAGGCCCGACCCGATTCAAAAATATGTAAAATAAAAAAATAAAAAAAAAATAAAGCCCCCCCCCCAAAAAAAAAAAAAGAAAAAAAAAATGAATGCCTTTCTATGAAAAAGATTTTTAGTATGTGTTTTGCAGAGGTTTTATATAACCAAACAATAGTACGTTCTTTAACAAAACTGCTGAACTTTTGCAAGATAATTATATATAAACAGCAATTCTTTATTATAGACAAGGCACAAAGACAAACAGAAAGTCAAATCGAAAGTATTAGCATTCATCAAACAATATAGGAAGGTAGTATTAAAATGGTTAATACTACTGAAAATAAACTTTCAACCATTTTCTCTTATATACCGTAATGTATCCGAATCTTTCATGTGCTCCTGTAAAAAAATCTTTAATGTTAATCCAACCATATTCAATAGAAAAGTTGCTTTTACCCATGATAAAAATGATGGTACTTTCGTCCACTGGAGAAAAGGAAAAGGAGCCTTAGAGAAAAAGTTGCAGCGGCGAGATTTTTATAGCCTTAGTACCACCTGAACTCAACAGATCATAAGAAACAAAGCCTTATACACAGTAACGTATCTAATTCCTTTTGTTATGTCCATGTACGTAAACTGGTAGTGACATGCATACTATTTTGAATAGGAAACCATTGAATATTACTTTAAATAAAATATATTAATTTCGAGGCATGCTAAAAATATTTGCGAAAAATCAGATTTCGGACAGACAGACTGAAAGACAATTAAATTGAAGTTACAGACACTTTTTAATAAAATAAAACTTTATGTGACATACCAGCCTGCAAAATTATGTAAAATAAATGACTGAAGAAATATTTTATCATTTTTCTTTTTCGTTGATTAACGAGGAAACCAGAAAAAAATTCGGCCCGGAGAAAATTTCATTCAGGCCCGGACCGAATACACACACACACACACACACACACACACAAAAAAAAAAAAAAAAAAAAAAAAAACTGCTCCCGAGCCCGGCCCGGCCCGAGAGCGAATTCAAAATTGCCGTAAACCCGGCCCGTGCAGACGAATATTGCATTCACATAAGTTTGTGAGCAATTTACAAAAAAAAATATTTCTTAAAAAAAAAAAAACTACATATTATAAGTGAAAACTCTATAATTAAAATTAAAAAAGAAAACGAAAGAAAGAAAAGGGGGGAAAAAATCATACTTTTTATATGAGAGTGTCCAATGTTACATATTTTATTTTATTTATTTATTTTTTAATAAATACTATAAAATCGTCAAGATTACACTTTTTTTTTATGACCGCCCATTGGGTGCTCCTTCATAAATGGTCATCAATTTCGGCGACCACCAAGAAAAGTTCTTTATCATTATGGCATATGGGACCAAATTTTTAAAAGTGCGATAGCATCTAAACGTCTTATTAAATTGAGCTGAAAATTTATATGAATATTATAAATCACTGTTGCACTAACTATAAGCATTTTTCTTGAATCTAGCATTTATAGGATTTTACAGGGACACAACGAAAAATTCTTTATCATTATGATCTATGGGCTCAAAGTTCAGTAGCGTTAAATAAAACATAGTGTAAGGAGGAAAATACACAAACACTCTATTATGGTTTTCTCTCTTTTGTTTGTTTAACAACTCCTCTTTCTTTTACTTTAGCTACAAAACTCTTAATTACTCAATGTTCGGAAAGTCGAGTGGAGTCACTCCAGATTTTTATTATTGATTTATCGGCGATCTTTAAAATAAATAAATAAACATTTTCGTAACAGACAACAAATGAAATTCCAATAACGCTAAATTTAATTACTATTTGTTATGCATGAAAAATCCATAAAAAGTTTAACAACGCAATGAAACATTTATAACGTTAAGTTTTGTAAAATGGGTGGTAATCCTGTGGTAGGAAGATTTAGGTCCGTATAGAGTTTCATGAAGAGCATGAAGCATAAAGACACGAAATACAGAATACGAATTTTCTAATTTATTATGAGATTTTTGCAATTTATGGTATTTACATACTTTTTTTTTTTTTTTTTTTTTAATCCTGAATACCAACTTGATAAGATATTAAAAAAAAAAAAAAACAGATAACAAGGAATATAAAAGAGAAAAAAGTGCTAAAATACACCTAAAAGTATTAAAAGTTTCTTATAAGGTTAACTTTTCAAAAGGGTTTATTTATATATATATATATGAATGCATGTATGTATATATCCAGGTTGCGCTCGTAAACATAGCAGTTCAAAGTGTTTCGTGGTTTTCTATGAAACTACCGTGAAAACGGGTTAAATCGCCTTAGAAAGCCCCCACGGAGGACATTCCAACCATGCCTAAATATTTTGTCCAGAAAATTGACATTAACACCCAATGCTAACATCAAAACATCCAGGCTTTTCCACTCTTTACGTAATTTTATGTAGAGACGAATCCATATCAATTAAAAACGTGAAATAATCCCGAGGACAGAAAATGTTTCATATCTAACTAGAGCTTTAAAAAAAAAAAAAAAAAAAAAAAAAAGTTTTTTTACGTACTTCAATAGGATAACATTATTACTACTGTAAATACTGTATTGTATTATCGGTAATAATACATGTATTAATATATATCATTGACAACTTTCAAGTAACAAAAGCAATAGTTAACTCATTCTGTTTAATGAATTTACTTGAAATATAAACTAAATGTTAAATAAACAGATAAATAACTCTCTCTTTTAATTCTAAAAAAAAAAAAAAAAAAAACCAGGCAAATGGTCTCTTTTTAAGTAAAAATTTTAATTAAATATCATAAACTGTATAAAAAATAAAATGCTATATACAATTTGTTTCATTATTAAAATGATTGACAAATAAAAAATATTTATTTAAATTAAAATTTAAGGAAAAGTTAAACAATTGCATCTGGAACTATTTAGAGCAATATTATTTATTGCACATTATAAATGGACGTACAATTTCTTAAACGACAAATATATAAAAAAAAAAAAAAGAAAAAAAAAAGAAAGAAAGAAAGAAACTTCAGTAGATTATTAATTAATATATAAAACATAGTCGCACATAGTTGAAAAGGCAAAAATCATAAAGTAAAAAAAAAATAAAAATACTGTAGAATAGTTAAAGCGTGTGTAGAATTCAATAAAATGTTTTTACTCAAAACAATATCGAAAATTTTGTTTTTCAGAAATCAGATCTTAGCTTTCCCCTTTTGACTATGAATGAAGCAACATTGTTGGAAATATAATCAATCCTACACTTCACCATAAAAATAGTTCCAATTAGCTTCAAAAATATTGTGGTGCAATGTTTTCACCATTCTGATGGTGCCATTTCAGTTGTAATCACCATTGGACTGGTGAAACTTTGCACCAGAATATTGGTTGCAGCTAAAAATGTCTATTTAGCACCATTCTTTTGCTGAAACGTTGAACTATTATTTTTAATAGTGACACAAAACTAATATTTTTATTTATTATTTATTTGGGTTTGTTTATTCAAATAAACTATATGAAGAAAAGTAAATGTATATATAATCCCAAAGTGTACATCAATATGATTTGTGCAATGATTTTTCACTGAATGAAATTCATGCTGTGTTCAGAAATAAAAACTAAAACCAATTGTTTTCAAAGCATTTTCAGTTACTAAATACACTTACACAAATATATTTAGCATAAGAATAAAAGAAAAATAAATAAATAAAAAAAAAACAAGAAAATCCTCATAGGAAATTTGTTTTTTTCAACAATACATAAATAACACGATATACAATAAATAAAGCTAGTTGAATAAAAATTGTATAATGTAAACAAAATTAGTTTTTAGTTATTACTTTCCGAACACTATAGTGAGGAAAGTATTGTAATCATGTCAAAAATCCGAATTCGAAATTTTGATGTTTCTATACGTTTCGAGGTCCAACGAGTCCGTTTTCACTATTTTTACGATGATGTATGTATGTGTGTGTGTATGTATGTGTGTATGTATGTGTGTATGTATGTGTGTATGTCTGTGAGTGAACACGCTAGCGTCTAAACGCTTTGTTCGAATAAGCTGAAAGTTGGTACGTATATTGTAAGTCACCATAGTACGAACCCTATAGATTTTGGTGAATGTAGCACTTATAGTTTTTTTACAGAGACACAAAGAAAAATTCTTTATTATTATGGCCAAGAGACCAAAATCTTAAAAGTGCGATAGCATCTAAACGCCTTATTCAATTGAGCAAAAACTTTATACACATATTATAGGTCACAGATACTCAATCGGTATAGATTTTGGAGAATCTAGCACTTATAGTTTTTTTACAGGGACACAAAGAAAAATTCTTTGCCAAATTTTTAAAAGTGTTATAGCGACTAAACGCCTTATTAATCTCAGCAAAGAATTTGTACACAGGTTATAGGTCACATTTGAACCAACTGTATAGATTTTGGTGAATCTAGCACTTACAGTTTTTTTACAGGGACACAAAGAAAAATTCTTTATCTTTATGGCCTATGAGACCAGCGATAGCATCTAAACGCCTTATTCAATTGAGCTGAAAATTTGTATGAATATTATAAATCACTCTTGCACTAACTATAAGCATTTTGGTGAATCTAGCATTTATAGATTTTTACAGGGACACAACGAAAAATTCTTTATCCTTATGATCTAAGGGCTCAAAGTTCAGTAGCGTTAAATAAAACCTCGTGTGATATATGGAGAAAAATACTCAAACACTCTGTTATGGTTTTCTCTTTTTTGATTGTTTAGCAACACCTCTTTCTTTATTTTATCTACAAAACTGTTAGTTACTCAATGTTCAGAAAGTCGAGTGGAGTCACTCCAGATTTTTTTTCTTCATATTATACATTTTGAACAGTTTTAATGAAATATCAAAGTACTTTAATTTAATATTGCGTAACAAAATACGCTGTGTAAATTCATTAGTTTGCAGCAAATACAAAATCGCATATCATGATTTCCTCAACAATACATTTTGTATGGTAATTGTACTTTGCAATTGAAGCCGACGTTCGGTGTGAACTGTCGAACACAGAAAAACGCAAAATAGATATTCGATATAGAAAAATGTACATCAATAAGCTTTACAAAATGTGTCAATTGCACAATCAACAACAAATGACTTTAAGTAAAACATATTCCCAGGTGAAATAGGCAATTTTTGCATGTAAAGCTCATTGATGTAAAGAGCTAATATACGTTTGAATATGATTTCATTGTATATAATAATTTCTATTTCTGTAAAGCTAAAAAAACGTTGCCAAATCGAAGAAAAACAATTTATTTGTGTCGCATATTTATTTTGTTTACAACAGAAATTCGATAAACGCTCATTATAATCAAGAACATTGATGTAAATAGATATTATATATTTGAGTATCATTTCATTGCATCTATAATAACGTCTGCAAAACTAAACAAATTACTAAATTCAAGAAAAGTAATTTATTAGCATCGCAAATTTGTTTTGTTTATAATATAAATTGAAGAATGTTCAATATAATCAAAAACATTGATGTAAAAAGCTAATATATACTTGAGTATGATTTCATTGTAACTTCTGCAAGGCTAAAAAAAAAAAAGTTACTAAATCGAAGAAAAACAATTTATTAGTGTCGCATATTTATTTTGTTTACAATATGCATTCGACAAACACTCATTCTAATACAGAACATTGATTTAAAAAGGTATAATATATATGTGAGTACCATTTCATTGCATCTAATGACCTCTGCAAAGTTAAAATAAGTTACTAAATTAAAGCAAAATAATTTGTAAGTGTCGCAGATTTGTTTTGTTTATAACATAAATTGAAGAAACGTTCATTATAATCAAAAACATTGAAGTAAAAAGCTAATATACATTTGAGTATGATTTCGTTGCATCTAATAACCTCAGAAAAGCTAAAACAACTTGCTAAATCGAACCAAAACAACTTATTAACGTCACATATTTGTTTTGTTTACAACATGAATTTTTCCTGCTGTCCCTTTAAAAAAACATGCTTATTTTAAATGGACTATCAGGAACTTACCTCATGGTGTATCCGTTACAAGCTGTCAAAGGTATCACAAAATCAAAAACATAATATTCGGCTAATACCTTTCCAACGCAATACTGTCACTTTCTAACACAGAAAAAAATGTCATAGACACTCACACCTTGTGACAAACTCCCCATACCCTCCTGTCCCCAGCTGCTACCCTGTCCAATAGTATACCAGATCGTTTGCCACACTGTACCGGTACACCTAGAGTTCCCTCCTACCTTTCACAGGGGTGTGCATGGTTCCCTTCCTGGCCTCATATGGAGAAGGGTCATTGAAAAAGCAGGTCTTCCTCCCTGTAATCGTTAGGATTCCTGGGATTTTAATGTAGAATACAAGGTTGCTTTGTTCTAGAGTTCAGCAACCTTAAACGTTATGGGATGCAGAAGACAGATAAAGCAACTGTTTATGATCGGAAATATTTCTAAGATGTGGACTTTACGTAAAGGAACGAAATGTAACTATAATATACTGTATTTGTAGCTTAAAAAAAAAGAAAAATTAAAGTGTTCTGTTCAGACACTCGGATTTCTTTTTATGATTCATACTTTGTCGTCAATACGTTTACATTTGCATATACACACTGATAATTAATTGATATTATGTAAAGCTCCGAGAAATATTACAGCAATACTAAATTTCCCTTTTCAACTTTCCTTCCTCTTCTATTATTTATACAACACTTCTTCTTCTTCTTCTTTTTTTTTTTTTTTTTCCCCTGTATATATTTAGTATTATGATTATATGAGTCATACCGTTATATTTCTAACAAATAAACTCTTCCTAATTATAGATTTTTTTTTTTTTTTTTTTTTTTTAAATATACTTTCCACTCGATCCGACACGATAAAAAATATACTCGACATGCAGGAAAAAATTAATAAACACGACCCGCAAGGGGAAAAAAAAAAATCAGCGAACCTGGCCCGAACATAATTTAAAAGGCAGTAAAAATCAGTTTTTTTTTTTTTTTTTTTTAAGATTAAACATTCACTAAACAAAATTTTGAACCCTCTCCGAAAAACCTTTAAGGCTCTGATTCTTCCACTATAGTAAGAATGGATACAATTAAAAATTAAAGCGACAGAATTGTCATCTAATGTTTAACTGATATAATATATACCCGAACAAAACTATTCATAAAACATACTCGTTTCGTACAGCTTCTCTATTGAATGTTCATTGCGACAAGGCATTACAATCTCAAATTCAAAGTTGATTTTTGGTCCCAAAAACTTCGTGATTTTAGAATCCACGGATTAACAATTTTATGCAAGGAAGTCGTCGACATTCATATTTATTAAAAAGCTGAAATAAAAACTGTATAAAACTGTGTGAAACTCTTTTAGCAATTATAGGTATGCTACTTCAAATGTTTTTATTTTAATATTTACTTTCGTAATATGATAAAGCACAAAATTAGCACAAAATTTTATCTGGAAAATGTTTTCAAAAGTAAATAAAAAATCTATCTATTTACGTTTTTTGTCGATATTATTGTTTTGTTTGTTTATTTTATTTTATTTTTAAAAATTTACCAAAACAGTAAAATATAAATATATATATATATATTCCAAAGAGTGTTTGTTTCATCCTTATTACTTTTGACGCATCCTCAAATCCTCTTTTCTGCGTATCACACCTCCGCACATACTCATTAAAGAGGACGACGATACGTAAAACATTTTCAACATTCATTCAGTCAGATAGCGCACTCAGATGTGTTGCGAGAGTTTAAAAATTTATCATTCTTGTCTCAACCCGGAACTAGAAGCAGGAAACAGCAAAGTTGGTTCTGACTATTTATGTAAAAGTTAAAAAGAGTGAGAGAGATTGAAGAGACAAAAGAAAAAAATCAAAAACCTTTTAAAAAATGTTCTCAAACATTTTTTTTAGACAATTTTCTCTAAAATGTCACAAAAATGTCGTATATATATATATATATATATATACTATATATGATTATTATTACTAATCTTCATATCCAACGTGGTAAAAAAAATTAAATAAAAAATTTATTTTGAAATTTTAATACATTTTCTATCGTTCAATTAAGTTTAAATTTTGTATACATGTAAAATTACTATGAGGATGCATGCTCAAACCATAACGTCCTTCGAAAGGGGGGGGGGGGCTGAGGCCAACTAATTGAGTTCAAATTTTCCATACATGTATAATTCCGACGACTATACATGCTTAAGCAGTAACGTTCTTGGCAGAAGGAGGGACGAACGAGAGGGGGGGGGGGGCTCGAAGCCTTGGTCCCTTTCAAAGTTTATTTTCGAGTTTTAATCCACTTCCCATCATCCAAGTGATTAGAGTTTAGTACATTTGAAATAAAATTCTGGTATTAAATTTATTTTATGTCTTATTTATAATTTTCTTTATGAATGATTAAGGTAAAGCGAGTACAAGATAAGCGGCAAAAGTAATGCTAAAAAAATGTCCCTGCCGTGAAAAGCTGTATTCTTTTTATAAAAGCTTACAAAAAGACAAAAGAAAATAAACAGTCAAATTGAACGTTTATAATGCAAGACAGGGTAAATGAACATTAAAATCGAAGTTTGCTTGCCTTTGCTTTCGTGGGAAAGATATTAATAGCGTAATTATTTTTTCTAAAACATTTCCAGCATTAAATAAGTATAATAATATAACGCTTGCCACCCCAAATGATAGGCACATTCTCGATATTCGTTGTATGCCCACTTTGCACATGTTTTAAATTGGAGTTTTATTACTTTTTCCTCGGAAACTAGCGGCCCTAAACATGTTCCAATACTTAATTTTTTTTTTCAATTACGACCATTATTATCTTCAATATATAAGGATTATAAAATGGCCTGAGAGGTTGTTATTTCCAAAAACTTAGTTTTCGCTGGTAACCAGATCTTCTCCAGAAAAAAAAAAAAAATGTTTTAAAGATATTGACGAGTTATTTTGAAATTTTTTTTCATATTAAAAATTGATACCCCCTAGGGATATAATTCTTCAAACAGGTGGAATCGATGCTCAAATAATTGGTCAAAAAATAAATTTCAAAATAATTGGTTAAAAAAACCCGTGTTGTGTACCTTCACACGATATTTTGTCCTACGCTGCTATATTAAAAATTATCAAAAAACGAAGTGATGGCCCTAGCTGTTGAGAAATATGCACCAAAAGTTACAAAAAAAAAAAAAAAAAAGCAAATTGTGTTCAGCTGACACTAAATATAAAATTTCATGACATTGACTGCATTAGTTCTTGATCTAGAGCTGACACAAAAATTTATCATACAGACAAATAAACAGATAGTACACAAATATATCATTCAAAAAATAATCAAAGCGCGTTCAGAAACTCCTAAAATGTATAAAATCATCAAAAACCGAAAAACGAATCTTTTAAGAATCCAAAACTTTTCTTTTTATAAATAAAGAAAATATTTTTTTAAACTTACGCAGATATCACGTAGATTATTATTTAAATTGCCAATTTATTTTCAGATCCAAAATATTCAATTTCAACGCACCTAGTAAATAAAACATGTGTATAAATATATCACTACGATTTTATACAATTCAAGAGTAATCTTTTAATAAATCTTCATCAAGAAAAAAGCAAAACCAAATGATTCTGGAAATCAGGCGTAAATTATTTTTTACCTTTTATGTTTTTGGCAATGTACCAAAAGTTCTCATTTCAATTATCTACACTTTATTTATGTCTATTATGGTTCCGAAAGAAATATGATAAAAATCTCAAAAAAATATTACGCGTTAATCGTGAAAAACATTCTTCTATAGCAAATAAATGAATAAATAAATAAAAAATGAATGATAAAAAAAATAAGTACCTCAGAATTTTATTACCGATTTGATAAATGTATTAAGTATCATCCACGTAAAAAATATTAGAAATGCATTAAAGATATCGCAAAAAATATTGATTTAGATCATTAATTTAGCTTTATACCTGGTAATAAACTACAATTTTTTAACATGATATATAGAAATATAGTATTTGTTATAAATTTTTTATATCGTTTATTTTTACTTTTATTTCAAACATTCACAAAAAATAAAAACAATAATTATGGACATATGTACGCACATACTCTCTTAACCCTTTCAGGGGCGGTGGCTAGAGGGTCTATCCACCTACTTTAGAAATTTTTCTCTAAGTGTGCAGTGGCTACTTTTTTTATCCACTTTTATGAAAAGTTAATGTGTACTTCTAAAATTAAAATAGAGATGGCAGAACTACAGTAACTTTAAGCAGGATGTGCCTGTGACTTTTTTAAATGGACAAGTTGCAGGAAAATTTTTTGAAGTTTCTTTTATATATTTTTATGAAAAATAATTTTTTATTCAAAAGTATTTGGTAGTGTAAATATACTGTAATGCACCTTTTAAATACAACAGATTTACATATTATCTTAGATCATTAATTTTAGTTTGATTTTTAGGAGCATCTTTTAGGTGGATAGACACAGTGGCTAGAACGCCTAGCCACCAGCCACAAAAAAATCCCCACATGCTGAATTTTTTTATTCATCAAATATGACTTGTAGGGGATGTTTACTTTATGATATATATATATTTAAAAGGAAATTCAATCATTTTTACTTAGTGCCCCTGAAAGGGTTAAAAAAAATCCAGCTAAAATTACTCCGAAGGCGCAAAATTTTACCTCCTTTTCAGAGGTGAAAGTGAACAACTCCTTAGGAGTTATTTTTACTCTATTTTCTGAGCCATTCTATTTTGCTCGATTTTACAGCACTTTCTGCTACCTTTAGAACTTTCCATTTTACTCGATTTTGGAATGATTTTGTTCTATTTTAGAGTAATTTGCGCTACATTTAAATTTTTCTATTTTGCTCCATTTTGGAGTTTGTTGCTCTATTTTAGAGCACTTTCTAGTAACATTTTGACTTTACATTTTACTTGATTTCGGAGTGATTTTGCTCGAATTGAGCAATTTTATAATTATTTTCTTTATTAATATAATAATTATTTTTTGTTTATTAGCCTATGGAAGAATTCAATATCTATAGTTTAGCAGACTTTTTCAATTTTCTCTACATTCAAGACAGGCGGAAATTCCAAGATGGCGCGATCAGTAATTCTTAATTATATATATATTTGGCTTAATTGAAGATTCTGATGTTTAAAGAAAATTGATAAATTTCATAAAAATATCTGTATTTGAAAGAGACAAACGTTTAGGAGTATGTTCACTTTTCTTTTCTTTTCAAATTTGATTCAATATTAAATTTAGATATGTGAATAAATAAATAAATAAATAAAAAATAAATGATAAAAAAATAAATACCTCAGAATATTATTACCGATTTGATAAATGCATTAAGTACCATTCACGTAAAAAATATTAGAAATGCCTTAAAGATATCGCAAAAAATATTGATTTAGATCATTGATTTAGCTTTATATACCTCGTAATAAATTACAGTTTTTTAACACGATATACAGAAATATAGTATTTGCTATAAATTTTTTAATCGTTTATTTTTTCTTTTATTTCAAACATTCATAAAAAATAAAAACAATATATGTGAACATATGTACACACTACACAAACACACACACACACACACACACACACACACACATATATACCGGGTGATCCAAAAGTCAGGGCAAACTTTAAAAATGAATAATTCGAAAACGAATCAAGATACAAAGATACGGTTTACACCAAACGAATGGAAAAGAAGCCGGGTTTTGTGTGGCAAAGAAAAAAAAATAGTTCTGTTGGCGACCAACAGATGGCGCTGTCGTATTTCTGATGTAGGATTATGCAAAGCAACAAACGATATAAAAAGGAACAACTACATCAGGTAATGGTAGTCGAAGCTTATATGCATCAAAATATTGCATTCTCAGTCGCTACTTTAATCACGCATGGCCTCCAAGATCTCCCGATCTGACACCCTGTGACTTTTGGCTGTGGGGATTCTTGGAAGTCAAAAGTGTACCACGATGAGCCGGCATCACTAGCAGCACTGAAAGATGCCATCCGCCAAAATGTGTCTGCCATAACGCAAGAAATGCTACTAAATGCTGTGAACGATGTGGTGAATCATCTCACAACTGTACTTCTGAATGATGGACATTGAACAGTTACTGTAGTAGTACTAATTAACTGTAATTAAGCTGACTTGTAAGTTGTCAACATCTTTTTTCCGTTGTAAATCATCTTTTGATGAAATAAAACACTATAGCGCCATCTGTTGGTCGCCAACAGAACTAATATTTTTCCTTTGCTACACAAAACCCGGTTTCTTTTTCATCCGTTTGGTGCAAACCGTGTCTTTGTACCTTGATTCGTTTTCGAATTATTCATTTTTAAATTTTGTCCTGACTTTTGGATCACCCGGTATATAAAGAAATAAATTTGTCAAACAAAATGAACATCAATAATTCATGTATAAGCTACACTTAAATCATATATAAATGTCAATAAAGGGCCTTTAATGTCCTTTATTATAATAAGGGTAATAAAGGGCCCATGAGGCAGAAGAAAAAAAAGTGGCGTATTACTGCAAGTAAAAAATATTTTTATAAGCGCCTAAATTAATCAAAATAGTAAGAAGTTTTTCATTTCTTTTGGTGGAGAGTTCGAAATAAACATGTCAAATAGATCAGCTGTAGGCATTTAATCTTTTGTAAGTTTCATCATATCAGCATTCAATTAGTTTAAATTTCCGAATACAATTTTATGAATTTGTTTCTGTATAGGTTAATCTATATATTACAAAAAGCTGTTAGTGAACTATTGAACTAGCGTTAGAAACTTGTTGAGAAGAGCATATTGAAACATTTTGCAGGAAGGCCCCAAATTTTTAGCATCGGTGATGATAAACCAGATATTTTCTTTAAAAATCTGCATTAAATTCAATAAAATTATTAAAAAAAAAAAAAAAAAAAAAAAAAAAGTTTCTGTTATCGATAATATGATTTGCTAATTGTTGCTTTATTTCTAAACGTTTAGATAAAATAGTATGCTCAAACTTTTTAAGTATAATTTCAGAAAAAAAAAAAATACGTGTGGCACTCGAGGACTGCCGCGGTAAAGCTATTGCATAACATTTTTTATCAACTTATGCAATTATAATTATTTATTTATTTTATTTATGCGGTATTTTTTTTTTTTCTTTGATATTAATTCAAGTTTTTTCTTTGATATTAATTAAAATTACACTTTTTGAGCGTGGTGACAGATAAGAAAACAAATTTTTTCTTTTATTGAATAAATGAGAATATATCCGCAATGAGAATATATCAAAAATATCCGCAATCGATTTGTAGGTATCGAAAACCTCGATGTACCAAATTTGAATGATCTAACTCTATTTTTTTTAGAAAAGGTATTTTAATAGGTTTTTAAAGGCCTGCAAGTTGAATGGGGATATTCAAGTTTTTCCTTTGATATAATTTCAAGTTACACTTTTTGAGCGTGGTGACCGATAAGAAAACAAATTTTAATAGAGAAAAGGTATTTAATAGGTTTTAAAGGCCTGCAAGTCGAATGGAGATATTCAAGTTTTTTCTTTGATATTAATTCAAGTTACACTTTTTGAGCGTGGTGACCGATAAGAAAACAAATTTTAATAGAGAAAAGGTATTTAATAGGTTTTAAAGGCCTGCAAGTCGAATGGGGATATTCAAGTTTTTTCTTTGATATTAATGAATAAGATAACAATAATGATAAGAAAACAAATTTTAATAGAGAAAAGGTATTTTAATAAGTTTTAAAGGCCTGCAAGTCGAATGGGGATATTCAAGTTTTTTCTTTGATATTAATTCAAGTTACACTTTTTGAGCGTGGTGACCGATAAGAAAACAAATTTTAATAGAGAAAAGGTATTTAATAGGTTTTAAAGGCCTGCAAGTCGAATGGGGATATTCAAGTTGTTTATTTGAAATTAATTCAAGTTACACTTTTTAAGCGGGGTGACCGATAAGAAAACAAATTTATATAGAGAAAAGGTATTTAATAGGTTTTAAAGGCCTGCAAGTCGAATGGGGATATTCAAGTTTTTTCTTTGATATTAATGAATAAGATAACAATAATGATATGAAAACAAATTTTAATAGAGAAAAGGTATTTTAATAGGTTTTAAAGGCCTGCAAGTCGAATGGGGATATTCAAGTTTTTTTTATATTAATTCAAGTTACACTTTTTGAGCGTGGTGACCGATAAGAAAACGAATTTTAATAGAGAAAAGGTATTTAATAGGTTTTAAAGGCCTGCAAGTCGAATGGGGATATTCAAGTTTTTTCTTTGATATTAATTCAAGTTACACTTTTTGAGCGTGGTGACCGATAAGAAAACGAATTTTAATAGAGAAAAGGTATTTAATAGGTTTTAAAGGCCTGCAAGTCGAATGGGATATTCAAGTTTTTTCTTTGATATTAATTCAAGTTACACTTTTTGAGCGTGGTGACCGATAAGAAAACAAATTTTAATAGAGAAAAGGTATTTAATAGGTTTTAAAGGCCTGCAAGTCGAATGGGGATATTCAAGTTTTTTCTTTGATATTAATGAATAAGATAACAATAATGATAAGAAAACAAATTTTAATAGAGAAAAGGTAATTAATAGGTTTTAAAGGCCTGCAAGTCGAATGGGGATATTCAAGTTTTTTCTTTGATATTAATTCAAGTTACACTTTTTGAGCGTGGTGACCGATAAGAAAACGAATTTTAATAGAGAAAAGGTATTTAATAGGTTTTAAAGGCCTGCAAGTCGAATGGGGATATTCCAGTTTTTTCTTTGATATTAATTCAAGTTAAACCTTTTGAGCGTGGTGACCGATAAGAAAACAAATTTTAATAGAGAAAAGGTATTTAATAGGTTTTAAAGGCCTACAAGTCGAATGGGGATATTCAAGGTTTTTCTTTGATATTAATGAATAAGATAACAATAATGATAAGATAACAATAATGATAAGAAAACAAATTTTAATAGAGAAAAGGTATTTAATAGGTTTTAAAGGCCTGCAAGTCGAATGGGGATATTCAGGTTTTTTCTTTGATATTAATGAATAAGATAACAATAATGATAAGATAACAATAATGATAAGAAAACAAATTTTAATAGAGAAAAGGTAATTAATAGGTTTTAAAGGCCTGCAAGTCGAATGGGGATATACAAGTTTTTTCTTTGATATTAATTCAAGTTACACTTTTTGAGCGTGGTGACCGATAAGAAAACGAATTTTAATAGAGAAAAGGTATTTAATAGGTTTTAAAGGCCTGCAAGTCGAATGGGGATATTCAAGTTTTTTCTTTGATATTAATTCAAGTTACACTTTTTGAGCGTGGTGACCGATAAGAAAACGAATTTTAATAGAGAAAAGGTATTTAATAGGTTTTAAAGGCCTGCAAGTCGAATGGGGATATTCCAGTTTTTTCTTTGATATTAATTCAAGTTACCTTTTTTGAGCGTGGTGACCTATAAGAAAACAAATTTTAATAGAGAAAGGGTATTTTAATAGGTTTTAAAGGCCTGCAAGTCGAATGGGGATATTCAAGTTTTTTCTTTGATATTAATTCAAGTTACACTTTTTGAGCGTGGTGACCGATAAGCAAACAAATTTTAATAGAGAAAAGGTATTTAATAGGTTTTAAAGGCCTGCAAGTCGAATGGGGATCTGAGTTTTATCTGATCTATTTTATACACAAATTTTACGCGTACAGCTATTCACTGTTGTACATAGATGATACATACCTATACACCTATATACTTTCTCACAAACAGCTGCTTACGTATTCGTCCGATTTCGGAGCAGCTCGTCTCGATCCGTGCGAGCTTCGTACAGCCGAAGTCTACCGAAGTCTGCCGAACTGTGTTAGGTTTTTTTTTCGTTACGGAATTTTTCGATTCGGTCGCCGCGCTCAAAGCCCGCGATAAAAGCTATACAATAGCTTAAAAAAAAAAATGCAGGTACATACAGCTTTACACTTTGAACTAACTCACCAGTACAATATGAACATAGACAAATCTGCAAAATTTAAAATAAAGCTATGTACTTATTATTCAACTCATTTATTTATTATAGGAAACTGTACATTTATATTCAAGGATATAGTTTTTACAATTCATTTTATTAATCATTTTGTCTGATGTTACAATAAAAATTTAAGACTGGTATTTTAAAATGTTAATTTTCTTTTAAAAATCTTATAAGTAGCATCTTCAATAACTTTGTTAAGTGTATTTAGGACAGCAGCCATAATTAAATAACGCTGAGTACATCACAGTAATGTATAATTATTATTGTAGAACAACAATTTTGAATTAATTATTATATTGTACATTTAAAACCAGTTAAAACACATTTTTTCTTCTTGACTTTTCTTTTTTCTTTCTTTCTTTCTTTCTTTTTTTTTTTTTTTTTTTTTTTACATGTTTTTCCCAAAAACTTAGATATTTTGTTATGTTTTTCCTTTCTACATGTGTGAAATAGTTTTTGATGGTCGGATATATTGATTAATTGACTGAAGACAATTTAAAAAATACAACTTGAGAGAGTACATGCGAAGTAATGCAACAACTCAGGAAATCTTCCAAAATAGACACTATTCAATCTGCAGACTTATTTTATTTAATTATTTTTAAAAATATTAAACATCTGTGGTGACCATATACGTGAATATAAAAGTTAATAAGTTTTCAAAGTTGTTACAAAGTACGGAGTGGAGGGGGAGCCAGGAGTTCCAACAACGACGTCTTGATAGCTTTCATTTTTGTGATGAAGTGACGCTTCGATTTCTTGATTCATTTCGCCAGAGCTCTAGTCGACGCCAAATTCAAAAAGTAGAGAAAAAATAGTTGTAATTATGTTACGTATAAATACATACAATTTTTGAAAAGGTTACCATATGACTATAATTCAAACGGTCCTCACTAAACGCCAAAATACGCCATATGAACCCGGAACTTTTGAGCAAAATTAACACACCATGTTATGAGACAAGGAATCCACTTATGGCGACAAAACTGCATTTATTTGTAAGATGAAAAGAAACCGAATTAGGAAAAGTCAAAACAAGCTATTGTAGATCTGCATTAACGTTAAAGAACGAATAATATATGATCGATAGGTTTCGATAGAGTTCCAATAAGCAAAAGATACATATGTGGGAAGAGGGAAAATGTAAAAAATTTAAAGAACATACTGTATGAGAATTAAAGTTGCAATTTAGAGGTTATAAAAAAGTGTTCGTTACATATTTTATTTTATTTATTTATTTATTTATTATTATTATTATTATTATTATTATTATTATTATTTTATTTATTTATTATTATTATTATTAATTTTATTTATTTATTTATTATTATTATTTATAATGGAAAATATATTTTTTTAGAATATCTGGTAATCGACATCACATATTTTCCCCCCCTTGACGAGAAAAATTAACTTCAACCATGTTTTCTCTAAACAAACAATGTATATAAGAATATATAAACAGTACAATAAAACGAATGTATAGTCACATAATATAATAAAAAAATAAAATATGCATATATGATGTAAAATAAATTGAGTAACACTAAATATATATGTGTGTGTGTGGTCACCTATAGAATTACAAATACAATACAATGTTTTATAAGCAACAATAGTGAAAATAGTATAATATAACTGATAAAAGAAATATATATATATATATATATATTTTAAATGACATGTCAATAATTCAATTTTGTAAGACATTTGCTTACAAGGTGCTTAAATACAATTTATTACGTCATGACATTTTTCCACTAAGAGCACATAGGTTGCTAAATAATGAATAAAATATAGCATTTAAACTATATATATTATTGCTCTTATAAAATTTTTATACTGCAGTTTATATTTTAAGTAATATAAATCATTACTTTCTCAAAAGTGGATCAACATTGGATCCAAATAGCAACCAATATTTAAAATGTCCATTTGCAATGATTTCAATTTGTAGTCAATATTTCAAAATGTATATTGGCAATAATTCCAATCTATAAAGGAAAACAAAAGTTGACATGAACAATAAAATGCTTCCCTGATGTTGTCACAAAATGTACATACACTATTGATATTAATTTAATGTGCTGAATGAATACAAAATTTTTTTCCGGTGAAATATAGTGAAAAATTAATATGTATGTTGTGTCTGTAGACATATAATAAAATCTTTTATTTGCTTATTTATTTTTATTTATTTATTATTATTATTACTTTTTATAAATGAAAATATATTTTTTTAGAATATGTGATAATCGACATCACAACATGATGTTTAATTTTAAATTACTGTCACGTAATGTAAATCCACCACATCTCGGAAAAATAGAGAGATAGACAAATGCGATATAAGGTATTATACTTGTTTAATGCTGCCACCGTTTATTTTATCGTACTTTAGAAGCTAACAAAAAGAACGAAAAATTATTTTAATTTGCATACTTTTTTTTTTTTTTTTTTTTTTTTTTTTTCCCAATGTGCAGTATTTACTGGTTTATATATGAAACGATATTGTTGTAAATGAAAAATCAACCTTGAATATTATATATATAATAAAAAATAAAAATCAGTTAGTGATCCGAAAAACACAAAATTTGAAATGAAAATATTTATTCAATTTAACAATTTAGGGTAAATAAAAGACAGTTTTTCAGATTTTAAAGCGAAATTTCTTTACATTTTACAGACTATTATACCTCAAATTACATAAGACTAAATAATTTTCTAAAAATTATATGCTTTAAAAAAGAAAAGAAAGAAAAAAAAAAAGAAATGAAAAGAAAGAAATGAAAAGAAAGAAATGAAAAGAAAAAAAATAGACAGAAAGAAACAGTGCATTATCCGGGACAGGACTAACACAGGTAAAAGAAATTTCAAATGTTAATAAAAGCACTTAAAAGTAATTTTTTCTTATATACGAATTAATTAAAAACAAATCCACAATATAAACTTTAAGAGCATCACAAATAAATGCACCTATAATGTACAAATTTAATTAGAAGCAGTCTGAAACAAAAAGAATACCTTTTTCAATTAGCTTTAAGCAGTCTTTTGCCAGCAAATGCATCAAATAATGTCGTCTTCAAAATCACCTCCTTAATTTCAGGTGAGTTAACACTCTCATCCGTGACGAAACCCTTTTTCATCATTTCTCCCCATCACCGAAGAGATAAAAATCATCTTCCAACTTCGTCAGTCACACTCGTGGTTTCACTTTTTCCCCCACCACCAATTCTTTTATTTTAATTATTATTTTATTTCTTGGCAACAGACCAGCCAGAGTTCTCATTACGATTTCTATCTCAATTTATCTAGTACTGCATCGTATATCGTAAGTAAAAATCATCGTCATTTTTTATCACCACTATCACGACTAGACGGATTCATAGAAATCGACAGAGAGTAATTTTTTAAGTCTTTTAATAATGCACCGAGGAGAAAGGTCGGTAATTTCTTTTTAAAAGTATTAAAAAAAAAAAAAAAAAACTTTTTATAAGAGATTTCCGAGTGTAAAAAATTCGTCCTCTGCTCTGCTAGTCATTCTGTTCATGCTTTTCATACCGATTCTGTTTTTCCTAACATATTTTTTATGAAACATTTCTGGAATAATGTACTATGGAGAGAAGTGAAATATTTTAAAAGATTTTTTTAATAATTTTCATTATTCGCTTACAAATTTAAAAACCATATGCAAGCTTCTTTGTTATTTATTTTGTTCATGCATTTCAGACCATTTGGTTTTTATAAAATTCTTCATGAAATACTTAGGGATTATTTTAGTTGTTAAAAAAAAAAAAGTCAAATCCTAAGATACCATTTAATGTTATAAAATAAATATGACGTAAATAAAATTTTGCAATTTATCTATATAGACGAAAAGTAAAATTTTTATTTAAGTATACTCAATTAAAAATTTATAGCTTATAAAATTAAACCAATTAAAATACCTTATTTTGAAACGTACTATTTAAATTGACATAGTTTAAATATAATGTTAAATATATGAAAATTATGTTAAAAAGTTTTGTTGAATGTAAAAAATTGTGTACAATCCTATACTATTTTAAATTCATTATAATATTTTATACCGTTATAGTACTGAAATTGATAACATAATTGAATATTATTACGATAATATTCAATGATTATAGAAAAATATTATTACACTCTAATATATATTACAGGGGTGATTGTGACTCAAAGGTAAAAACCCTGAAAATTAGAGCCGCAAATTAAAAAACCCCCAAAATATCAAATAGTACTGAAACTATTTAGGCCAGAAGCCCTCAATCTTTTTACATTTCATTCACATATCACCTGGATAACAACTGAACAACCAATGATAATAAAAAATAACTTTATAAGAAATATGAAAATACAGATGGTTAGAGTAAAAACCCTGAACACAAACACCCCTGAAATACATTAATAAAATATATATATTATTAATGTAATATTTTATACTATATTTTTTAATGTGATATATATTAGAATTACATTAATAATATATTTTATTAATGTAATATACATATATATAAATTATTAATGTAATATTTTATAATATATTTTACTAATGTAATATATATATTAGAGTGTAATAATATTTTTCTATAATCACTGAATATTATCGTAATAATATTCAATTATGTTATCAATTTCAGTACTATAACGGTATAAAATATTATAATGAATTTAAAATAGTATTATATATAATGTATGTATATATATATAATATTAATAAAATATTATTGCATTCTAAAATATATTACATAAAATCTATTACATTCTAAATATACGTTACAGAAAAGTATTATTACATTATAAAGAAAAGTAATGAGTATGATATTACATTTCAGTAAAATTATTAAATCATATTTTCAATCGAATAACTTGGTAGAAATAAATTCAGTTTTAAAACAAGTTGTTCACCTCATAAATAAATTATTAAAATTGACCAATTTTAAATTCTGATACATTTCTATTGACTAATTTATGCAAGCACCCACAGACAAACATTTTTATTTTACCAATATAACCTAATAGATAGCATTTTTTCTGTTAACAATGCACAAAGACATCTTTGAGAAAAAATGAGTATTCTATTTCATAACATCCTAAAACACGTAGTTTTAATAATTTTCCATGATGGATAAATAAGTCTTACAAAATCTTCCAGCGTTTGACCGAAATTTATCGATATTTACTAACTTATTTATTTATTTGATTTCTTTCTTTCTTACTTTCTTTCTTTCTTTCTTTTTTTTTTTTTTTTTGTAAGTATTATTACAATTTTCTGGGTGCGATAAATATTTAAACATATAGTTGTTATATCATCAATGAACATGTTTTAAAGAATCACATGAAAATTGCCCAGAATCAAACTGCATAGCAGCCACTTATTACTTTTTTTTTTTTTTTTTTTAATTTGTGTAAACTGTTAAAGAAATTTAAAAGCTTATCTATTAAAAATAACTTGTAGTAAAAAGGCGAAAATGTTGACAACTATAACACTGCATTTAAAGGCAAAATAATATGGCGAAAATGGATTCTTTTTATGTATGACTAATTTGAGCTCTTGAAAAACTCTTGGTGTTTTATCTGTTGTGAAAACGTAAAATTTATTTAAAAAAAAAAAAAAAGATTTTTCGTTTATAATTGAGTTTGAATTTAAATCTAAATATTTTTGTATACCAAAATCTATCAAAGTATTTTGAAAAACGTTTTCAAATAAAAGTAATAAATAGACTTTAATGGTAAAGAGAAACGCGGTTAGCTATACAGCCACGACATTATTTCGTTATTCGAAAAAAAAAAAAAAATGCGTATTAAAACGAGTCGAAGAAGGAAGCGAAATAAGTATTGAGTTATATTACGATAAATACGATATATAATATGATACGATATATTAGACCTATCGTCCAGGGTTAGTAGGCATTTATTTTTATTTTTATTTATTTTTATTTTTTTCAAATTATAACATCGCTTTCAAATTATTCAATTATTTTTTCGATAAATTTTAGATTTCGACAAATGTCCAACTATCGAAATCGACAACGCAAAAATCCCAGATTGAGACTAATAGGCCCTCAGTCCTAAAAAAAGATTTTTATGAAATTCTGGCAAAAGCAGAATTTAGTTTAGGACAGAGGACTATTAGTTTTTTTTTTCTTTCTTTTTTTCTTTTTTCAAATTATAACATCGCTTTCAAATTATTCAATTATATTTTCGATAAATTTTAGATTTCGACAAATGTCCAACTATCGAAATCGACAACGCAAAAATCCCAGATTGAGACTAATAGGCCTTCAGTCCTAAAAAAAGATTTTGATGAAATTCTGGCAAAAGCAGAATTTATTTTAGGACGGAGGACTATTAGTTTTTTCTTTCTTTCTTTCTTTTTTCAAATTATAACATCGCTTTCAAATTATTCAATTATATTTTCGATAAATTTTAGATTTCGACAAATGTCCAACAATCGAAATCGACAACGCAAAAATCCCAGATTGAGACTAATAAGCCCTCAGTCCTAAAAAAAATTCCAACCATCCTTTCTATATTTAAATCCATTATTTCAAAAGGTTTTAGTTGATAGTGTTTGATGCATGTATGTAACAAAGCTTAAATAATAAACAAGTAACAACAACCATTTTTCAAAGAATTCTGCGAGGTTATTTTCTCAGAAAAATTTAATCTCCGTAATAAATATTTATTTGAAAATGTGTTAAATATAATTTGTGAATAAATATGAACAAAAAACTAAATCTTTTTAAAAGATATAAATATGTTTTTGTTTTTGGGCAAACATAACTAAGAAGAGGAAAGAAAATTGAAACCTAATAAGTTTTCATGTGGGAAAGAATTAAAATTCTTTTAATCCTCATTAAGATTTTTACATATACCGTAGAAGTTATCTAAAAAATTAACTATCCAATAATAATAAGAGTAAAAAATCTTGTGTGAAACAACCACACGACTTCCGTCATCCACTATTACACATGTTATGTGCATTTTTTGGAAATAACGTGATCAGAAGACATAAAATTGTCCTAACGAAGTAGAAATCTAAAATCTTTCTGGTAAGAAAAACTTGATACACTTGATAACATAAAACTTGATATATAAAACAAAACTTATATGGCGAGTAAAAAAAAAAAAAAAAAATGTAGAGTTCTTTTTTGAAACACCAATTTCCGAGATTTAAAACTGACCTAACAATGCAGGATGACTCTTAATTTCCCTCTAATAACTACGTAATACATATGAGAAAGGATATCTAAAATGGATTAATGTAACAATTTTCAAGAAAATCGTTAGAGTCGTTTTTGAGATACCAACTTTTACCAAAATTTAGAAACCGAAAAACAATAAATACATGCAGAAGGATATTTAAAACGGAGTTTATGTCGAGTTAAAAAAAAAAAAAAAAAAAAAAAAGTACAGCCGTTTTTAGAGGAACGCTCTTGCGAGACCAGAAATTGAGCTATTTATACAGGACGCCTATCAACTTTCCTGAACTAACCAACTATATCATTCGAAAGGACATCTAATAGAGTGGTTACATAGCAACCTTGAAGAAAATCGTTTGAGCCGTTTTTGAGATACGGACTTACGGTCCCACTTCCATTTTCCGATGTCACACTTGCGGTTTCTCAATTTTCATCAAAATTTGGAAAATCCTTCTGTACACCAGACCTGTCTCAATTATGATATTTCGTAGTTCTATCTTTATTAGTTTCAGAGATATTTGTAGCCAGAAGATTCCGCACATACATACATACTACATACACACATACACAGAGGCGTTAATGCGTGTAAATCAGGTGAAAACTCGATATCAAATTTTTGGACCGAATACAATACTTCCATTACCCTACGGTAGTAGGGTAATGGAAGTAAAAATAGTATACATTTAAAAGAAAAAAATAATCACTAATACTATAAAACTCGTGTTAGAAGAGGGGGAAAAAAGCATATATTATTATAAAATTTAAATGTTCATTTATTTATTTGTTTTAATCAATGCTCTATACCTTTTCATAAACCAATTTATCCGCAATCTTCCTAGAAAGTAAAAGGAAAATTAGTTAGAAAAATATTGAGATTATCTACAAGATTTAATATTCGTTGCCTATAAGTAAGAAATTTTTGAATTGCATGCTTTATAGTACTATGCAAAAACTATACCTCATATAGTACTATCCTATACAGTAAATTAATTAGTAGGAATATCATTTTAAATTTAATAAACATTATTGTACTATTTATTACAATTAATCTTTTTAATTATACCAGATAAAGGAACGAATTTTTACTAAGAAAATGAAAGAGCTTGAACGCTATTTTAGAAAAATCGCTTTTGTTTTCTACGATAATTTTTAAAGACTATGTAATTACAAATTGTAATTTTTGTTGCTGCTTTCATATTAAACTCCTGGCTGTCTCCCCCATCCCCCCCCCCCCTCGCTTTATGAAGGGTAGAGTCTAATTATTTCTTCGACCTAAAACAATTTTTGCGCGTTTTTGCAATTTATGTTGTTTATTTGCAGTTTTTTTTTTTTTTTTTTTTTTAATCATTATTTAACACTAACATTTATATCTAATTTATCTCAGCTATAACCGAACTTCGAATTCACGTTTCAGCAAAACAAAAAGATATTTAGATTAAAAAATCTAATAATAATAATAATAAGATAAATAAATAAAATTAAAATATATCATCAGCGAATCTTGACTTTAATTGAGGACTGATTTGTTTAATATAACCGCAAAAATTCATTTTCCTTACAGAAATCCCGAATTCGTAAATTTTAAGTAAACTTTTTAATTATTTGAACCAAATTAAGTTAATTGAGAAAAATGGAAGAATACTTAGAAGTTATTGTATAAGAGTTGCTTCTTATGACAATTTTAAAAACTAATATAGGGTAGGTGCTCCAGTGATTGACATGCTCCAGTAATTGACATCTATCCCGAAATAATTAATAAATAAGAAAAATAACAAAATCATATATTTTACATACAAGGATTTCAATATTTTATGTTAAACACTGGAGCATAGGGAGTTAATAACTGGTAAAATGAATAGCTAGCAGTGTCAAACACTGGAACATAGGGTGTCAGTCACTGGTAAATTGAAAAACTGGCAATGTCAATTACTGGAACATTCAGTGGGTATCAAATAAAAATTCATAAAAAAAAAAAAAAAAAAAAAATTGTTATCAAATGTATATATTTTAACATATATGTGGTTCTGAATGTCCATATGTACTAACTTAAGATTTCTAAAAATATTTTCTGATGACTATAACATTAAAAACATCAGAGATTGCTCTAAACGTGTCAATCACTGGTGCTCTTACTCTATGCAGTTACGACCAAACTTCAAAAACAGTCAGATTTTCTAAAATTCTTCAACCTCATCCAAAATACGTGGTGTTTTCACGTTTCAGTAAATAGTGAAACGTTACACAAAAGAGAAAAAAAAAAAAAAACATTGTTGAATATTGATTAAATCTCGACGAAAATTTTATGCCAAATTCCAACTGTTTTACTCGAATTATCGTTTTACTCCTTTAAAATTTAATTAAACTTTTTAATGCCTTAAACAGAAAAAACTGAAGTAAGGAAATGAATATTTACAGTGTGTGATCAAATTATTAGATATTATTATTATTATTATTATTGTTTTGATATTTGTTTAGTTTTGTATAAAAATACTGGACGAATTGCCCTTGAACTTCAGGTATGCACGGAACATTCAGTTCAACTGCAAACTGAAGAAAAACACAAATTTTTTGGATCAACCTGTATCATGAAAATCCATAAATGGCTTGTAACTTTAACATATGATTTCACTTAGTGTGTATGTTTATGCTTTTTTTTTTTTTTTTTTTTTTTTTTTTTTGGTAATCGCACGAGCAGTTAGACAGATGTAGATAGATGTAGTAGATAGATTGAAAGTTTTTTTTTTTTTTTTTTTTTCGAAAATTATTAATTTTTTGAGGCGTTTTTTTGCACATTACAAGAATAGATTTCAACGAAATTTTAGAAAACTTGCAGAAAAATTGACAAAATATTAGAAAAAGATTATTTTAAAACATAAAAAGCACACGTGTAATTATCGCAAATGATATGAGTATTTGTTGTAAATATTTTTTACAGTGCATGGGCGAAAGGTAGAACATTTTTTTTTTTTTTTTGTTACATAAGTTGAAAGTAGATATATTGGGCAATTTATGTCAAAAGTTCATTGAAATAGAGCAAAATTTAAGCAAATTATCGGCAAAAGAATGATCTAGATTTTAGATATTTTTCGGAGTTAAAATTTCATAAGTTTTTTTTTTTTTTTTTTTTTTTTTTTTTAAACATATTTAATTTGGCCATCCATAACAATTTTATTTCACCCATGTTCAAAATTTATTCGAACCGTGAGTTAAATAAATACGCATCATGTGAAAAACACCTTATGAAATTTCAATTCTGAAAATTATCAAAAATTTGTTAATTCTTTTGCCGATAATTTGCTTAATTTTTCCTTAATTCAAATGGATTTTTGATAAAATTGAACAATATATTTAGCATTCAACCTTGGTAATACATTAATTTGTCCTTCGCGCATGCGCAGCAAGAAAATATTTACTATGCTTATATCTCAGCGGAAATTACACGTATGTCTTTTATGTTTCAGAATAATGTTTCTCTAGTATTTTGTCAATTTTTTCTCTAAGTTTTGTAAAATTTTATTGAAGTTCATTATTGTAACAAGCATACATAAAAAAAAAACATACACACATACATATCGTACATTTTAAGTGAAATCAAGTGTTAAAGTTTCAAACCATTTGTAGCCGTTTATGATACAGGTTGATCCAAAGAATCCATGTTTTTCTTCAATTTGTAGGTGATCCCCCTAATTGCTCTCGTGACGAAAACGATAGTGGGGGGGGGGGGGGGGGGGAATAATAATTTGGCCATTTACTGTATAAGCTATTTCATAAAACGTGCTTCTTATGATATATTTAAAAATATATATACTTAATTTCGACAGAACTTTCACAAAAATTCTCATCCAAAACGTATTCTGTTGTCACGATTCAATAAATAAATCTATACATATAATAAAATAAGGTGTTTGTGTGTGTGTGTCATTGTGTATGTATATCCAGAGCCTTTTAGGAAAACGGCTGATCGCAGAGCTACACACATTTGCATGGAGGTTCGTATTTTTTATTAGTTTTTTCTTAATTAATTAAAATATGAAAATAATAACCTTCTAATTTCTGATAAATAAGACATTTAAATTTTATCCATAATTTAATTGTTGCCATTTTTTTTTTTTTTTTTTTTTTTTTTTTGACAGGAAAAAAAAAGTACATTTATTTAAAATGAGGAAAAAAAATTAGAAAAATTAGAAAATAAATTATAAATATCAGTCATATCGTTACAAATAAGGTACCAAATGAAAGGGAAAATTGTTGTGAATCCGATGGATTAAACAGCTTATCGACCGGACAATTAGATTTTTTAAAATTAACTAAAGTATGAATCTTAGGTGGAAACAGCAGAAGATTGTATGAAAACCGTTAGGAGAAATAAAGAAAAAAAAAATCTGCTTGACATTAAGTCACATGTTTTTGAAGTGGGATAAAAAATTGTAGTTCTCAAATTTTTTTAAATTTTCTCTCACGAACACAAAAATATAATATACAGCCTGTACCCCACATGATTAACTTGCATTTCAAATTTCATCAAATTTTTTTTATTAATAAACAAAAAAAGTTACTTTTTTTTTTTTTTTTTTTCAAATTAAATTTTATTCTAACTTCGAAAAGATTTATGTGATACGATGCATTAAGAATTTGGGTTTTAAAATATTTTTTTAAATAGATTATTTAAACTCTGTGAACCATATTTTTATTTTATCAGTTTCATTAATAGATCCTGCTGGGCGATTTTTTAAATTTTGGTGTTGAAGTACACCGAACGTTTTTCGACAAGAAGTTTAATATAGCAACAGCGATTTTAATCTAAGTAGCGCATCAAAAATATAAAAACATAAATGATTTATTTTTATAGAAAGTTTTCAGAAAAAAATGCAGTTTTAAAGATAGCAAATTTATTTCAACAAGCACTATTTAAAACCTAAAAACCATTAAAAATATAAGCAGAATATGAAGGATTCTTATGTATAAACAAAAAGGTGTCTGATAAAATTATTAGCAAAATAGTCTTCCCCTTTTCACACACACACACACACAAAAAAAAATAAATAAATAAATAAATAAATAAATAAATAAAATACATCGCTAATATGGCTAAAAAATTCAAAAGCCGCCAATGGAACGACATAATAAAGTTGCGTAGCGCGGTAATGTTTACCTATTGTTATATATATATATATATATATATATATATATATATATAATAATCACTATGCTAATTTATTATACAAACAAATGAGCCTCTGTGTGTTACTGCACTTGCAAGCTGTCGAACAGAAATATTTGATTAATTCAAATTAATATTTAAACAAATAAATAAAAATAAAAATATGTTTAATGAGAAATAAATATAAAAATAAAAAGATTAGTTGTCTAAAATACGCAGAAATACCGTTCACAGCACATTGTTACAAGAGATTAAGCCTTATTGTTACAAGGGATTAAGTCTAAAATGGTGACAAAAATTCAAAAGTCGCCAAAGAAAACTATATTAAGGCTGTACTATAATCAGGTTTACAAACCATGAATAATTAAAACCATTTATATATAACCACAAAAAATTAATTGTCTTTTGCGACAGAAGTAGCCTGTCACAGCACATTGTAATACTTGGCGTGAAACTGCTGTCATTTTATGGTTGATTGGATAAACAAAGTAAACATAGGAAATAAGGTAGAAGCAAATATTATGTGCACCACGTATAGTTTTGTTCACATGTAACTGGGATTTTTTTGATACTATCTATTTCGAAGCTGTTATATAATAAGCACCTAAATGGAAGCTCATTGGTAAACCATTGTCGCAGGTAATAGGGACAGGCGCCCGAGTTTCAGCGGATGATCAAATCGCTGCCAAATGCATGCAGCAGGGACCTGGAGCGAGCTTTTGAGCATTTTCAGTATTTTATTTTATTTTTATAAAGCTATATAGAAAAAAGTTTACTTTAAATTTAGTGACCAGCGAAGCGGGTAAAGCCAGCTAGTAAATAAATAAAAAATCTTTTCATTGAATCTTGATTTTAATTACTGCTAAATCAGCACCAATTTGTTGCATGCAGCCGTAAAAGATAAATTCCAACTACCTTATTGGAATCTCAGGTTCCTAAGTTTTGATCTTCCTCCAAGTGTCGGCATCTTCTCTAAAGGAAAGATGAAGTGAGCGACAGAGACAATTAAAGTTGTCTGGCGCCTTATTTTTTAAAAAACTAGCAACACCTGGTGTACGGATCTACATCGGTAAAAGATGCCGTCTCAGCTCCTGTCAGATTTAGGGAACGTTCTTGGCTAATGTCAAATAAAACGTCTTGAAGAAGTATCGTATTTGATCCGGAGAAAGGTAATGTTGTAAACAGGTATATTTTTCAAGGATGAGTGAATTCTTCGTCAAAACTTAATAAAGAAATAAAGAAAAATTACTATAACGCATTTCATGCATACATGTAAATGTGTGTGTTTGCATTATGCAATGACGTTGCAGTGTAAGCATGTGTTACTTTAAAAAAATTAAAGAAACTGTTTTATTTGATATATATTAGATATAAGAAATAAAAACTATGAGAAACAAGGGCAAAATGTGAACAAATAAAAAAGAAATAACAATAAAAAGAAGCAGGGGTCTTCAGCGCTCAAGATAGTTAGATTGGGTTAGTTTGGAGTTTGGATTGGGTAACTAAGTTTGCTGGCAATTCAACTTTCTCCAGATTCTTTGCAAAACCACATAATAACAAATAATAAAGTTAAAATAAGGGTTTTATACATTTCCTAGATAAGTTCAAATTAGAAAATGTTTGCTTCATTTAAAAAAATACTTTTAATTTTTTTATTTATTCATTATAATCACCAAAAATTCGTAGCTTTTCTTTTCCTTTTTATTTCAATATTTCTTCTTCTCATTTATATGCATTTGAGCACAACAGCTCTTCGACAAAAAAAAAAAAAAAAAAAAAACACCCTTCACTTATATATTTTTTTACTAAAACTTATTCACTTATATATTTTAGGTTTATTTTATATATTTTCCTTGAATTTTTTTCCAAACATGTAAAGCATGATGATCCTCTTAAATATGCCTTAAAAGAAAAAATGAAGTAATAATTTATCATTCTTTTTTCAATAAAAGCTCGACTAAAATCCAATCATTTAAACAAAATCAAACTTTAAGAAGAAAAAGTTAAAATTATTTCATAAATCGCTCAATTTTGCAAATTAATTGTATAACATAAACCAAAATTTAATTACCTTTTCCGAAATGTAAAAACTTATTAACAACTTTCTTTTTCCATAAAATTATGTATTTTAAATAAAATAAAATTATTTATAAAATAAAATTATTTAATAAAATAAAATTATTTATTAAAATGAAATAAAATTATTTATTTTCAAACTTGTAAACAGATTAAAAAAAAAAAAAAAAAAAAAAAAAAACTTAAATGCATCTCACCTTAAAAATAGAAATATGTTAGTTAGCTGTTCTTTAGTTTTCTAGAATATATAAAAAGAATATTTAACCAGATACAGACTGTTTAAACAAAAGCATACTCTTTAAAGGAGAAAATGAATAAAAACTAACTTATAAATTGCACATTCTTAAAAACATAATTGTAGTTTATGTTTATAATAATAATAATAATAATTCATCTCTGAAAAATAAAAAAACTTGTTACTGATATTTTCCCTTAAATGACATATTTTCAGTAAAATGGGAAAAAGAAAAGATTTTATTTTATTTATTTATTTATTTATTTTAAACACGTAAATTAATGCAAAACAAGTCCTTCCGGCTCATTCGGAAGGGTAGGTGGATTTCTTTTTCTTATCAAGTAGCCGCCATTTTGTTTCGAATATTGATGTGGAGTATGTACATATTGAGTTTTAAGCAAATCGGTTCATGAATACCTTTTTATGTGAATTTGAAAATTTCAAGTGGCCGGCACTTGAAAACAAGATGGCTGGACAAGTTGGCAAACAAATATATCAAACAGATTTGTGAGATAAGTCTACTGTACAGATTTAGTTCGAATTAATTCACAATTTCAAAAGTTATCGTGTTAAAAAATTAAGTGGCCGCCACTTGGATCAAAATGGCGTAGCAAGTTGTTCCGTGAACTAATTCAAGATATTTGTAAAATAAGTCCACTGCCCAACTTTGGTTTGAATAAATTCAGTATTTCAAAAGTTATAGCGATAACAAATTCTCAAGTGGCAGCGTTCAAGTGGCCGCAACTTTGAAAAAAAAAAATGCGGAGAAACTTCCCATCGAAATCATAGATATTTGAATGATAAATCCATTTTTCAACCTTGCTTCGAATTTCAAAAGTTATCGTATTCATATTATTTTATCGTTATCGTATCGTTTGATATCGTATCGTTGTCGTTTTATAGTTATCGTATTCGTTTATTTCGTATTTCAAAAGTTATCATGATAAATTTTCAAGTGGCTGCCACTTGGAAACAATAGGACGGAACAAATTACATTGCCCAGTAAACTCATCCAATATATTTGAAGCATAAGTTCACTCCCAACTTTGGTTCGAACCAGTGCAGTGTTTTAAAAGTTATTGTTATGATAAATTTTCAAGTGACAGTGTAAGTGACTGCAACTTGGAAACGAAATGGCGGAGTAACTTGCCAATAGCGAAATCCTCCAAGATATTTGTATGATAAGTTTACTGTCCAACTTAAATTCAAACTGATTCAGTATTTAAAAAATTATTGTGATAAGAAATTTTCAAGTGGCACCGTGTTTTCAAGTGGCCACCACTTGGGAAAAAAAAAAAAAAAAAAAAAAAAAACAGAATGAGATGCCCAGCGAACTTATCTGAGATATTTGAATGAGAAATCCACTACTCAAATTTTATACGCATTGATTCAGTATTACAAAAGTTATCATAATGACAAATACTGTCCAACTTTGGTTCGAATTGAATCAGAATTTAAAAAGTTATCATTATTATAAATTTTCAAGTAGTAGCCTGATTTGAAGTTGTTTCGATTAGTTTATAACATCCGCACTTTGTTAAAAATGGCCGATGAAGTTCATTAATAAACTTGGTTGTGGCCCTTATATGGGTTTATGTATATATCAAAATTCAAGTAAATCCGGTCTTAAATACGCTTTTTACAATGTGGATTTGAAATTTTCAAGTGGCCTCAACTTGAAAACAAAATGACAGAGCAATTTTGTTAACAAACTCATCCAAGATATTTATAAGATAAGTTCACTGTCCAAATTTGGTTCGATTTGGCATTTTAATTTGGAAGTTATCGTGATGTTGAATTTTCAAGTGGTAGCCTGATTTCAAGTGTCGCCACTTAATTTAAGATATCCGCTACTTTGTTAAAAATGGCGGATAAAGTTCATTAATAAACTTAATTGAGACCCTTATGCAGTCTATAATTATATGAAAATTCAAGCAAAACCAGCCTTAAATACGCTTTTTACAATATGGATTTGAAATTTTCAAGGTGCCACCACTTGAAAATAAAAAGGCGGAGCAACTTGGTTAAAGAACTCATCCAAGATATTTATAAGTTCGCTGTCCAAATTTGGTTTGATTTGGAGTATTACTTGGGCAGTTATCGTGATGACAAAATTTTCATTATATATATATATATATAGATGGATAGGTATATAAATAAACAAAGTGATTGCAATAGGTCGATTTCTAAAGAAATCAACCTAAAATGCATTTTAACGCACTTTTAGAAAATAAAATAAAATAAATGAAAATTTATAATTTCTTAGAATATGTTCCACTAAAATTCAGCTATTTAAATAGAAGCAAACTTTTTGAAGTAAAAATTAAACTAACTTACAAATTGTCAAAGTCCTAAAATTTGATCATGATGAAACAAAACAAACAAACAACAACAGCAACAACAGCAACAACAGCAAAAAAAAAAAAAAAAAAAAAAAAAAAAGTTCATTTCTTTCCTACAAAAAAAAAAAAAAAAAAAAAAATAGTTAGTCACTTTTCTTTTAAAATTTCGTATTTTAAGTTTCAAAAGAAACACGAATTCTTTAAGTTTCTTTTTAAATGTGTAAATGGATGTCCACTTTAAAAGAAGGGAAAAGAAAAGACATATAATTTTTAGAAGGCATACGACTAAGATACAGCCATTGAAATCAAAAGCAACCTATTTGAAAAATTAATTAATCAATTAATTTAATTTAATTAAAACTAATTTACAAATTACTGCATTTTTACAAATTAATCATGATTAAAAAAAAAAAAAAAAAAAGTTAATTTCTTTCTTACAAATTAAAAAAAAAAAAATAGTTAGTCACTTTTCTTTTAAAATTGCATATTTTAAGTTTCAAAAGAAACATGAATTCTTTAAGTTTCTTTTTAAATGTGTAAATGGATGTCCACTTTAAAAAAAGGGAAAAGAAAAGACAATACATAATTTTTAGAAGGCATACGACTAAGATACAGTCATTCAAATCAAAAGCAACCTATTCGAAAAATTAATTAATTAATGAATTTAATTTAATTAAAACTAATTTACAAATTACTGCCTTTTTACAAATTAGTCATGATAAAATGTTTAAAAAAAAAAAAAAAAAAGTTAATTCCATTTTGAAAATTTCTTTCCGAATTTTCTCTAAAGTTCGATTTTTTAAATAAAAAGAGAAAAGAAAATTTCTTTTCAAACGTGTAAATTATATCCAAAATAGAAAAAGAAGAAGAAGAAAGAAATAAAGATAAAAAAAGAAAATATATAATTTATTAGAATGAATTCGACTGAGATATATAACCATTCAAAACAGAAGCAAAAACTTTTGGAAGTAAAAGTAAAAATTAATTTACAAATTGTCAGCTATTGAATAAACTTTTCTAAAAGAACTAATCCAAAAATCTTCAAAAGGAAGTACCATTAACAAATGAATAAAGCAGTTGATAACTGTTCCGAATAAACATTATAAGAAATAACTAAGTTATGACTCTGAGCTAAGTAAAATAAAATGCATTAAAAAAAAAAAAACAGAAACCCACACATAGGGAATAAAAATAAAATGAAATAAAATAATACAATTCTCCCATCACTTTCTCCTCCATGCGCAAAGCAATTAAAGATGAAAAACACAAAAGTAACTCAAATTCAACCTTACTTCAAAAATATATATCATAAACAACATCCATTAAAATAATGTATTTATTTGTTTATTTAGAAAGTTCCAAAACACCTTTCTTCGAAATGACTGTTTAATTCAAAAATCTTTCGATTCCGAACTCTACTTTATTCGATTTGAAAAGGAATCTTTAATACGAACTTTTTATTTTATATCTCTTTTTCATAATTCCATCCGTAAAAAAAAAAAAGTTTTTTTTTTTTAATCCATTATTCCGGTTTTCTCCAACGGGGCGTTCTATGCATTAATATGAAGAGAGAAAAGCATAAAAATAGAGTTGCACAGCGCTACCTGTGGTGTAATGGTAATTATCCGTGTTGGAATGGAATAGAGTTAGAAAAAATTCTATTTTTTTTTTTTTTTTTTTTTTTTTTTTTTAAATCTTTCCTACAGACTTTTATTCGGTTATGTTTTGCTCTTTTTGATCGTCTGTTTTGCTTATTTGTTTTTCAACTCCATATATGTATTTATTTTTTATTATTTTTTTTTCCCTTTATATGTTTAAATTTCTTTCTCTTTCACAGAAACAGCAATTTCCTTCATTTTGATGTTGAGAGAAATAGTGGTGTAAACCAATAAAAAGATAATACTTTTGATAAATTTAATAAACTCATCATTAAAAATTCCTTAAATTTAATTCATCAATATCATCAATATTAATGTCATTGAACTCAAACTTCAGAAAATTTATAAAATTAATTTTTACTTAAAAAAAAAAAAATCCAGAAATTGCTGTAAATTACATTTATTTCAAAAAAAAAAAAAAAAAAATAGATATCGTTATTCAAATATTAAAATGTAATTTAATACTTTGTACAGTTAACTACAATTAATCTTGCAAGATTACGATAGATAAAAGGAAACTGTTAACATTATCAATAATAAATAAATAAATAAAAACTTATATTCACTCACTTTATATCAGTTGCATTTAAAAGTTATCGATAGCATGAAAAAAACTACAAGAAAAGAGGATTATCAATGGCAAAATTCAACAATATTTTGCTGTTTTTTTTTTTTTTTGAGATTTAAAAAACTTTGCTTAAATTTAATAGTTTTTATCTTTGATCAATAATAATATTCTTATAACTTATAACATCATATCAATATCCACCTGAGGCGGAAGAGAAAAATATGTTATGAAGTTATGAAATATATACAATTGAAGATTTCTTAATTATAATTTTATCTACAACTTTAAAAAAGATAACAGAATCGTATTCATCGGTTCAAGTTCAAAAACTAGCTGTCACATTAAAACTATACTTTAAGCTTTTTAAAATTGCTACTCCCAAAGTATAAGATGATGGGATAGGTTTTTCAGTAAGGGAAAAAAAAAAAAAGTAAAATGTTGTCGTTAGAAATATGCTGATTCCCACCTTTCTCGTTAATAAATGCTCTAGCTAAATCCGAAAATTTTTATGAAAGTTCAAACTAACTGACTAAGTCCGCTGTCGCTTTGAGGAAGTCCCTCCACGATTGCATGTCACCCCCACCACCACAGAAAATGAAGATAAAAAAATATAATAATAATACTCAAATAAAAACTAAAATAGTGAGACTCAGAGAGAGAGAGCGTTTTGCCAGCCAGAGAGGGAGAACCTGAAAAAAAAAAATAAAATAAAAAATGGTATAAAAAAAGGGGGTCGGAGTCGGTAACGCAGAACTTAAAAGAAAAATAAAAGGAATACAAATGAATGGGTAAAAAATGCCGGCGGTCATTTTAATAATGACACATTTTTACGTCTCAGCGGGAAAACTTGGAAATGAAGCTGGATTCATTAAAGATCGTTAAAGACGCTGCAGGGTCGGAGGGGTGGAAAAGCAGCAAAAATGCTAATCTAGAATACGCAAAGATTTTTCATCTTTTTCTGTGTCTTCCTTATCCATTTTTTCTCCTTCATCCCATGGTTTTTATTATTTTTTTCGACCCTGTCGTTACTTTCTTTTCCATTGTGGTTTTTTTTTTCTTTTCTTTTAGTGTGCCTGTATAGCAATATATATACATATAAAGATATATATATATATATCCTCCTTCATCGTGTTTTGAATGCAAGATGCATGCATTGTTTCTAAAAGAACTGTGGGGGAATCAAAGAGGGAAAAACAGTCGCCATCTTGCCAATTCCCTTTTCGAAATATATCAAACAAAAGAAAACTAGAAGTGGGGGAAGATATGAAAGTAAGAAAGGGGAGGGTGGAGTAAGGATTGAAAAACGACAAAATACATAGCAAACGGTAATGAAACAAAGCACTAACAAACGACATAAAAAACACTAATAAAAAAATCTTAACAACAAAAAGACAGATGACAAGGCAAGACTCAAGCGAAAAATGAAATATGGAAGGAATTTAAAAAGATAATTTTGATATTCAAACCCTACCGTACCGGTCGCTCGGAAGTAAAAATTGAGCGTTCTAATTGGCTGCTTCCCAAATTCTATCTCCCCCATCATTGTGATTGCGTTATTACAAAGTCATCACGTAAGAGTTTAAATTAATGATAAACTGGTTCAATCACATCGGTTATGACAAAGAAAGAGCAGGATAGCACGATGAAGGAAAAAAAAAATAATTTTTTTCCCGAAACAAAACCTTCTTTCTTTTTTTCTCCGTTTTTGTACATTATTTTGGCGCCGCGATGAAAAAGATGGCCAATAAGGAGAGAGATCGTGATTTTGCGAAGCGGCTATTGTTTCGCGGGTCGAGTCATCTATCAGAATTAGTGCGCATGTTTTTGTTTGAAGTTCCGCGGAAATAAATTCGGGAAGAAGTCATAATGAAATCATGCACTCGTTATGAATGAAAAGCCATTAGCTATCCCGTACAACTTTTGTTTGAAATAATACGGAAATTTCTTGCGGAGGAAGACAAAAAACTCGGCAAAACATGATACATAGCTTCGACTTTCGAAGAGGCAAAAGTAATTATAATGCTCAAATTCTTTTCGGATACTATTCTTTTGCACGTCTTCTTTTTCCCTCCTTTTTTTATGAATAGAGCATTGGTATGAATTAATAGATCTTGATTTTCGACTAACGACGAGGCATTGGCATTAAGGCCTCAATTAGCTGAATTGAAGAATAAATATATTTATTTCTTTCGTTCATCTTCAGAAAGGAGGGAAAAAAAAAAAAAAAACTTTTTAGAGAAAAGAATATTTTTAAACAATTCAAACGCATTGAAGAAGAGTAAGAAAAATGGTATTTGTTCTTCTAGAAAGTTTTTGGTAGGACTGCATTTTAATGATAACGCATAAATAATGTCATACATACTAAAAGGGTTATTTTTTTCAAAAAAAAAAAATATATATATATATATATATATATATATATATGTATAGATATATACATAATCTAAATTTGCTTAAAAAGAAATAGAGAGAGAGATAAAAATAAATAAATAAATAAAAAGAAAAATGAAAAAGAAAAAATGTTAAAATCATAAATTTTTGAGAACGACGAAATTGTTGTTATTACAAGTTAAACTCGTTTAACATGCCGAAGATATAATTTCAAGCGAAATTCTTTTCAAATGTAATTGAAGGGAAATTGAATAAACTAATAAACTCAAGATGTTTTACATATTTTCAATATATAATATTTGTACATACTTAAGTATTTTAAAAATGTGGAAAAGAAAAAAATATATTTATCGCTTATATTCATAAGAACGGCTAAAGATATATTAACATTCACAATAAAAACAGATTTATTAATAAAAATTAATTGATAAATTTTAAAAAGAAGCTGTGGATTTTTTTCTTGCGATTCTTAAATTTCTTCGTCCTTTTTATTTTATTGGAAAGTCTCATATAACAAAAGTCAAACTGAATTTATCTAGGCGATACAAATTCAAGACACTTTACATATTATCAATGGACTATACTTTTTGAATAAAGAAAAGAATCTTGAGAAAGATATAACTGATATTCATAGTAATAAATAAAGATATAGATATAAACCTGACATATCTGTTAAAGGTATAGGTAACTTTTTGAAAACTTTTAAATTATTTTGTGGTTAAGGTTTCAGTTTGAAATTTTACGCATAATTTTTATGTTAATTTATTTTCTAAGGCTGTTATTCAAAAGTAACTTCAACTCCCCGTTGAGCATGAAAATTGGAAAAGCGTATAAAGACGGGGTACAAATTTTCAGCAAATTTTGCCATGTTGTTGCTGCCATCTAGCGGTATAGTTATTTTCAGACTTTTTAGTTGAAAGAAATCAATCAAAGATTATATGAAATCATCGACGCTAGATGGCAGAAACAGCATGCCAAATTTTGATGGAAAGCTGTACCCTGCCTTATTATATAATACTACTTAATTTTATATAAATTTTAATTTATTATTAATATATATATAATATAAATCTTGTACATACCTACAGACATTTAACCCTTTACCAGTCCTAACGCTCTAAACAGTGTTACCAAATTCAGTGACACTTTTATTCAACTATCACCAATAATTTTGAGGAGAGATATTTGATATACAAAATGAACGAATAACATAGTCGAAGTGATTAAACAACCGGTACAGTTAAAATTTAGTGGTTGATATAGAAACGAAATGTTTCTAAATTTGGTAATACTGACATGAGGAGTGAAATTAAATAGGAAATGCAAAGGGTTAGTTTAACAAATGAAATTTATGTACGCATGCAGTACTATTACTTTGGCTGGAAGAAAGCTGTGGTAATTTGTGGTAACTGTTTTTATATGGATATTTAATATTTCTGCAATTCTTTTTCTGATTTATTAAGTACGTGGATTATAGTCACCTGCACAAGCCTGAAGTGTTAGCGAATTACAGCATATTTACTTCATTTACTTCTTTCAGAGATTGGGGGTGGCTCGATTGGTCCTAGGGGTCTGCACGGGCCGGAATTTTGAGGCCCGGGCTCAGCCCGACCCGTTTATGTTTTGCCAGTGTATAGCCCGGCCCGGACGAAAAAACGATAATATCAGGCCCGGCCCGATTCAAAAATATGAAAAAAAAAAAAAAAAATTGCATGCCTTTCTATAAAAAAGATTTTTAGTATGTGTTTTGCAGAGGTTTTTATTTTGCGAAGCAATAGAATCTTCTTTAACAATATTGCTGAACTTTTACAAGATAATTATATATAAACACAAGTTCATTATTACAGACATACAGAAGGCACAAAGACAGACAGAAAGTCAAATCGAAAATATTAGCACTCATCAAACAATATAAGAAGGTATTTAAAATGGTTACTACAACTAAAAATGCATGTTCAACCATTTCCTCTTATGTACCGTAATGTATACGAATATTTCATGTGATCCGGTAAACAAAATTTTAATGGTAATCCAGCAATATTCTACAGAAAAGAGGCTTTTATACATGCTAAAAATGATGCTACTTTCATTCAGTGCACCGGAGAAAAGAAAAGCAGTTTAGAGAAAAAGTTACAGCGGCAGGATTTTTATAGCTTTCAAGCCACCTAACCTCAACAGACCATAGGACACAAAACCTTATACACAGTAACGTAACTAATTTCTTTTGTTTGAACATGTGCGCAAACTAGTAGTGACATGCATACTATTTTGAATAGGAAACCATTTAATATTACTTGAAATAAAATATATTAATTTCGAGACATGCTAAAAATATTTGCGGAAAATCAGATCGCGAACAGACAGACTGATAAGAAATTAAATTGAAGTTACAGACAATTTTTAACAAAATAAAATTTTACCAGCCTGTAAAATTATTTGAAAAAAATGACTGAAGAAATATTTTATCATTTTCCTTTTTCGTTGATTAACGATGAAACCAGAAAAGGATTCGGGCCGACACGGCCCGGAAAACTTTCATTCAGGCCCGGCCCGGCCCGGCCCGAATATTCACAAAAAAATTGAGCCCGAGTCCGGCCCGGCCCGAGCTTGCAAAAAAAAAAAATTAAGCCCGGGCCCTGCCCGGCCCGACCCGAGAATAGATTGAAAAATTCGGCCCGAAACTGGCCCCTCGGGCTGTAAGCCCGGCCCGTGCAGACCTCTAACTGGCCCATCATCACTTTCCCTTTCATATTTTTCTTGAAAGGAAGATTTTATGATTTCTTCGTTATCTTCTGCCGTCTCGTTTTCATCCAATTTTATAAATTGCACGAGCTCCGTCTGAGTGAATTTCAACTGTCCAAAATCACCTGTCTTAATTTTCTCAAAATCCTGATTTTCGCTGCCCTTAAAATCATAAATTATTATTTTATCATGCCGTATTTCACATTCGACATTTTCCGATTTTACAAATTTCGCTTTTCTGAAACAATTTTCATCTACTTTTAGAGAAGGAATTTAGAAATTAGGTACTTTTTCGGTTAAGCACACTGTAAAAAATGGGTTCTTAAAAATAAGTATATATTGTCTCAAAATAGCTCCGAAACAATATATACTTAAATTTGAAAACCCATGTACTCATTTTAGAGTATATTGACATGCTCAAAAATGGAGTTGACCAATAAGAATCCCAATATCCCCATGTTTGACACGTCAATGTACTCAAAAATGAGTACATGGGCTTTCAAATTTAAGTATATATTGTTTCGCGGCTATTTTGAGACAGTATATACTTATTTTTAAGAACCTATTTTTTTTTACAGCGCACGCATTTTCAATAAAAAAGACTGTCCAAACTTCATTCGAATAACCGGGGACGGCATGTGAAAAATATTTTTTTAAATAGGGAAATTTAACATTGTTTCTATGAGACTGATTTTGGTTCTAACGAATTTTATTCGTATAAATGGCGTATTCGATTATCCGATACCCCATTAAGTGGGGACGACTGTACTTAAAACAACTTATAATTCCCAGTGTATATGAATATAAATTATTATGTTATATGCAAAGTTATTATTATTATTATTAAGTTTGCATGATTAATTTTAAATGAAGTTCTACAATCAAGACACTGGAGGGGAAAGAAGTACCTATCCTACTCCTCCCGAAATTGTTAAAAAAAGTTTCAATTAACTTTCATTAAAATACAAAAAGTAATTCAGCTATAAATAAGTAGAAATAGAAGAATACCTAGTTAAGAAGGAAAGGTAATATTTTTGCCTTGACATTTTTAAAATAATTTTAATTTAAAATCTATACAGAAAGTTTGAGTGTTCCTTTTCCATTGAGTACACTTTCGGTTTGACATTGCCATACATTTTTAAATATCAAACAAAATAATTCAAGTCACAGTACAACCAGCAGTGCACAACGAAAGGCTTGATCAAACAACATGTTGCGGAAAATGCGAACTTTTCCTATTACACATTTCCAAAAAATATACTAAAATACTCAAAATAATAATAATAATAATAAACAAATAAATCAGATAGATTATTTCAAAAATAAATAAAAGGGATAAACTAATATAAAAACTGTAAAATTTTTACTATATACCAAAGGGGCTAAAATTGATACAATGTTTCATTTTTTAGAAAAATTTTGATACATTTTAGATTTGTTCATAAAAGAAAACTATAAAATTTCATTGGTTCTACGTGTTTTTAACATTTTCGTAATATAACATTAGAATGACATAATACGAATGATAATATTACTAAGCAATCACATATATTTTTAAATATTGAGCATGTCATAGACTACCAATTTTTATTATTATTTACCTTTAAATATCTTTTTGAAACCATTATTACCTAAATTTTTATACATTTTGAAACACAGTCTTTTTTTTTTTTTTTTTGTCAAATGCATGCAATTTGCGTGCATTCTCTTTCAGATGATTATTCTTTAAGAAATTATTTTATTTCTTATTTCAAAGAAAACTAGTATGTTGTTGCCCCCACAAAACTTTCTTCTATATTTTCCCATACAGATTCACGCAATAAAAATAATTTATTAAAATTATTATTCATCCAAATTGTCTTCCGTGATGAATAAAGACGATTTTCATCTAAGAGAATTATAATACTCAAAAGGTTTAAAGAAATGTGCCAATATCATAGATAATTATTATTATTATTATTACTATTATTATTATTATGAAAAAAAAATCTAAATTTGTTTTAAATTGTCACAGATGAATAGTTCAACCAATCGTTTTAATGGTATCGATAAGTTCTTTTAAAATATATCCATATTGGAAATCTTACACACCTCGGTAGGGTTAGGGGAAGAAGCGATGCCCGTATATATACATTTTTTCTTTTTTTCTTAATTGACTATAACCCTCACATATATATATATATATATATATAAATACTGGAAAGTTAAGAAATAATTCTCGTTATGTACATTTATACACAAGGATAATTAATTATACGAAATTACTTATGCGAAATTTTGTTCTATACTATCTTATTAAAAATGATTCAAAAAAAAAAAAAAAAAAAAAAAAAAAAAATGGGATGACAGCGCCACTTGTTCAACAGTTGATTCACAAATGTACCAATTTTTGCCAAGGTCCAATTAAATGTCAAATTTGGATAATTCCATGCTTTGGCGCAAGAGATAAATCGTTCACAAAATTTTTGATATACAGTGAAGCACCGTTTATACGTCTTTTAAGGGACTGGCGAAAAAGGACGTGTAAATGAAAAGACGTATAATCGAAATTTTAACAATAACACTTTGATTACTACGAATTTAATGACACTTAAGGAAAATTTATATGAAAATACTAATTAATAAAGTTTCTAAATGTTAGTAAATGTACATTATACTTTTTAAGACTATAATTAAAAAAAAAAAAAAAAAAAAAAAAAAAAGATTTATTATAAAAAGTGAGGGAAATCCTACTATTAATGCATGACTGGGCACTGATTACATATATCATATATTGAGTATTATATTGCATTTCTTAAGAACTATATGAACACATTTTGAATATTTATTATGTATATTGCTTCTCTTTAATAATAAGCATACGATTTATGTCCATACAGACAGTTATTTAATAACATTAAAAAATCTTTAATATTCGTCTGATTTGCTGCTTGTCTATGAGTATTACAAATTCTACTGTGAATTCAATTGATTCTTTGATCAGTATTCTTCGATCTTTCCTGTGTTCCTCTATTTAAGATGCTCTCTAGAAAAAATTCGTCTTATTTAGAATGGAAAATAATGACAGGTCGAGAAATTTTGCGAATTTTAGTAAAGTGAAAAAGACGTATAACGAATATTAGCGGCGTATAAACGAAGAATTTTTGCATGAAAATGAATAGGAATGAATCGGGACTTCACTAAAAGGACGTATAAATGTAAAAGACGTATAAACGAGAGATATATAAACGGTGCTTTACTGTATATACACTACTGGCCATTAAAATTGCTACACCAAAAAGGAATGTTAATAACGGAATGAAATTTGTTGGACACATACATTATGGTAGGAAGAACAATTGATTAAAGTTTCAGGAAATTTGGAGTAATATGTACTGAGAAAACAGTACACAAAGTAGCGACCTCTGTGAGCAATAACAGCACATATCTGCCTACGTATTGAATCGAACAGCGATTGGATGACATGTACGGGTAGAGCACTTCATGAAGTTTTAACACGATGCCACAATTCATAAATCGAAGTTACTGGTGAGTGGTGGGGGGCCAGTCGCTTTTCAACGATTAAACAGTCATTTTCATTGGTGCGAAATCAGGAGAACGCGCTGGCCAGAGCAACAGTCGAACACATTCGGCATCAATGAAGGTACAGACAATATGGACAACTTGCGGTCGTGCATTGTCCTGTTTAAATGTTGCGCTTCGGAGGCCTTGAACATAGGGCAGAGTGATGGGCCTTAACTCGTCAGAAATGTAATGGCTGGTATTTAGAGTGGCCAGAATGAAAATAAGAGGTGATCGGGACGTGTATCCAATGACACCACATACTATCAATGCAGGTGATTACCCAGTATGCGGCTACTAAAATTCTGATTACCCTCAAAACTGCATCATTGATATGGACGCCATTAATGTGTGATCAACGATGAACCTGGACGCACGAATGGCATGAAGTTACCTTTCAGACAAATCACAATCCTGTTTACAGCATCAAGATTGCCTTATGCGTATTTAACGGCATTATGAGTAAGACACATTGCCAGCTGGGATTCGACATCATTATACTCTCCATCATTTCCAATGATGTTATGGGTTCCCATTGGATACACGTCTCGATTACTTCTTTTCGTATACCTGGCACTCTGAACAGCGGCCATTAAATTTCTGATGGGTTATGGCCCGCCCCTTTGTCCTGTATTCGTAGCGCAAACATTAAGTAAGATAATGCACGGCCGCAAGTTGTTTGTATTGTTCGGACCTTCTTTGATACAGAATGTTATCGATTGTTGCTCTGGCTAGCGCGTTCTCCTGATCTCGCACCAATGAAAATGACTGTTTAATCGTTGAAAAGCGACTGGCCCCCCATCATTCACCAGTAACTTCGATCGATGAATTGTGGCATCGTGTTAAAACATCATGAAGTGCTCTATCCGTACATGTCATCCAATCGCTGTTCGATTCAATGCCTAGGCAAATAAGTGCTATTATTGCTCACAGAGGTCGCTGCTTTATGTACTGTTTTTTCAGTACATATTACTCCAAATTTCCTAAAATTTTAATCAATTGTTCTTCCTGCTATAATGTACGTGTCCAACAAATTTCATTCCGTAATTATCATTCCTTCTTGGTGTAGCAATTTTAATGGCCAGTAGTATATATATATATATATATATATATATATATGTGTGTGTGTGTGTGTGTATATATATACAGAGAGACACATACATATTTTCTAAAAATGTTCAAACCGTGTTCAGGACAAATCAAAGCGTGAAGATCCGTCGGAAACTGTAGGTCGAAAATTTTCACGCATCCAATACTTTCTTACACACATAGAAGAATGTAAAGAAAAAAAAAAGAAGAAGAAGAAGAAGAGAAAAACAGAAAATCAAAGTCAGGCATTTTGATTTTTGATCGAACTTTTCTGATACTACAAACGAAATCGTATATTGGTGCTCAACGGTAAAAAAGTCTCCCCTGACGAGTTAGTTTTTTTTTCACCGTTCTAAGCTATTCCTAAAAAAAAAAAAAAAAAAAAAAAAAAATCTGTGAAAAAAAGTGCTTTAATTGTTCATTCTCTTATTGCCTGACGTTTGAATCTTTTGTTTTGGGTTTCATGTGGTTTTAATGCAAAGGCAACAAGGTAACATTATTCAAATAGCAACATATCTTAAAGTAAAATTAAGGTAATTTTGAAGTTAAATTAAATTAATTAAAAACTCAATAAGCAAAATTTATATTGTTTCAAAGATCAAAAAGTAAAATTTATCGTTTCAAAAATCAAAAAGTAAAATCAATTGTTTCAATAACTAACAATCGCTCAAATTTGGCAACTGACGCCGATGTGGCATTATTTGCCAATTATGTGATTTTATGCATCCTCATTAAGAAATGGCAATTAGTTATACTCATGATAAATTGCATACTTAAAAATAATTAAATAAATTATTAGATTTTTATATTTCTTTTAAAATAATTCAAAATTGGAATTACAATTAACTACTATAGAAATGAGTCCCAGCTAAAAAAAAATCTTTAAAAAAAAAAAAAAAAAAAAACTATAAAATTGAAGAAAAACTGCAGATAATGTGAAGGTATTTGGAACAATCCCAGCTTTAAAAAGTCTTCAAAAAAACTGTAAAAATGATGAGAGACTGCAGAAAACTGCAGATAAATTGAAGGTATTTGGAACAGTAAAAAAATTTTAAGGTTAAAGCCCCCCCCCCCCCATAAACATTTTCCCCCTTAAACTTATTATTGTTCTAAATACCTTCACTTTTTCTGCAGTTTTTCTTCATTTTAAAAGTTTTTTTTAAGACTTTTTAAGCTGGGATTGTTCCAAATGCCTCCAAATTCTGCAGTGTTTCTTCATTTTTTACAGTTTTTTTTTTTTTTTTTTTTTTTTTTTTTTTTTAGCTGGGATGCTTACATTGCTTATAACATGTTGCTAAAATATGATATATAATATACATAAGTAAATGTTGAAAAAATTAAAGCATTTGAAAAATTCTATAAACAAATTAGATTTAGGTATTATTATTACAAAAATGAAAAAGTTATTTAATAAAATTTTCATTATATATAAAATTTATTTAATAATAATAATAATAATAATAATAAAAAATGTATAAAAGAGGAAAAAAGAATTATTTTAAATGTATATTTATTCTATCTATTTTTAAGAATAATAAATGAAAGGAGAAAAAAATATGCATCAAAATTTTGAGAATCGAATTCTTATTAAAGTACATGATTATATATTCATTGCATATTTTAAAAGAATCTAATTATATTCAGAAGAACAAATCTTGCATTAAAATCTAAAGTAGCGGAAACTGTCAGTCACCAAACCCCGAGTCACGCAGACTCTTTTAATTCATTGGTCACTATTCGCCCAGGAGAAATAAAAGGAGAAGGGGGAAAAAATGACGAGCATTTTTAAAAGAAAAATAAATCCCGAGAAATATTTAAGAAATACGGGGATTTCGTATTTAAAATACAAATAAATAAAATAAACTGAAATACAGAAACTGAGAAATCCTAGCAAAGGTATCGCTTGGGGTGAGCTTGAATAAGCATCCCAACAAACAGAATCACATGCATGCAAATGGCGCGAATACAGAGGTGCCTTAAGGCTACTTTTTAACGAGCGTTCATTTGTACAGCCTGCACGCATATACCTCCGTCCGCTCTTCACGAGCACCGTCAGGCACGAGCCAGTGTTATATGCACCACCTATAGAGGAGCAGAGAAAAGAAGAGAGAATTGAGGAGGTGATGCGGATTGAGCATTCGGGATGCTACAAAAGGAGAAAATGAGGATAAAAGAGGAAAAGTGGTGTTGCGGTTCGATTCGGCGAGAGAGAAAGTTCGGTGAGAAAGAAGCGCGAATATAAATGTGATTAAAAATATGGATTGCTCTCTCTTTAGTGATTTAAAATCTTTTTCAATATGTTAATATTGAAATATGAAGTTTACTGATATGTCCATTAAGTTTCCAATCAGATATGATGAGTATATATATATATATATATATATATATATATATATATATATATACAGTAAAGCACCGTTTATAGTCTCTCATTTGTACGCCTTTTACATTTATACGTCTCTTTAGTGAAGTCCCGAGTCATTTCCATTCATTTTAATGCAAAAATTCTTCGTTTATACGCCGCTCATATCGGTTATACGTCTTTTCTACTTTACTAAAATTTGCAAAATTTCTCGACCTGTCATTATTTTTCATTCTAAATAAGACGGATTTTTCCTAGAAAGCATCTTAAATGGAAGAACACGGGAAAGATCGATGAATACTAATCAAAGAATCAATTGAATTCACAGTAGAATTTTTAATGCTCATAGGAAAGCAGCAAATCAGACGAATGTTAAAGATTTTAGATGTTATTAAATAACTATCTGTATGGACATAAATCGTATGCTTATTATTAATTATACACAATATATATAATTAATATTTAAAATGTGTTCATATAGCTCTTAAGAAATGTAATATAATACTCTGTGTATGATATATGTAATTCCCAATCACGTATTAATAGTATGATTTTTCTCACTTTTTATAACAAATCTTTTTTTTTTTTTTTAATTAATTAATTATTGTCTTTAAAAATGTATAATATTGTTTACTAACTTAAGAAACTTTATTAATTAGCCTTTTCATATAAATTTTGCTTAAGTGTCACTAAATTTGTATAGTAATCAAAGTGTTATTATTAAAATTTCGATTATACGTCTTTTCATTTATACGTCCTTTTACGCCAGTCCCTTGAAAAACGTATAAACGGTGCTTTACTGTATTTCAAAATAATCATTATGAAAAATCAATAACTAATATTTAATATTTACTACTGATGCATGATTTCAACGTTATTACATGTTACAAAGTTTATATTTTGTAAATACGTATGCTGTTCGTTCTCCTATTCGAATCATAAACAAACAAGAGCAATCCTATTTTCGGTGTAAAATAGTCCTTGTTTATTTATGTCTCGAATCGGAGGACGAACAACACTTAACGTGGTTAGCTTGACCTCTTACTGACTTAGACGGCATTTTACGGTATTTATTCAAAGTCTTGTATTTATAACCTAGTAATACTTCCAAGCCGTTTCTGCCCCTAAAGTCCTGCATTAACTAAGGATTAACACCCTCTAAATAAAACCTATACGATGAATATATTAGAATATAAAATCTATTCGGTGAGAAATATAAATATACCTTAATAACTTTATTATAAGTTTTTTTAATTATCACTAATTTATGTTAAACTTTTATCATTAACTACATTAACATGCGTACAAAATATCTGTAGTCGACAAAAATGGTATAAAAATCATTTTAAATGTTAGCTCCAGAATTCTGCTGTTTTCATTTTATAATTGATTCTTTGTTACGATAACGCATTTCAGAATATTTTCATAGTAGATATACATACATATATACTAATCCCATTACTTTTCATATTTAGCTCTTATATAAATGATTTGGCAGTTATTAAATATAACATACAGTAAATTAAAAAAATATATACATATCTTGTCACAAGCATTGCACTGAAGAAAAAAATATACTTCCTTCATCTAGAACGAATAAGTAGTCATTTTCTGAATCCTTAAACAAGCCATATAGAATTCTGATTTATGCATATAACGTAAACAAATAACCCGGTTAGACGAAATGATCGATAGTTTCTAGTCTGTACTTTTCTAGATGATAAAACAATATTATGAATATTACGAATCCTTTGTATTGCGAGAAATTTTTACTTGACTTCATGGAATTGGATCATAAAACAAAATTATAGTTTTTAAAACTCGACTCTTGTGTTCGCATTTATTTTCAGGGAATTTTAAATGAGATATATAACCACCGCCACTTTAGAATGTAGAAAAAGAGAGGAAAAAAGGCTAAAAACCCTATAGAAATAGCATGGGAAGAAAAGCAAAAAAACTCACAATGTCAAGTGTGTTAAAAAAAAAAAAAAAAAAAAAAAAAACAGGCTCACACCGGAAGTAATAAGGGGACAAAATTGACTAGAAAAAGACATTGAACAGCGGGAACCGGGCGGGCTGGGGCATGGGTCCTATCGTCCAGGATTAATACGACTCGCCTAGTATAATATAGGAAAATAGAATTCTGATAGGGGTTTCTAGAACTCATTAGCAAAGAAAACTAGAATTTATAAGGATGACATGGAACTATTCTTTACTAGAGCCACGATTTAGTTTCTAGATGTCAGTGACAAAAATTTTTTTTAGTGTGTTAAATAGCTAAATAATTATAGTTCATAATTTTTTAATTAAATTTTTTAGGGACTCCACTGAGACAAATTTCGTATTCATAAATATCAAAACGTAATATTTTTACATTTATTCCGGTAGAGACCTTTATTCTAAAAGTTTTAAACAAAGTTTTATATTCCCAAGTTTTATTTAAAAGAAAAAGTGAGGAAGGTGGGGGGGGGGGATAAAAAGGAAAAAGAAAAGGAAAATAAATCAATAAATATCGAAAAAAAAGGGGGAGGGCGGATGGGCAATATATATTTTACATTTTCAAGGTTATTAAAAAAAAGGGGGGGAAGTATTCTGCAATTATAGAGATAGATAAATTAATAAACGAATGGGCGTTTTATCCGACAATTATCGAGCAAAAATTACTATAAAAAGCACATAAAATACACTAGTGATGCTTACAAGTGAACTATGCTTGTAAATTACCGCTAACAGAAAATAATGAAACTGCAATATTCTTTGAAATATAAAAATTGTGCAGCAGTATAAAAGAAATAACTCAGTATTAACTTTTTTTTTTTTTTTTTTTAATGAAGTCTTTTAAATAGTCACCACAAAAATTTCACACTAAGAACGTTACTGGGAGATTTTCGTTTTTGTTGTAATATTTAATATATATATATTCAATTATTTGTGTCCTGTTCCATACATACAGCGTTTCTCATTTATATATATATATATATATATATATAATGATAACAAAAAGAATATATATCAAAAGAGTCAGAGATAAGAACCAAACAAAACACAATGACAAAATATTTCTCAACAAAAAAATCTCCTTTTTAATAAAAGTAAATCCCACAGAGGTGTCAATTAACAATTCAACAATGATCATTCGTAACTAATTATACACTATTATAATTTTACGTGAGTAAATAAATAAACTTTTTAAACGTAATTGTGGTTGAAAAAAAAAAAAAAAAAAAAGTAATATGAATACATACTATACCAAGTTTATAAAAAACAAGATCATCTCATTTAAAAGTATTTTACTCATTGCTATATCCTATTATAATACAGTTTCAGAAGTAATGAATAGAGGAAATACTATGTTATATATACAATTCAATGGATGAATAATACATTACATTAACTGTTATAATGCAGCAGCTGTGTTTTAGATAGTATAATAATTAATACACTATAATATTACAGGTACTGGTGTGTGAGTTAAAGCTGGCTATCTGTTTGAGGGACCTAAACATAAATGTACTGCTCACCATAATGTTCTTTCTAAGGTCCGAATTCAAGCGAGTTTCGGAGAACACCACAGAAAACTCTGCATGGTTAGGCCAATGAGTGTAACCTGAATTCGAACACAGTACCTCCAGGGCTTGATGTTAATGTTTACAAGCATCGAACTCGGCTAATAAGTATTACCATTTTTTAAAATCCTCACGGAATCCTTCAGCTTTGAGAGGAGAATTTCTCGGTCATACTTGGAGCCGTAAAATTGAAGAAGCAAATATGTAAATAATTTATAACGCAGTAATTTGAAATAAATAAAAATAAAATAAAATAAATAGATAAATATAAAATATAATATAATATAAAATAAATAGGTAAATAAATATAAAATAAAACAAAATAAAATATAGCTCTGTTTCACAAGGTGACGGAATTTAATGTTAATAAAAAGTTAAAAGAGGGGACTGATAATTACCTATTTAAAATATTTTAAAATATCTAGAAAATTAGTTATCGTAAAACAATTTTTCTGCTCTATGTTTATCATTCGATCAAAAGATTTATTAGAATCGTATTTGCATGCAAAATACATGCAAAATTTAAAAAATAATCAGAAGAAGAAGAGGAAGAAGAAGAAAAGAAAAGAAAAAAAGAGGTTTAAAATATAATTTTAATTAGTTATTTTGCACGATTTAGACTTAATCAATAAAGTAAGAACACTTCAAAATTTGCTTTCTGAATAGTAATTGTAATTGGTTTTCCGTAATTAATAGTTTCGTAATAAACATATAATAATAATAATAATAATAATAAAACGATTCAACGCTTTATGAAACATTGCAACAAAATACCGTTAATTTTTCTTTAAGGAATAAAAGACTATAAAAATAAACAAATATTGCAAAATATCTTTCACTAATAAAATTAACTTGAAGTTGAATTACAAATACCTATAATTTAGATAAAGCAGGAAAATTTTAAAAAAGTCCATGCAAATTGATTTTTACAAATATACACACACACAGAGAGATGATACAGTCAAAAATTAAATAAATAAACAAATAATATTAATGGTTACTCACACAATATGTAAATATATATAACATAAATGCTTACAAATGCGTACAATTCAAGGCATATCCTCGACTCATCACAGTGATAAAGATGAGTAATGCTATGTTATGTAAGGCATCAAACTTACCTGAAAATAAATAAATAAATAAATAAAATGAATAAAGTTATGCATTAATAACTATTGTAACAGAAAAGCATAATATTTTATGATATTATTTAGAAAATTTGCACATTATTACAACGAAGAAAAAAATCTGGAGTGACTCCACTCGACATTCCGAACATAATTATAATTTGCATAAATAAATTAAAGTAATATAATATGGTGTGTCACTCACACGACTTTCTCTTACCCTGAAATTTAATACTATAAATACAGGTTGCAGATTAATAAGTAAGATAACAAGTACTGTTATGTAAACCTGTGTTAAACAATTCAAATTAGGCTTCGGAAGAGTTTTATATGATAATTAGTTCTGTGTGAGGGGGGCTACCACCCCCCTCACACAGAAATGGGGGAGCCCCCCTCAACCCCCCATTTCATTAATGCACCTACATTTATAAAGAATTTAATTCGGCTATTAAATATAATTCTGTTTTTAAAAAATAATTATTAAAATTATTTAAAAAAATTATATTTTATGATAATGCAGACGACTTCCATATTAGAGAAGTAGTATAACACTAAATTTCCAAAAAAAAGTACATTTTATTCTCAATATAAAAAAAAATATATATGATTTTTTTTTTTTTGTTAAAAGTAAAAAAAAAAAAAAATCGATAACTTTGTTTTTAATTATCGCACATCGATGGTTCAACCATTCGTTTTAAAGGAATTGGCGAGCTCTTTTGAAATATACCCATCATGAAAATTTACTCCCCTCGAGGGGGGGGGGGAGGCGAGGCTCCTACATACACAATTTTTTTTTTTCCTGTTGACTATCTCTATTATAAAAAATATATATTCGTTTCATTTGGTTTAGTGCAGTCTATAGACGTTAAACTCTACTTACCTGCAATTTTCCCCATAGACGTAATGTATTAGAATTCTCTTGATTGTCCCTGTACACGAACCATTTGCTTGATCTTAACGAAAAGCTTACTGTAGCATCCCTATATGATACACATTTAGAATACCAAGTTTGAACTTTCTGCCATAATTTTTTTTTTTGAGATATGCTGATAACAGACTGACACACAGACACACACACACAGAGACACACACACAGACATACAGACACACAGACATACAGACACACAGACATACACACAGACCATTTGCTAAAAACATGATTTTCGTATTCAGGGGTCCTCAAAACGTGTAAATATAACAAAATCTCGCGTTCGAAAATTTGACCCAAAAACAATACTTTCTCTACCTTATGGGTAAGAGAAAGTAAAAAACAATACTTTCTCTACCTTATGAGTAAGAGAAAGTAAAAAGTTGTTGAATAAATAAAAGAGAAAATTATAATAGGATGTTTGAGGATTTTTCTCGATAGTATGTTGTTTAATTTAAAGCTATGGCACTTCAAATAATTTAAGTCCATAGGTCTTAATGATAAAGGAATTTTCGTTGTGACCCTGTAAAAATCTATAAGTGCTAGATTCACTAAAATCTATACATTTCGTGCAACGACAATCTACAGCATATAAATTTTCAGTTTATTCTAATAAGACGCCATCGTACTTTAAATAATTTGAGCCCATAGAGTATAATAATAAAGAATTTTTCTTTGTGTCCCCAAAAAAAATAAAAGTAAATCCACCCCTTTTAGTTTTTTTATACAAAGAATTTTTCTTTGTGTACAACTGAAGGTGCTATAACTGAAGGTGGTGTAACTGAAGGTGCCATATTCATCAAAATTAATAGGATTCGTGTTACAGTGACCTATAATATACGCACTAACTTTCAGCTCATTCGAACGGAGTGTTTAGATGCGTTATGGGGGAAAAAAATTGATAATAATAATTTAAAAAAAAAGGATAGAATACCATTTTTACTTTCTTTTATATGTATATATAGAGAAAGTATTGGATTCGTGAAAATTTTTGAACAGTTTTCGATAGATTTACACGTTTTGGGATGTCCTGAACACGATTTGACCGTCTTTAGAAAATGTCTGCGTGTGTATATCACAAATTTTGTGGACGCTGTATCTCACGAACCAAAGAACGAAATTTAACCAAACTAGGTATTTAGTTGGACCCTGACATAAGCTGGTACTGATTAGATTTGTGGAACAATTGCTCAACAGGTTACTAGTTTGAAATGTTCCAAACATAAAACACTTGCTTATAAATTTGAGTAATTCTATACATATAATTTTATCTAATAAAATCACATTCAGTAAAAAAAAAAAAAAAAATTACGTAAACATTTTTCTGAAAAATAAAAATTCTTAATGAAATATCATGCTTCGTGTATGCAGATTATTTCACGGCTAATTTCTGTTTACAAAACTATTATTGTAAAAATGTACATTCTCATGAAAACCTCCTTCTTTACAAAGTTAAATTACACTCAAACGCATTAAAAGCAATCTCCGTTAAATAAATTGTGAGATAATAACATTAAAGATTCGTGTCAATATCATTTGGAATTTTACATATTCAAACGGTTTAATTGTTTAATTTGAACATTTAACAAATATTGTATTACATTTCTGAAATAGATTTCCGCGTTCTAATTCAAATAATTACGCTTGGGCGAAAGTTTACTTATAAGGCTTGTAGTCTCGTTAAATATATCGATCTAGTGACCACAAAGGCAAATAGACATTAACATTGTGATTTGCAGAATGTTGTCAAACAATTCATGCACGCAAGAACTATGTTAACTACATGTATACATCGAGATGAAGTATTACTTATAGAAGGAATGGATTCTGGATGCATAATCCATACACATATGCATGGACAAATGTTTGCACGCAACTAAAAACAAATCAAATTAAATTATATATAATTCTGTCAAGTGATAAGAGGAAAAAGAAAAGGTGGATTTTCAAATAAAAATTAACACGCATTGCAGTGAAATCCATTTTATAATAAAAATGAAAAACTTAACAGTCATTCTGAGACTGATGTAATTTATCACGGAGCTAAATTTAATTGCTGCAACACTGTTATTCAAATATTACGACTGAAATCATAAAAATTCTGTAGTGGCTCCACTTTACTTTCCTAAAATTAAATAATTAACGGTTGTTAGTATGAGAAATCTGAAATATATCAGTTTAAAACATTTAAAACTATTGCACTTAAAATAATTTGAACCCATAGGTCATAATAAATAACGAATATTTCGTTGTGGCCCTCTAAAAGTGCTAAATTCACCAAAATCTATACAGTTCGTGCGACGGCAACCTATAAATTTTCAGCTCAATCAAACAAGATATTTAGAATCACAGTAGTAATTTGAGCCCATAGACCATAATGATAAAGAATTTTTCGTTGTGTTTCTGTAAAAAAAATCTATAAATGCTACATTCTCAAAAATCTATACAGTTCTTAGTGTAGTGACCTATAACATACCAACTTTCAGCACATACAAACAAAGCGTTTATATGCTGTCGTGTTCATTCACACAAATACATACATCAGGGAAAATCATGTAAAATCGTAGATATCTCTAAAAGGGGCAGCTCGTGTTAAGACCAAAATTGGCGATTTATAACTAGACATCATGACATTCACAAATAAAAATTTGCAACATTTTAGGACCATTCGTTTTTGAGCTACGTGAAATACAAAATCCATTTCGCAAATAATGATTACAATACTTTCCTTGCATACACATGTTCGGAATATAAAAAGAGATTGCCTTTTTTCTTTTTATTATTGATACTTTATTCGCTTGTTATTATTAAAATAAAGTATAATTCGAAACATAACTGACCTATCGATAATATAGTGAATTTATTGAGTTCTTTAACTTCTATTGTGTAGGCATAAAATAGATAAATTCGACTGTGTTGAAAACTAACAAAGAGGAAATATTGAAATAACTATCATTCTTGGCATAAAAGTACAGGAATAATATGATCAGATCGGAAACTAAAATAATTGTCATTGTGTAAGAATTGAAATTATATTTGAAGTACGTTTACGTTGTGAAAATTATAACAATTGTTTAGTAACTTAGAAAATGACAACAATGCAACCAAAAAAGTTTAAAATCTCATATCTATCCAGAAAAATGTCCAAATTCTTAAATCCTCTTTCAGTATATTGGAAAAAAGATCAGATAATTTGCAATATGCTATAGCATGAATTTTAAAAATTGATTAATATTTTATTCATGTTTAAAATAAAAAATAAATGAATGTCTATAATAATAATATCATATTATTGTTATTGTTGTTTTATAAATTAGTTATTATTGTCTAAATGTAACATTCTTAACGATCAATTTCCTAAGTTTTGTTTTAATAAGGTTATTAATTTATTGTTATTGTTTACAATTGCAGCATTGCAGCATTTGTTATCCTCAATTACTTGTTCTCCGCTAATTCATTAATTTAAATAAGTATCGAATATTCCAATACACTATAAAAAATACTCTGAAACGTTCCTGGGAAATTTGGGACGGGTTGTTGGGTTGTGGGGATTAAGGCCGAGTGACTGCACTAGGGTCCTAGACCTGAGGGAGAGTGCCTTCCGTGTGTGTGTGGGGGGATCTTTTTAAGGCAGTCCTAGCCCATATTTACGCAAGTTTCGGAGAAAACTTCGGAAAACTCCGAACAGCTAGGCCGACGAGCGAAACCTGGTATCGAGCCCGGTACCTCACGTCTATTAGTTTTGAGCGCAGAAACGCTAGGGTGTAGGTGGGCGGGAAATTCGGGACAAGTAGGTTGCCCAATAATGTTCTTGAAATATATCAGTAACTGATAAATACATCATTAAAATTCCTGATATCAGGAACGTTTCGCAATAAAAAACTTGTTTTTTTCACAGGAATCCGCTCAACCTTATAATATACATATATATATGTGTGTGTGTGTGTGTGTGTGTATAGATAATTTTGAGATACTGAACCTTTTTATTCGCTTGGAAATGTCTTTCAAAATATAATTTTAAAAGACTAAGTGATATTTCGAAATTTATCAAAAATAAAACCTGAATTCGCAGACTTTCATAATGAAGATCATGCCAGTAGTTAATACAATGAATACAAAGTTTAAAATAAATACAATCACCAATGATTTTTTGAAAAAAAAAAAAAAGATGCAGATGCATAGGGGGAAAAAAGTACAGTTTAAAAGATACATTTTTTTTTTTCTTTTAATAAATATGGTATTTTAACGACATACATCCATTCATCAAATTATGTAATTATCTATTTATTTGCTACTCAATACAATAGAAGCACTACTTATCATAAACCAGAACAAACTCCCATTTAATGAAATTCCAACAAATAAAAATTACGACTAAAATCACATTTTCAAATATACTCGAAAAATATTTTTAAACCAGAAAAATTATTTTAAATTTATGAGCATATTTTTTCCGCAAAAGAGGTCTATAAATATGTAAAAGTGATGTCCCCAAACAGATAACAAAAGAGAAATATAGCAGTGGTATGAAGAAAAAATAAACTACAGAAAACATGATTGATTACGGTCAAAATTCATATGCAATACACAGAATTCATTTCAAAACAGCCATTGAAATATCAAAGTATGGAACAGTTTCTTTGGTTGAATTTCTGATAAAAGGATGGCTGATTTTGGTCTTGAAAAAGCAACGTTACAATGTCGGTTGATATCATTTTAAAGTAAAGTCAGCCAATAAATTTTAGAGCTGGGCCATATATCAATAGAGTGTCATGCAGATTAAAACTTATATAAGTTTTAATCTTTAAATTTATATATGTGTGTGTGTGAATGTGTTTGAAAAAGAGTTATTTCATTAAGAAATTTTGAATAAAAAATGAAATCTCTGTAAATTAGGAAAAATAGCACAATAATCATTTATTTTAAATAAGTAATAATTAATAAATCATAAAATTTTGCAATAAATAAATATAGGTGTGTATATATATATTTTTTCAAATCAACAAACAACAAAGTTTTAAAATATGTCCCTATATTTTTTCTGCATTTTTAATGTCATGTAAATATTGTTCTTAATTATTTGTTTAAATAATAATAATAATAATAATAATAATTTGGGGTGGCACTCTGACGACTTTCTCTTACCTTGCACTACAATATTAGAGTGACAGATTGCAGATTAGGTGATAAGGTAACAAGTACTGTATATAAACCTGCGTTAAAAAGAATTCAATCTATGTTTAGGAACAGTCTTCTTTAACAAATAATTCTGTGTTTTTATTCATGGTTAAGATTCAGCGGATCTCAAAATGTATAAATATAACAAAAACCCAATTTAAAAAAAATTTAAACACCCCCCCCCCCCTCAAAAAAAAAAAAAAAAAAAAAGGTTATAATAATAATAATAATAATAATAATTACTTTATTTACCTTTGGGCAAGAGAAAGTGAAAAAAAAAAGTTTATTTGATCTACGCTCCGCTCAATACTTTTAAATTTTTTGAAATCTAACATTGTTTGTTAATTATAATTTATTTTTCAAATTTTCTTAATTATTTTATTTTTTATTGTTACGTATAGCTAAATTTATTAATGGTATTTTTTAGTTCACTTAACTTTTCAATAAACTGAAAAGTTAAGTGAACTCAAAACCATTATCATTAGTTTAGTTCACTTAACTAATGAGCTTTACGTTCATTAATATATATGTTAAAGATTTCGGTATGGATGAACATTTATTTTTGTTGTTAATTTGATATTTTTAATCTGTACCTTATTGGCGAGTGTGGGTATTTCTGGTTCATTATAGCGTGAATATTGGATAATTTCTTTTAAATATTCCTGATTACATCTATTTTAGTTCTTACTGATAAATTTGACATTTGATCATATGTTTCTCTCGCATTCCAGTCTTATAAAAAATTTTCTACTCTGCGAAGAAAAAATATTTGTTTTTGTTTTTATTATCTTCTTTTGATTGAAAAACGTTCTAACGTAGTATTATTTTTAATAAATGAATAAATAAATATATATTCTCACTTGGTTTTCCCCCTATTATTCCTTCAGATTAAAATTTTTTCTTGTCTTTTGGGTATTATTGGGTATAGCTTATTGTAAATGTTTAGCAATATGCATACAGCAAGTCAGAAATAACACCTAATTTACATGCAATATTCATTCTATGCCCTTGAAAAAGTAATGATGTTGTATGTTTAAATTTAAGAATGCTTGATTTTCGTAATCTATATTCGTGTTTTTTTTTTTTTTTTTTTTTTTTTCTAGTTTCATGTGATGCATGTTTTCATCTAATTCAATGCATGAAAATGTTTTCAATATATATATAATAATGATTTATTAAACGTAGTAAAAGCCGAGCAACAGATACAAGATCACTGAAACCACAAAGACCAATAAGAATGAAATATATATATATATATTTATGTAGCAGAAGCTCAGAAAGGTTAAAAAAAATTATCAGGGGATGTAATACAAATATTTAAAGAAACCAAATTTATTAATTAAAAGCCTGAAAAACAAACGAAACAATAAACTAACTCAACAAAATCTTAACAGAAAAATTTAAAATTAAACGAAAAAATAATTTAAGAAACTTAAGAGAGGAAGGAAGGAGGAAGGCGGCAAGACTTGTGACTTGTCTGTGGGGTTAAATAGTTTCACGCTGGCAACACTCCCCCCAGCTTGCCAAGACCAGAATAAGAGTCATATGGATTTAAAAAAGCAAAATTTCATAGCAGCTAAAGAATAATGAAACTATGAAGCAAAAAAAAAAAAAAAAAAAAAAAAATTATTTATTAAAAAACTATTTATCAGTTTTTTCTGATAATTATTTTGGTAAAAATAAGTTTTCTCTTCTCTTGTTTATTATGGTTTTTGCAAAAACAGATTAATTTAATTTAAATTATTTACTAAGTTAATATCTTTAATTTATCGTATGGAGTGTGGTTAGGTTTATTTTATCTATATTGTAAAGGTAAATCGTTTGTGTTAGTTCTTTATACATTTTTCCATGTTCTACTCATATTCATAATTGCTTTTTACACCTGCACTCTTAATATGTTGAGTGTTTAGTGTGTGTGAGTTCTTCAATTAAATTATTATACAAGAAAAATAAATAAATAAATAAATAAATAAAATAAAAAGACATATGTCCCTTTTCCATTTTGCTTAGAAGACTGTATATGCGGTAAAAATAGGGACCATAAACTAATTGATAATTGAAATTTTTCGATCAAAAATATCATGGCATGTCTTGTACCTTTGTGATATACACTACGCCTGCGGGGATTTCATAATATGCTTTCTGTCAGTTGGAACACATCATTTAAAAAAAAAAAAAAAAAAAAAAAAAGAAAGAAAAAGAAAAATGAAAGAAAGAAAAATTAATACAGAAAGATATTTTATAAAACGTATTTTATCAGAAAACTTGCTATTGCTTTTAAAATATGAACATTAATAATTTAAACAGGCAATTAAGCAGAAACTGCCAGACTTAAACTGCATTTCAATTTCAGAGTCTTGTGTTTTAAATGTAAATATTATCATAAATTTTATTGTTTTATAATATGTCATAAATTTCTATTTCGGTATATGGTCCATATGTATAGCATGTTTTTGTCATTTAAATATAATTAACACGGTTAAAGATATAGGAATGCAGTTTATTTATTACTATTATTATTGTTATTTTATAATGTTGCATTAAAAAGGAAACTTTGTAATTGGCCAAATTTGCCTAGAAGGGCTGTATAAAAGTTTAAAAAGTGTAAACTGTTAAAAATGGTTTATTAAAAATGAGCTAAATTGTCTCAAAATAGCTCCGAAACAACACACACTTAAATTTGAATACCCACGCACTCATTTTTGAGTATACTGACATATCAAACAAATGGATATTGGGATTCTTATTGGTCAACCTCAATTTTGAGCATGTCAGTATAATCAAAAATGAGTACATGGGTATTTAGATTTAAGTATATACTGTTTCGGAGCTATTTTGAGACAATTTAGCTCATTTTTAATAAATTACTTTTAACAATTTTCAAGAAGTTATAACTTCTTAATAATTCACGAAGAAAAATGTTTAAAAATGTGGTCATAGTTTAAATCTTACGTTAAACATTTTTTAAAATTACACTGTCCACTTATCTCTAGTACCGCTTAAACCGTTTTTCAAGATTTTTGGCACACCCTGTATTGAAATTTTCATTAAAGTATACAAAATAATGTAAAATCGTTTTCTGAGATGGCCGTCACATACTCTAACACACCAGAAGCCTGAAAAATATCTCAGAAATTAAATCAACATTCCAAAAATACCAAAGTAACATTTAAAATAAGATAAAAAATACTAAACTTTTAAAACTTTAAAATACATTTTAATTAAAAAATAAAATAAAATAAACGACAGACGTTTCGGCTAAAACACTAGCCCTCCTCAGTGCCAAACATACAAAGCACAACATTTACAAAAAAATTCATAATACATTAGAACAAGATTATGTATTCCGAAGAAATAGCTTTAGCCTCGTTCAAGGCAGAAAGTTACAATTTAATTAGAGACACTATATTAGAAGGAGGCTGGACATTGACTTTTTGACGAAATTCTCCATTTTAGTGCCAGTTGCTCCATTGGTTATCATTATGCTGAGAAGAAATTTCGATTATTTTACGTCATAACTGGAGAAGAACTTATTTATTAAATTTTTACTTTGCTGGGAAATAAATTATTTTATTTTTGAAATATTTTTAAAAGATAAAAATGCATTATTATTTATTTTATATCACATTTTAAATACTTTGAATTCTCTTATTGCATGCTGTTTTACGTATTTATTTCGTTACACAAGAGATAATTACATTATTTATTTTCTAGCTATTAGTTTTTAAGTTCTGTTTTGCAACATATTTAATATGTTAGATCACAATGTATTTTTCTGATATGTTTTAAAATACATATTTAAAATAACTATATTAAAAAAAAAAAAAAAAAAAAAGATTATTTACTGGTACGCAAAATGTGTCAGTTTTCTTAAAATAAACTGATAAAAATAAAGAAAATAAGGTGTATTTTATTTGATAGCATATAAAATATAAATTTATTTTAAATAATAAATTTTATAAATAATATTTAAATAAGCTATTATTTTTATTTACATAATATTTTAAAAACTAAATTTTTTAAAAAAAAATCAATTAATAAGCAAATGCGAATAAAATAAATTAAAACAGTTTTTTATTTCTTAAAATATTAGTTAATTTTTTAACAAATTATTATTAATTAAATTTTTATTTTTAATTATTTGTTAATAATTTTACAAAAATAAATAATTACGTCATTATTAATAATAATGCGTAATTGGAATTAATAAAATATGTATTTTTAGCTTGTAAAAATCTTACATAAATATTTTTATAAAATAATAAAAAAAATAATTTCCGTTCTTCTGCCGTAGTTTTGCATTTATTTATGAATTATTTGATAAAAACTAAGATTACAATATTTTTGTTAAAATTTTTCTAACTTTTTATCTATAGAATGTATGTCCTCAGAAAAAATAAGATAGAATTACTTTCAAAATCAACGTATTTTGCTTAATATAAGAATATACAATAAAAAATTCCTGTGCTTTCCGATCGGAGTTGAAAAAGTAACCATAATCTTATTGAAGGTTAAAACAAAATTCGTTTTTCTACAAATTAATTTTTTTTTCTAAAACGAAAAAAAAAAAAAAAAAAAAATACATATTTATATTCTGCATTGCTTTCTGCACAAAATTAGTACAATTTTCTTTCATTTTTGTTGTATAGTAAAGTGTCAATCGCGAAGAAAAAAGCATTACGTTCTACGGGAATCGCTCCGAATTGGCACTAAAATGGCCGACTTCCTTTCAATGTACAGTCCACGGACTTAGTATACGTCCATGGTCCAGTCTCTTCCTAATATAGGGTCTCTATTAGTTGCAGTTAGAAACCCTAGATAGTTGCAGTTTAGTAAAAGCGCCCTCTGGAAAAATACGGGATTCATATATATTTACATTAGAAGCTAAAATTTTAAAGTTGTCAAAATTATTTATGTATTTTAATGTTTTTTAATTAAACTGTAGTTTTAAAGTTTTAAAATTTTAGTATCCTTTATCTCATTTTAAATGATACTTTGGTTTTAATATATTAATGAGACGTATAGATTATGTTTAATTTTATTAAATTCCAAAAATAGTCTTTATCGAAACATACTACAAGAACTAACCACAATAAACCAACTATTCGATTGTTCAGTTAAACCTCATTTCAGTGATTACCATTGTGTTTCACTCATGAATCGATATGACACCTTAACTGATTCTACATTCCAAATTGCTGTCGGGCTAAACAGACACAATTATATGGCGCCAAAATACGACCTTGCTATAGACATCTCTTTGTGTAATGATCATGGTCTAGTTGCAAACTGGCCGTCTTTGTTCACGCAATAAACGACATACCGTTCACATTCAATTCTATGGTAGTGAAGTTCTAAAATTAAGCACTGAGGAATAAAATGATGATACATAATGTAGTTTGCCGGTATGCATTTTGTATTATCTAAAATTGTAGTTTCCATTAAATAACAGTTTTGAATTTCCATACTATAAATACATTCAACTAGAAAATAAAACCTATGCAATTGAAACATATTTGTTATCAACGGTGTCTAAATTCTTTACTTTTATACGATATTTTGTGAGTAGATAGATGTATATGTTTGTTAATTGTTTTTCAAATATTCAAACACTTCTCTTGTATTTTCTCACTAAACATATACTCAATTCTTTAAAAACTCTAATTAATTAAAAACTTAAGTTTAAAACTGATTCTTCTCTTTTTTTTTTTTTTTTCCCAAGTTAGTTTTGATTGGTCAACCATACGATCATTTCTTCTCATTCCCATAATAATCTCATTCCCATTTAATTATAAAAAAGAAACAATATGACTAACAAAAATTTTCAACACTATTTTTCAAAAACTAAAGGTTGTCAAAAATAAAAAAAATTTCCTGAAGTATTGCTCTTAATTTTACAGAAATTTAGACATAGAAAAATTTATGTTTTCCAAAATTCTGAATGTCAGGTTTACCCTATATATCACCACTTTACCCTGTAACAAAACACGAAAAATAAATAAATCAAAGTAACAATTCCTGTTATAACAAACAAAAATCCGTTACTGTATTGAGTCAAAAAGTGCGTGAAAATGTTTCAACATCGGAAAACCTAGGAAAAGTAGCTTTCAACGTACCTAAAACGGTGATAGAGAGAAGGTGGGAAAGCTGAATGTTTTATGTTTCTTTTCAAATATATCCTAGAGGTATGCACAGGAATAAAGCGAAGGAAAATAGCCGTGGAGGGTGTTTCGTCTCTATAACCGAAAAGATGGTGTGTTTGAGTAGCGATATAATCACGTGATCGCGCCAAAGGAATAAATTTTCTTTGCTCGAATTCGAATGAGAGGGGGTTATGCGAAGTTTCGGATATTTTCGCCTGAAAAAGAATGTGAAAAGCTTATACAAGAGAATTTTGGATGTAACAGTTCAAAATAGGCTGTGCTTTGGCTATAAAAGGGCGAATTCGTAACAAGAGGTGAAATGCGAATTTAAAGGCGCAAGGCAATATATTAAAATGAATCGGAAAAATATTATAAAAGGTGAAGAGTAGTAAAAATTTATGCAAAACAATTTTTTTATTATATTTTTATTCATAATTTACACTAATTATCTAGTTAAAATTTTATAGGGGAAAAATGTTTTGTAACTTAAAATAGCTGCATGCAAAATGAAAGTAGAGTACTATTTGATAAACTTTTCTAAGAATAACTCCCTAAGTAATGTTAAGATTAAATATACTAGCCATTGCCTCAATTCTCCTCAAAGAAAGACAAATCAAAACCATTTATAGTCGGTAAATAACACAGACGACAAAAACAATACTTGTTAAGAAGAATAAAATGTTTCCGTAGATTGAAGATATAACACAAAGTGATGTGCGGAGATTGAATTGTCCGACTGATTGATTGTTTTACGTGGCCACTCCGCGAAAACACAAATGAAATTACAACTGACATTCCGAGTACGCCTCTGTCCCTAGAGCTCACCTGTTTCATTCGAGTTGACTGCCCATTAAAACCGCGAATCGATAACGATTAAAGACGGAGTTTTCGAAACATCGAACCGGACATTTAGTCGATACTTCAACAACACGGAGTAAATGTAATTCTTTCAATTGCAGTTCTTGTAATAGAATAAAAGAAAAATATAATATCTGAAAAGTAAAACTAAAAACTTTTATTAGAGAGACTTTACAGTACTTGACATATATTATTCGGGATAACATATGCCAACTTTCCATCAATGAGTGAAGTTTTCTGCCGCCATTGAGACTAGAAACTAATTTTCAAAACAATGATATTTCTAGTTTTCTGACAAAGTTCATTAGTAATTAGAATACAGTTGTAAAATATCTCACATGATTATTTTGCGTTGCTGCTGTGAAAACACAACTTTTATTATTATTATTTTTTTTAATTATTACACTATTAAAGCTAGAAATAAAGAATGATTAAATACGACTATGTTTAAAAAGCAAGCATAGTTCAAAAACTGCACAACTGGTCAACTATTGGTCAGAAATTCAATAGTTATACAGTAAGGCACAACCAACTGGGCAGAATAATGGGACTAAAATGAATCACTCTGCGTATACAAAACATTTTAGTCAACATTAATATTCGCAAATTAATGCGCGGAACCAAAATAAAAAGTTCATTACTGGCATTATCAACTGAGGCAGATATCATAATGGCTATATGATGCAGTTTGTGAATCTGTCTAGATAGCTTATTTAGATGCATAAACATTATTTCTTCAGAAGATTCAGTAACGATAAAGAAGAGTTGCTATTAAAGTATAAGTATATAACAAATCCTTAATCCAAACACGAAATAAGCTGTCAAGACAATTTACAATAATCCAGCATATACAAGCTAACTTGAACTATTTTATTTTACTTTAAAATCTTGACAAAATTTCGCAATCAAATCTTGCCAAAATACTCCAAAATTAACATCCAATTAGAGTTTTACAAAGAACTTATTCATTACAAAATATGCATGATAAAAAAAATTATTCTTTTGCGAGGATGAGGACACGGGGAGAACAGAGCAAACATGAAGAGTTCTTACATCGTGACAGTCAACGAAAAAGTGAAAAAAGTTTGGTTCAATTACATCTCATCAAAAACCACAAATTACACGCAGCCAAGAGCAACACCCATTTTTTTTTTTTCCGTTATGCTTTAATCCGTATCATATTTTTAAATATATTGGTGACCCTAATGTTAAAATATCGTTAAAAGCTCATGGGAAAGCTAAAGATGTACATTATAAATCTAACTACAAGAACTTATGGTTTCATAAGTCTTTTAGCCGATACAAAGTACATAATTTCTTTTCAAAGAGCGCATGCATCTGTTCTTTGCTTCAAAAGTGACACATCAGAGAAGAATTTATTCTATTTTACTTTACTGACATGAAAAGATCGAACTTCCCAGCTCATTGTGCGAGACTATCCACGTCTCTCATTTATTTATTTATTTATTTTAATTGCAAGAAACAGAGAGATAATAAATTTGATATTTCGCTAGCTGATAAACCGCAGATCGCTTTTTATAAAGAAGGGAAATGAATTAAATTTTGAAATATAATATGTAAATTAGAATATGTGATTTTCGATATCACATATTTTAGCCTATTTGGTATAGTGCCGAGCTCGTAATTGTAAGATTGCAGATTAGATCTCGAGCAGGCTGGAGACCATTGTGTGCACTAACGTTGACTGGCGAACGCAAAATCTGTCATAGTTGTAATGACCTCCATGTTTCCTAATAACACCTCTGGGGGTTAAAGATGTGGAGAAGTCATTCCTTTCACAGACGATAAAAATTGTGATAGCATGTCTGCAAGCCACTCGTAGGGATGAATCAACCGTCTTCAATCGCCAAATGTGTAGCTATAATGCAATGTACCAACTTCATCTACTCGAGACCATCTCCAAACCAACTCCATCCCACTCGAGATATTTATGAAAGAATGAATTATTGGAATGCTGGTGTGCCATCGATCCCAAACTGCGACAACTTGAATTCAGATTAAGCCACCAGACTCTGTCAGATATTTTAAAATCATGGAGAAGCAAGAAGACTAGTAACATGCCCAAGGATAACAACAATTCAGCCAAATGATATAATTCTAGCCAACACGATGTCAGAGATATCATTTGGCCAGCAAATGAGCTTGGCCCAACTATTGAATTTGCAGTTTCTGTTTCGAGATAAACTATTTATAGAAGACTCTAAAATGCTGTTCTATATGCTAGACGATTAGCTTTTTGCATTAATATAACGTCTACAGTAAAACATACACATTTACAGTAGAGTTTAGAACACTGGAAAAACACAGCAGAGTGGATAACAGTGAATCAGCGATGAGTACAGAATTGATTTGCTATTATGTAATTCTTGCCATACCATTATTTAGAAAGACGTTTTCACCCAACATTCATATGGAAAAACGTGGTTTTCCTTCTAAGATGTACATAGTTTGGGTAGACTTTATGAAAGAAAGTCAATCAAATTACCTAGCTACTAATTTTATTACAGAAAATAGTACGAAACAGCAAAAATATTATGATCCACACATTTCCGAAAATATTTCTGGAAATCATCCAAATCCTCAATTTCCGGAAATTTATCACTTTGCAATTTAATTATTATTTTTTTTAATTATATATAAACATTATTCAAGTCATGCTCTAAATAGAATTTAAAAAGGATAATATCTGACTACTACATCAGTTTTATGAACTTATATAAAGATGTAATTCTACAATATTAAATAATTGCCTTCATAAAATATTGAAGAATCTCACAGAAAAACGTGTTTTTGTCGTTTTGTAATAAAATGCAGCACTGTATGTATGAAAATAATTGATTTTTATTATTTGTGAATATAGTATTACCGAATCTGTTTTCAAGAATAATATGCTTAAACAAGCATTAAAAAAAAAAAAAAAAAAAAAAATCCACAATCTCTTATTCGCATCAAATTATAATCGATACATTTTTCATCTTCATCTTCTAAAACATGTCAAGTACCTTTTCCACCTAATTAAATTGTTTTTGTCAAGAAATTAATTTGACATAACTTTAATGAAAGTTTCTTAAATTTCTGTTTGACATAGGCAAACTGTTCGACTCCCCACGATTAGCGTTATCAATCGATATCAGCGTTCTTTTATTCTGTACATTCTCACCTTTCAACAATTTAAAAACTTCTAAGCTTTTAATATATTTCTCCTAGCTAATACCCAGTTTTTGCTGTCCAAACAATGCCACCTACCATTATGAGCATCGCAGGTTCTGTCCGTCAACATCTCTTCGATCCAGCAAGAGTAGTCCGGCAGGATCCAAGAGACTAATAACACTCTCCCTTCCGGGAGTGACAGTACTGCTCTCCATCCCCTTTGTCACGTCTTTCAGTGAATGTAATAACTGCCAGAAAAGAATGCAGTCTTGTCCCTGCGGCCACAAAGGGTTAATCTTTCGATAAAGGCGTCTGATTGGCTTTGGATAGACTGGTTCCTACCTACGACAGCCTATGAAATATGGGTTAAATGTCATTTAATAAATCCTTTATTTTATTATTATTATTATTTTTCTTTTTTCCGTGAAAGAAATATTGATTTTTGATTTTCATGTTCTGTTTTCATCAAGTTAAATTTAATTAATCAGATAACGATAATTTTTGACTAACATGTTTTCTGTCTCTTAAAAATTAATTCAAGAGAAAAGAAAAAGATATTTCAAGCTCCTCATCCAAATTTTATTGATAATAGTCCTTAAAAAAAAAAAAAAAAAAAAAAAATCTAATATGTCTGATAAAGTAATATAACAATTATGACCACAACGGTGTTACTTGTTTAATTATTTTTGATTTTAATAATAATCAAACAAACATAAAGAAAAGAGTTGAGTTTCATATCGACGAAGAGTTAATCATTCAATAAAGACGTCTGACTAAGAAATTTTTTTATTTTTACAGAGTATGAAGTATCGATTATATATTATTTAATATATTCAATTTTTTTTTTTTTTTTTTTTTTTTTTTTTTTTTTTTTATATGCAGCTGCTACAGCTTAATTAATATATCAGCAATAATTTTGAACTACACTTTTTTATTTAGGATCTTCTAATATCTTCAAATTATAATTTCCTTCCGCTCTTATATTTTGTTGTTTTAACACAGAATTTTTTTTAAAATAATAATAATGAAATTAAAAAATAATAATAGCATTTAAAGTACAAGAAATTTTTTTTACTATATTTAATTGACTCTTGCATTAAAAAGAAATTTCCTTACGATTTTATAAAAATTTATATTTAATACTTTGCCGGCTCTAAGGTGCTGAAGCGCTTAAAATGGGAATGTCCCCTGCTAGCCCATATGCTCTAAAATGTTCATGTTGCAGTCTCGAAAAATTCAAGAGTTTTTATTTATTTATTTATATTTATATTTATTTATTCTTTTAACGTGGGAAAAAGAAAAAATACTTTTTGCTATACATACATGTACATTTAACAAATTGTATGAGGGGCACATATTTTTAAGGAGTTTTAATGTATCTGCACTCATTCTATTGTCTCCCCTCTACCTTAGTAATTCGCTTTAAGATATAATCATATACATAAATTTATATATTTTTTATTAGATATATTGTATATTTATTTGTGTCGTGATATTACTTTGTATATTCGTTTATATATTGATTACAATGTACACACAGGCGCAAAAGTTATTATAATTTAAAATGGACCGAACTTAGAATCACGTAAACGTTCCTATGCAAAGTTTACGCGATGTTCTACTATAAATGTACAATGACTTATGTACTTAAATGAGAAGTCTATCCCGGTGTGAATGCTGTATTTGGTTTTCGTTTAAGAAAAGCAGAATATTTATGCTTGAATATTCAGCCTTTATGAAGAATATTCAGCCATTTTGACCCAGAGATGGAAAAGTAAATAGGACCGGCAAAGGGTTAATAAGGGAAATTGTTTCTTTTTGCCAGGAATAATAAACGTAATAACGATATTTAAAATTATACCAGTTTATATCATTACATTTTTAATGAGCTTATCTGTGGGCATAATTAATCCTGTAAAATACGTACCAATTTACTTTCTAACATTACTTTTCTGGAACAGGTATACAGATTATATACTCTAAAGTTTTTTACTTTTAAAAAATGACTCGTTTTTCATAGCAATTTACTAAAGTAAAGAGAGAAAAAAAAAATCTTCTCAATCAGTTATTAAAAATCTTGAGGAAAAAAAATCACTAGATGTACAGGGGAATAGAAAAAGCTATTAACGTTTTGGCTGAGAAACTCATCAAGTATTTCCATTAAATCTTTCGGGGATTAGAGGAACAAGATGACATGCCCGTTGAATTACAGATGTAGATACTTATTGGTTATGAGTTAGGGGAAGGGGACTATCTGCCCCTGATCTAAGGATTTGTTATTGCAGAATTAATGATGTAGGGACTCTTTAAAAAATATTGCGATTACCTGAGCTAGAAAAGGATAAGTCAAAGAATTTTTTCCTTTGATATATCCTCAAGGGTTAACGTATATGAAAGACACCGTAAAGAAATAGTACTTAGATTTAGTATAGGTAATTTATGATTTCAGTTAGACTCTTGACTCTAGGCACTTGATTACACAGAAGTAATAGAGTAGAGATCATAAATATCATTAATGAGACGTTAAAAGAAAAAAATATGCATAATTAAGCACTTGATGAAATGATAGCTCTCATCAAATTTACTCTGATTTCCACCCTCGTATGATTTTATAAGCTACTGAAGAGGGAAGAATGTAAAAAAGGCGATTATTTAATTGCCTTTTATGAATCTGATATTAATATTCCTATTATGTTGGTTAATCTTTATCAAGATTGTTCTCAAAAGAGCATCTTTTGTAGTTCGAGAATTCCAACCTTTAATGCATATTCCCAAATTTTCTTTCTTCCTATTTATCTGAAATTTAAGGTATTATATTTGAGTGTATAAGAATTAAGCTGAAGTTTTTATTTTTATGGAAGAATTATACAGCTTAAATTATAGTCGACTGCTCGATGGTGACTCTCAATTCATCATCATCTTGCCTAAAAAAATGGTTCAAAATGGCTAATTTGATGATTTTTTTATGAGACTTTTTACACTGTTAAAAACGGTTTCTTAAAAATGAGCTAAATTTTCTCAAAATAGTTCCGAAACAATATATACTTGAATTTGAAAACCCATGTACTAAATTTTGAGTATATTAACGTGTCAAACAAGGAAATATTGGGACTCTTATTGGTCAACCTCAATTTTGAGCATGTCAGTATATTCAAAAATGAGTGCATGGGTTTTCAAATTTAAGTATATATTGTTTCGGAGCTATTTTGAGACAATTTAGCTCATTTTTAAGAAACCATTTTTAACAGTGTACCCTTGTTCGGAAAAAAAAAAAAAAAAAAAAAAAAAAAAAAACCTAAGCCTATTTTTGTTTTCTTAGTAATGGAGATAAAATTCTGCACAAAATATAATTTAATTTTGTATAGTAGGACTTATTTTAATCTATTCTTCCATATAAAGACATGCAGTAACTGTGTTGCATTCCCTAGAAACGCTAACTATATTCATTCTTAAAATTTCTTTGGTATAACTTTAGCATACACTGTAAAAATTTTCACCGTAAGAAAACGGTTATTTGAACGGCAGCTTTCTGCCCCTACGTTTGACCATATTTTTAGATTACGGTTACTTAACTTCATTATAATTACATGATTAAGTGACCATAAAATATAATTTAATTAGCCTCTTGGCGGATTTCAAATTTTTTTTATCATTTTGGTGGTGAACTGCGTCCGTAAATATCTTGGCGAGAAACGTTCGATCTACTTCGGTGCCAAATTTCCAATTTCGATACTGAATCTTTTTCATTTCTTTAGAACGATTTTTTATAGTTTTGTTTTATTTAAAAAAAAAAGCAACCGCATTTTCTTCGACATAAAAAGAAAGATATTTACTTATTTAATTCATTTACTTTTAGCTCATAAATAATAGAATCTTTCGTTATATAATTTTTATGATATTAATAAATTTTTTAATAGTCTAATTTATATAACAAAGTTTGTTTACTTTCAGAATTTTCCATTTCTATTATGAAATTTAGGCCTTTTCCATTTATTTTAATTATTAGAAATTGCCATCATTATTTTAGAAACTTTAAATTTAAATTCAGTAATTTTTAAGATGTTAAAACTACAAATATTTCCAAAAAAATTCTTAGTTAACTAATGACGCCATATCTTTCTAAAATCATAATAAATATGTACATGCAAATTAGCTTTACTTGTAATTTTTTTTCCATATATATGTATATATATATATATGATAGTTATCGTAATAAAATTTAACCTTAAATTTTAGCAATTAATAGATACAAAACATGTATATATATAATACATAATATAATATATATGGTTCTATACTGAAACTATTCCATTTCTTTAGCACGATTTTTTAAAATTTTGTTTTAATTGTTGAAAAAAAAAAAAAAAAAAAAAAAATGCTTGCACGTTCTTCTTCTTCTTCTTCTTCCCCCCCCCCCCCCAACATAAAAGAAATTTAACTTTCAAGGTGTAATACTACAAACTGTGATACCACAAAATCGCAAATTGAAAGGAATCGTACGACCTGTCGTACTAAAAAATAAATACAATACAATACAATACAATTTTGTCATGAACAAAGAAAGAAAGAAAAATAAGGAAAAAGCAAATATCAAGTATTCAGGAAATATAATCATCAAGTACTCATGCAAATGCATATACACATTTTACGTTAAATTTATGGTTTTGAATTGAAACTATGATAAGATTCATAAACATGCCCTAGTTTCGATTAGATTTAAACGTTTTCGGAAAAAGGCAATAACAAAAATAAATAATAATAATATTTAAATAGATAAATAAAGTGAAAATACAAAAGATAAATACGTCTCATTTATATATAAAATGTTCAAAAAGCCGTTATTAGGATATTAGAACGAATCAAATAGTTACATAATTAATTTTCATGTGAGATAGAGGAAAGGATACTCAACTTAAATAAATGATTCGCTATATTTAGTACAACTTATCAGCAATCATTAAAAGTATTACATACAAACGATTCTTCAAGAGCTTAAAAGTAACCACACATCAGATATGTATTACAATAAATTAAAATGAAGAATTCGCTTTTTACATTCCATTAACAAAATCACATAAGTAAAAAGTTAGCAAAGAAATCAGTAAATCATAAAACATATTTACATAAATGTTAGATGGAAATTTCTATAAACGGATACACCTCCAAAAATGAAATCCACAAATACATAGATTATGCTTTTCATGTGAGTACAGAATATTGATGGCTCTTTGCATCACATTTTCCTGTTTAATTCAATGCCCATATACAAGGAAAAGAAAACAGAAAAATAAGGTTATATTTCCAAAGCACTTAATGGTCATCTGATGGAAGTCCGAGACAGATATGAGAATAAATACTATACAAATAATGCCATAAGCAATATTTTATTTTGACAAAACAGAACACATCTAGAGAGTTAAAGCTTTAAAAGGCAAACGACTAGTGGAGAAAGCTTTTCATTTTGAACAGTATACTTAAATGGAAACTTTCGACTCTGTTTTAGAAGTACTATTGTAGTACATTTATCATAATGTTTTTCTCCATACACAAAATTTACAGATCAGTTAATATATTATTAATGGTTTTTAACTGTATAGACTACGCAACTCTCAAGACTTTTACTCTAAATACATATAAAATCTAACAATGAAGCTGTATAGTAATAGTAATGCTATATTGATTACTATTGTTAGAAATGAATGTTCTGAAAAAGGGGAAAATCCCAGGGCTAAATAATAATAATAATAATAATAATAAACTGAAGCGTAGTTTTTGAGAGAAATGTGCAAAATTTTAAGGTAAAACAATTCAATAGTTAATTATCCTTTTCTTTTCAGCCAATAAGGCAATTGTTCTCAGTTATAAAATCGTCGTCAACATTTGCAATGGGCCACCTGGAATAAATTAAAACTGGGGCGTCATTTAGGGAGGGCACGGAGGGCAACCGCCCTTCCCCCCTGAAAACTACAGTTACAGACTTTTTTTTTTTCTTTTTTTTCATTACTTTCTTTTAGCTCATACATTTGTAATATATGTATAATCTAAGCTATATATAGATTAAAAGAAAAAAAAGCAGTTGATAAAATCACAACTCTATTTTCTTTTCACAAAACAAAATAAAAATATGGTGTACACTCAATATTTAAATTTTAAAACTTCTTCACACACCATAAAATTAAAGACAGCACAACCGGTTTCGAAAGGACGTGGCCTTTCATCATCAGGTGTAAAAAACATGTGTTTCTGCCTTGGAGGCAAAAGCAAGACATTCAATAGTTAAATAAATACAATACAATACACCTGATGAAGGAAGGCCACGTCCTTTCGAAACTGGTTGTGCTGTCTTTAATTTATAGTGTGTGAAGAAGTTTTAAAGTTTAAATATCTATTTTCTATAGTCCAAAAACATCAGATGACAGACTTGCTGCAGTGATGTTAGAAGTAGAGAGTGGAGAGATTAAAAAAAATTTCTTTCGGTGATCTCGTTGATGACTTTTCGAAAATGAAGCATAAGCGATTTCTTTTATCGTACTAGTCAGATAATGAGTATGTAATGAATATGTTGATGATATCAATTAAAATTTCTTATTTCCTTATTATAATTGGATTTTTTTATTTGTTTTATCAACACTTATTTAATAGTGTGTCAATAAATTATACAGTAAAAATGTTTTGAAACTACGTATCAACAATGATTTAAAGAAAAATTACTGTTTTCAAATTCTGCATTTAATACATCCCCCCCCCCCCCCCCCCACAACCTAAAAAAAAAAAGAAAAAACAAAAACAAAACCTCCTCGCTCCCAAGCAGATATTGAAATGACGCTTTTGAATATTAAAATGAAAGTTTCCCAAATAACGGGATCGTAGTTATTTCCGATACTACAGTCATTTATATATTTTCATACAACGGAATATAACTTTCTTCAAGTTGGAACTCGTGGTAGACGAAAATAAAAATTTATTATGTGCGTTTAAAAGGGTATACGAAAAATTTATATAATAGAACAAAACGAGGAACTAAAATCGGGCATCACTTATAAATTATAAAACTTCTTATAGTAAGAATAAAAGTGAGGCGAGTCACAGAATAATTCAGTGGATGTTATTTAAAACAAGATAGTAAACTCATGCATTAGTTTTAAATTAGGAAATATTTTCCTATTTACAAGAAACAGTCATAGTAAAAGTTAAGTAAATCAGAAAATAATTGAGTGAATGTATTTATTTATTTATTTGTTTATTTTTAATGTAAGTATAAAATAATAATATAAAAATAAAATAAAATCGTGCGTCATGCATAGATATATTGAAAGACTTCTGAATGTTGCGGGAATAAAAAACATAATGAATTAGAGAATGTTTGAAAAAGTAAAATCATGCATCATCATGAAGAACTCTCCCATTTAAAGGATATAGTTGAAGAAAAAGTTAAAGCTAATAATAATAAAAAAAAAGAGTAGCAAGAGAGAGAAATATGTATGTATATAATGTAAGAGAGAAGTAAGAGAGAAGTAATAACATAAGAAGAAAAATTGAAGTAATGCATAAGGCATAAATATTGTAAGATTTCTTAATATTGCAGGTTATAAGTATAATAAAAGAGAAAATAAACCACAAATGACCATTTGAATTAATTATGTAATAATAATAATAATAATAATAATAATAAGGAGAAATAAAAAGCAAAATTATGCATAACTCATAAACCATGAAACACTTTCAAACATTTACAGAACCAAATATAAAAGAATAAATAAATATAATAATAATAATAACAATACAAGCCATTGTGAGCGAAACTAATTAAATCTGTTGGGGGGAAAAATAGACTGATTTAATTTTCTTTGTTTCGCCTTTCTGTGACAACTTCTAAATTCCTAAAACTTGACTCAAGAAGTCAAATTTGGTAAAATTTTTTGTTAAAATGTTTTTACAGTTATAGAAAAATTGGAAACACCAATCAATTTTCTAGCATTAAAATTAAAAGATTATTCTATTCAATTTCGTGTGCTTTTGGAAAAAAAAAAAAAAAAAAAAAAAAATGCTGAAATTTAATGCAAAATTTTAAAATTCAAGCACAAAAATATTTTTAAAATTATTTTGTCAACCAATCCAC